>CM062495.1:50511383-50692378 GCA_031479575.1 Coregonus ussuriensis | reverse complement strand
AAAGCTGAAATAAATCACTCTCTACTATTATTCGGACATTTCACATTCTTAAAATAAAGTGGTGATCCTAACTGACGTAAAACAGGGAATTTATTACCTGGACTAACCTGTACCCCTGCACATTGACTCGGTACCCCCTGTATAAAGCCTTTTTTTTTTTTTTACTTTAGTTTATTTAGTAAATATTTTCTTAACTCTATTTCTTAAAACTGAATTGTTGGTTAAGGGCTTGTAAGTCAAGTCAGCATTTCACGGTAAGGTCTACACCTGTTGTATTCGGCGCATGTGACAAATATAATTTTATTTTATTTGATTACTGTGCATCACTCGGGGCAAAACATACATACATTGTAAGAAAATAAATGTGCCAAAGGCCTTTCTATGTTCTGAAATGGCATGTAGAGCTCTGGTGGAACTCATCAAAACTCTGCAAAGATGCCAAGAAACAACATTTGATTTAGATATGTGGTATGAAACATGTTGTGATATTATATATTCTGAAATGGGAAAAGATTATGTGAATAAAGAATACATCCCCAAGTCCAGGAAAGTTTACAAGCCGAACAAGCCTTATTGGAATGATGAGTTACGGGATCTATCGTCTGTAATGTGCAAGGCTGGGTACTTGTTTTTTACAGTCTAAAGATGGGAATACAAGAGAACATTTCAGGAAGGAATTTAAGAAAAAACACGATGTGTTTACATTTACATTTTAGTCATTTAGCAGACGCTCTTATCTTATCCAGAGCGACCTACAGGAGCAATTAGGGTTAAGTGCCTTGCTCAAGGGCACATCAACAGATTTTTCACCTAGTCGGCTTGGGGATTAGAACCAGCGACCTTTCGGTTACTGGCACTTAACCACTAAGCTACCTGCCGCCCCTTGTTGTTTGATAAGAGACTGCGCCTATTCAAACAGAGATATCAGAGAGGGCAGTTATTACACCTCGAGGAGATACAGACAAGAAATCCTCAACAGATTTGGAGCCAAATAAACAAGTTAGGACCAAAACGACATTAAGAAAATTCCAATGGAAATCAGGGAAGAGCAGGGGGGGGCTGATCTCTGACATTACACAGGTACTTAAGGAGTGGGAGAAAGGGTTTGCTAGTTTGTTCTCAGGTAGCGAAAATGTGTCATATTTTGAGGAATAATTTTATAAAGACAGATGTTCCCTGAGAACTAAACTGGAAAATACAGTGTTAGAACCCTACCCTCTTATATATGTGTAACCTCTATTTAATGAGGAGCTGTCTGTGACAGACGTTAAGAAGGTGATTGACGCTGCAAAAATGGGAAAGCGTTTGGCATTGATGAACTGCCTAATAAGCTTCCTGCCATCCAGGACCTCTATACCAGGCGGTGTCAGATGAAGGCCCTCAAAATTGTCAAAGACTCCAGCCACTCTAGTCATAGACTGTTCTCTCTGCTACCGCACGGCAAGCGGTACCGGAGTGCCAAGTCTAGGTCCAAAAGACTTCTCAACAGCTTCTACCCCCAAGCCATAAGACTCCTGAACAGCTAATCATGGCTACCCGGACTATTTGCACTGCCCCCCCCACCCCATCCTTTTTACGCTGCTGCTACTCTGTTAATTATTTATGCATAGTCACTTTAACTCTACACACATGTACATATTACCTCAACTACCTCAACTAGCCGGTGCCCCCGCACATTGACTCTGCACCGGTACCCCCCTGTATATATAGCCAGCCACCCTACTGTTATTTTATTTTACTTCTGCTCTTTTTTTTCTCAACACTTTTTTGTTGTTTTATTCTACTTTTTTTTTTATAATAAAATAAATAAATAAATGCACTGTTGGTTAAGGGCTGTAAGTAAGCATTTCACTGTAATGTCTGCACCTGTTGTATTCGGCGCATGTGGCCAATACAATTTGATTTGATTTGATTTTAGTAAAGTTTTAAAATCCCCTAAATGAATTGACGTCCTCTATGATTTGCTCCAAATCAGTTTGGAGTACAGTATACTGCCGTCCACTTGGTATAAGTCTATAGTGAATCACGTTCCCAAATCTTCAAAAAATGCCACTGAACTATAGAGGGAATAGTTTATTAAGGACGGTCTATAGATGATATTCATCCATCCTCAACAACAGGCTGATGACCTTTCTGGAGGATGAAAACATTCTGGTGGAAGAACAAAAATGGTTTCTGTAAATCCAGAGCCTGTATAGATCATATCTCTTCTCTGTAGCTCAGCTGGTAGAGCACGGCGCTTGTAACGCCAAGGTAGTGGGTTCGATCCCCGGGACCACCCAAACACAAAAATGTATGCACGCATGACTGTAAGTCGCTTTGGATAAAAGCGTCTGCTAATTGGCATATTATATATTATTATATATCTTCTCGGTCTGTACAATAATCAGAAATAGATTACACCAAGAGAAGCCTACTTTTGCATGTTTCATTGATATCCAGAAAGCTTTTGATTTTGTAAATAGGGATCTTTTAGCCTATAGTTTGTTAAAGACAGGTGTTGATGGGAAATTTAATCACGCAATCCAGTCTCTTTACAAAGTACCAATTGCTTGCGTGCATGTTAATGAATATCGCACAGATTGGTTTCCCTTGGTTACCCTCGGGTGTAAAACAAGGAGTCACCTTATCACTGACTTTATTTGCTATGTTTATCAATAATTTGGCTAAATAAGGGATGGGCTGCCAGATGGCGATTTGACACGAAAACAAAATGTCATTCATTCATTCATTTCATTCATGCATTAAGTTTTATCATTGATAAACAGTTAAAATATAAACCAAAACATGTATGATGTGTAACTATTTGTAATTTTGAAGTGTTTTTCATAGTTGCAAAGGCAAAGGGACACAAATGCCACTGCAATTCAAGAACAACCCTGGTATGAAAACAACAAGGAAGGGATGGTGTAGGGAGAGAGGGGTGGGGGAGGGGAGAGTGGTTGGGAGAGGGGGAGGGGAGAGGGGTGGGGGGAGGGGAGAGGGGTGGGGGAGGGGGGAGTGGTGGGGGAGGGGAGATTGATGGGGAGAGGGGGAGGGGTGGGGGAGGGGGAGGGGAGAGGGGGAGGGTGGAGAGAGGGGGAGGGGGTGAGTGAGAGTGGGGGAGGGGAGGGGAGAGTGGTGGGTTAGGGGAGAGTGGGTGGTGGGGGGGGGGGGAGGGGGAGAGAGAGTGGGTGGGGGAGGGGAGAAGAGTTAAAGGAAAGGAGTTAGAGAAGAGGAAGATGTTTAAACGGGGAAAGGAAGAACACCCCCCCCCCCCCCCCCCCCATCTGCCCTACCGAAGCCGAGCACCCTGATTTTGAGGTTGCAATGCCCTCCAGCGTCCTACAACTTACAGCCCCACCCTCTCCTGCAGCTTCAGTTAAACTACCATACGCACAGTCATGCTATGAATTCATACCTTTACACGAGAGAGTAATTATATCAGTATGTCTTGATGGTTTCTTTTAAATAAGTGATAACATGCTTGTTATAGACTAGAGGTAAAAGCGTATTTTAGAGGACAGTTATTGCCATCTGTTATGGTAGCGTCTGATGTGTCTAGCTTAGTTCGACTACAGAGGAGGGATGCCATGGTTACCGAGGTGATCTGGTATCTGTGTTGTCTTCCCACTACTTCACTCTCCTACTGTAACCAAGTATTCCATCAAACTGTCTGTTCTCACTGGCCTGGCTATACACCTGAATAAGAAAAATATTTCTCAAACACCTTTTAAGTAATCCTTCTAGGTAGGGGGAGGGGCGACACAAAATATGTTGGGTTACATATATTGGGTGTTGGGTTACATACAGTGGGGAGAACAAGTATTTGATACACTGCCGATTTTGCAGGTTTTCCTACTTACAAAGCATGTAGAGGTCTATAATTTTTATCATAGGTACACTTCAACTGTGAGAGACGGAATCTATTGTATGATTTTTAAGTAATTAATTTGCATTTTATTGCATGACATAAGTATTTGATACATCAGAAATGCAGAACTTAATATTTGGTACAGAAACCATTGTTTGCAATTACAGAGATCATACGTTTCCTGTAGCTCTTGACCAGGTTTGCACACACTGCAGCAGGGATTTTGGCCCACTCCTCCATACAGACCTTCTCCAGATCCTTCAGGTTTTGGGGCTGTCGCTGGGCAATACGGACTTTCAGCTCCAGATTTTTTTTTTTTTTAAAAAAAATCCAGAAAATCACATTGTATGATTTTTAAGTAATTAATTTGCATTTTATTGCATGACATAAGTATTTGATCACCTACCAACCATTAAGAATTCCGGCTCTCACAGACCTGTTAGTTATTCTTTAAGAAGCCCTCCTGTTCTCCACTCATTACCTGGATTAACTGCACCTGTTTGAACTCGTTACCTGTATAAAAGACACCTGTCCACACACTCAATCAAACAGACTCCAACCTCTCCACAATGGCCAACACCAGAGAGCTGTGTAAGGACATCAGGGATAAAATTGTAGACCTGCACAAGGCTGGGATGGGCTACAGGACAATAGGCAAGCAGCTTGGTGAGAAGGCAACAACTGTTGGCGCAATTATTAGAAAATGGAAGAAGTTCAAGATGACGGTCAATCACCCTCGGTCTGGGGCTCCATGCAAAATCTCACCTCGTGAGGAATCAATGATCATGAGGAAGGTGAGGGATCAGCTCAGCCCAGAACTACACGGCAGGACCTGGTCAATGACCTGAAGAGAGCTGGGACCACAGTCTCAAAGAAAACCATTAGTAACACACTACGCCTTCATGGATTAAAATCCTGCAGTGCACGCAAGGTCCCCCTGCTCAAGCCAGCGCATGTCCAGGCCCGTCTGAAGTTTGACAATGACCATCTGGATGATCCAGAGGAGGAATGGGAGAAGGTCATGTGGTCTGATGAGACAAAAATAGAGCTTTTTGGTCTAAACTCCACTCGCCGTGTTTGGAGGAAGAAGAAGGATGAGTACAACCCCAAGAACACCATCCCAACCATGAAGCATGGAGGTGGAAACATCATTCTTTGGGGATGCTTTTCTGCAAAGGGGACAGGACGACTGCACCGTATTGAGGGGAGGATGGATGGGGCCATGGCTGGGTCTTCCAGCATGACAACGACCCGAAACACACAGCCAGGGCAACTAAGCTAAGGAGTGGCTCCGTAAGAAGCATCTCAAGGTCCTGGAGTGGCCTAGGCCAGTCTCCTGAGCCTGAACCCAATAGAAAATCTTTGGAGGGAGCTGAAAGTCCGTATTGCCCAGCGACAGCCCCGAAAACCTGAAGGATCTGGAGAAGGTCTGTATGGAGGAGTAGGCCAAAATCCCTGCTGCAGTGTGTGCAAACCTGGTCAAGACCTACAGGAAACGTATGATCTCTGTAATTGCAAACAATGGTTTCTGTACCAAATATTAAGTTCTACATTTCTGATGTATCAAATACTTATGTCATGCAATAAAATGCAAATTAATTACTTAAAAATCATACAATGTGATTTTCTGGATTTTTGTTTTAGATTCCGTCTCACAGTTGAAGTGTACCTATGATAAAAATTACAGACCGCTACATGCTTTGTAAGTAGGAAAACCTGGAAAATCGGCAGTGTATCAAATACTTGTTCTCCCCACTGTATATAGCCTCTCACAGGATGAAAATAAGCTTTAAAGGCACGATAATAAAGCATTTTTCTTGGGAAATGAATTCAATGTCAGTTATTCAATGGATAGCCTAGAAACACGGATAGCCTATAAACACGGATAGCCTATAAACATGGATATCCACCTCTTCATCCTCATCTGCCACACTGTCAGTGCCCACCTCTTCATAATCCTTCTCCAGGGCTGCCATGTCTTCTCTGGCCTCAGAGAACTCTCCCTCCTCCATGCCCTCACCAACGTACCAGTGCACAAAGGCCCGCTTGGCGTACATCAGGTCAAACTTGTGGTCCAGACGAGCCCAGGTCTCAGCAATGGCTGTGGTGTTGCTCAGCATGCACACAGCCCTCTGGACCTTGGCCAAGTCTCCTCCAGGAACCGCCGTAGGGGGCTGGTAGTTGATCCCCACCTTGAAGCCAGTGGGACACCAGTCCACAAACTGGATACTCCTCTTGGTTTTGTTGGCAGCGACGGCTACATTGACATCTTTGGGTTGGGAACAACGTCACCGCGGTACAGGAGACAGCAGGCCATGTATTTGCCATCTGATTGGCTGGCTCGAAGCAGGCGTTGGTGATGTCAGTGACTGACAGCTGCTCGTGATAGGCCTTCTCAGCTGAGATGACTGGGGCATAGGTAGCCAGAGGGGAGTGAATACGGGGGGAGCAAGTGGGATCTTACGTACTGTCACAGATTTACGTACAGAATCATACAAATTGCCCTGAGACCCCATTGACCCTAAGTGTTAATTACTATTACGGGGCTCCAGACTAACATTTTCCTCTGGTGTCAGCAGTTGGTGGCACCAGCCCTTTATATGGTCGGAGCCAAATCATGATTTGGAATCATTTTATAAAGTAATTTATATAGTGCTTTATTAAGAAGTGTGATAAATAGACTACTGAGGTATTCAAGAAATACGTTGTTTCGTCTAACACGTTCAAGCAGGAATGCATGATTCAAAATATTTGGATGTGAAATCTAATCCAGTGAAATTTGTCATGAATTTTAGGTTGACAATTGGACTTTACTGTAGTTGCTATATCAAACTGCATTTGCGTTTTTTAAATGTTATACGATCAGAACGCAATTCTTCTCTGGCGTGAAAGAGGAGAGTGGCTCAGTCATCACAGCAGCAGGCCTCAGTGACGGTACAGGGGTCAGCACAGACACTTTCATTACAGGAATCATGGAGGTTAAATAATGCACTTCACTGTTTTAATGAAATCATGGTTTTAGCCACCCAAAAAATAGGACGTTTTGAGTGAGGTGACAACTAGAATGTGCTCTTTCAGGATGCTATATATATACAGTACCAGTCAAAAGTTTGGTCACATGATCTCAGTATATATACACACCTGTTCTGAAAGGCCCCAGAGTCTATAAAATATCAGAAACTTTCATTCAAGGGTTTTTCTTTATTTGTACTGTTATTATTATTATTTTATTTATTGACGTTTTTCACAGTTAACATCCAGTCACATTGTACAATTCAGGATATAGAAAAAGACATTCCCAACAGGACTGTCCTAAGAACTGGTAGAGTTCCTAAGACATGAGTACTGTCTCTGCAAAGCAGGCATTTATCAAGGATGCACACGTGTCGTGGCTTAATATTTATGCCTCATTCATTCCCCAGTCTGTCTGTTTACAGAAGCAAACCAGGCTAAACTCTCCGGTGCTAAACTCTTCGCTCTGAGGCAAAACAAACAGCTGAACGTCCCTCCTAGGATTTAAGCAGGCAGACATCTAGCCTATTTAACTGCTAAGTACTGCAGTCTGCATTGCTGTTATGTTATGTACACAATCATACTATCATCTGAAGAGATCTTATGGATTAATATCATCAGAATCATTTAAAATGTACTCAACACTTTATGATATTCAGTAAATAAGGGATTACGGTATTATTAAGGTATTCAAATGAGTAAATAAGGTATTATGGTATTATTAAGGTATTCAAATGAGTAAATAAGTGATTATGGTATTTTCAAATGAGTAAATAAGGTATTATGGTATTATTAAGGTATTCAAATGAGTAAATAAGGTATTATGGTATTATTAAGGTATTCAAATGAGTAAATAAGGTATTATGGTATTATTAAGGTATTCAAATGAGTAAATAAGGTATTATGGTATTATTAAGGTATTCAAATGAGTGAGAAGACGCATACCCTCTGATATCCACCTTGGCGAGGACAGCCAGCTTTGTGATGCTGGAGACCAGACTGCTGGTGTTGTTGAACTGGTTGGAACTGAAAGACAATATTATATTCTTATTATATTAGAAAAACATGAAGATAAAACGTCAGATGACTACTGCGCACAGTACAGGTTGATGCCATAACGCACATGTCCACAAGGTGGCGCCATTGCATCACATTGTCACTTCATCCAGAATTGTAACTGGTGACAAAGCCTCAAAATCCTCCAGACAATTCCACCACAAGACTCATTGGTTTTAGCTAAGCTATTCTAAACAATTCAACAATGCCTTTGGTCAGCAGAATGAGTGTGTAAAGAGGGCTCTGTGTGAGCTGGGGGACTGGCAGAGTAAACAGGGTGTTAGGAGACCAATGGATTACCGTCATAACAACAGGATACCTACTCTGTAATTTAAATGCCACTCTGAATCTAAGCAGGGAGAACAGAAATACATGTCTTAGGTTACGTCTCAAATGGTACCAGACCATTTATAGTGCACTACTTTTGAACAGAGTCTCTCTCCCTCCCTCCCTCTCCTTTCCTCCCTCCCCCATCCCCTCCCTCTCTCCCACCCCCACCCCCCCCCCTCTCTCCCCCCCTCCTCCCCCATCCCCTCCCTCTCTCTCCCCCATCCCCTCCCTCTCCCTACCCCATCCCCTCCCTCTCCCTACCCCATCCCCTCCCTCTCTCTCCCCCATCCCTCCCTCTCCCTACCCCTCCCCTCTCCCTACCCCATCCCCTCCCTCTCCTACCCATCCCTCCCTCTCTCCCTCCCTCCCTCCCTCCCTCTCTCGCTCTCTCCCTCCATGGGAAATTTGGACACACCTACTCATTCAAGGGTTTTTCTTTATTTTTACTATTTTCTACATTGTAGAATAATTGTGAAGACATCAAAACTATGAAATAACACATATGGAATCATGTAGTAACCAAAAAAATGTTAAACAAATCAAAATATATTTTTGATTCTTCAAAGTAGCCACCCTTTGCCTTGATGACAACTTTGCACACTCTTGGCATTCTCTCAACCAGTTTCACCTGGAATGCTTTTCCAACAGTCTTGAAGGAGTTCCCACATATGCTGGGCACTTGTTGGCTGCTTTTCCTTCACTCTGCCGTCCGACTCATCCCAAACCATCTCAATTGGGTTGAGGTCAAGTGATTGTGGAGGCCAGGTCATCTGATGCAGCACTTCATCACTCTCTTTCTTGGTCAAATAGCCCTTACACAGCCTGGAGGTGTGTTTGGTCAATGTCCTGTTGAAAAACAAATGATAGTCCCACTAAGCGCAAACCGGATGGGATGGCGTATCACTGCAGAATGCTGTGGTAGCCATGCTGGTTAAGTGTGCTTTGAATTCAAATTTTTCCTATTTTGTTGCATTACAACCTGTAATTTAAATGGATTTTTATTTGGATTTCATCTAATGGACATACACAAAATAGTCCAAATTTGGGAAGTGAAATGAAAAAAATAACTTGTTTCAAGAAATTGTAAAATTAAATAACGGAAAAGTGGCGCGTGCATATGTGTTCAACCCCTTTGCTATGAAGCCCCTAAATAAGATCTGGTGCAACCAATTACCGTCAGAAGTCACATAATTAGTTAAATAAAGTCCACCTGTGTGCAATATAAGTGTCACATGATCTGTCACATGATCTCAGTATATATACACCTGTTCTGAAAGGCCCCAGAGTCTGCAACACCACTAAGCAAGGGGCACCACCAAGCAAGCGGCACCATGAAGACCAAGGAGCTCTCCAAACAGGTCAGGGACAAAGTTGTGGAGAAGTACAGATCAGGGTTGGGTTATAAAAAAATATCAGAAACTTTGAACATCCCACGGAGCACCATTAAATCCATTATTAAAAAATTGAAAGAATATGGCACCACAACAAATCTACCAAGAGAGGGCCGCCCACCAAGATTCACGGAACAGGCAAGGAGGGCATTAATCAGAGAGGCAACAAAGACACCAAAGATAACCCCGAAGGAGCTGCAAAGCTCCACAGCGGAGATTGGAGTATCTGTCCATAGGACCACTTTAAGCTTTACACTCCACAGAGCTGGGCTTTACAGAAGTGTGGCCAGAAAAAAGCAATTGCTTAATGAAAAAAATAAGCAAACATGTTTGGTGTTCGCCAAAAGGCATGTGGGAGACTCCCCAAACATATGGAAGAAGGTACTCTGGTCAGGTGAGACTAAAATTGAGCTTTTTGGCCATCAAGGGAAACGCTATGTCTGGCGCAAACCCAACACCTCCCCGAGAACACCATCCACACAGTGAAGCATAGTGGTGGCAGCATCATGCTGTGGGGATGTTTTTCATCGGCAGGGACTGGGAAACTGGTCAGAATTGAAGGAATGATGGATGGCGCTAAATACAGGGAAATTCTTGAGGGAAACCTGTTTCAGTCTTCCAGAGATTTGAGACTGGGACGGAGGTTCACCTTCCAGCAGGACAATTACCCTAAGCATACTGCTAAAGCAACACTCGAGTGGTTTAAGGGGAAACATTTAAATGTCTTGGAATGGCCTAGTCAAAGCCCAGACCTCAATCCAATTGAGAATCTGTGGTATGACTTAAAGATTGCTGTACACAAGCGGAACCCATCCAACTTCAAATCAATTCAAATCAAATTTTATTGGCCACATGCGCCGAATACAACAGGTGCAGACATTACAGTGAAATGCTTCCTTACAGCCCTTAACCAACAGTGCATTTATTTATTTATTTTATTATAAAAAAAGTAGAATAAAACAACAAAAAAGTGTTGAGAAAAAAAGAGCAGAAGTAAAATAAAATAACAGTAGGGAGGCTATATATACAGGGGGGTACCGGTGCAGAGTCAATGTGCGGGGGCACCGGCTAGTTGAGGTAGTTGAAGTAATATGTACATGTGGGTAGAGTTAAATTGACTATGCATAAATAATTAACAGAGTAGCAGCAGCGTAAAAAGATGGGGTGGGGGGGCAGGTTTTTGGTCTTATTTCTTGTTTGTTTCACAATAAAAAATATTTTGCATCTTCAAAGTAGTAAGCATGTTGTGTAAATCAAATGATACAAACCCCCAAAAAATCCATTTTAATTCCAGGTTGTAAGGCAACAAAATGGGAAAATATCTCAGAAAACTTTTATTAATTTTTTCCCACCCCTGACGTACGTCTACGTTTGGCTACGCAAGTTGGTATATTATCATTATGTCCATTATTACTTTATCAAATCTCTAGCAATCGATTATACACACATACAATTTGTCATATTTTCATATATTCACAGAATCTATATATAACGTTACTTACATCCACCATGTCATACTCCCAACGGAAGAAAAAAAAACAAGTTTCCGGACGCTGCCCTGTGGGTCATGGGAATAATGCTCCACAAGTATCCTCAACGGTTCTCTAGACTTCCAGAAATTATAGACTTGCCACTACTGTCTAAATGAACATACCAAATTATATTTACTACGATGGGCAGTGGTGGACGGAACCCCAAGATAACGTTATATATCGAAACGTATTATCCAAATTTCAATCATCTTATTATCCAAATTCCAATCCCTTATTATGCACATTTCTATACGTTATTATCCAAATTTAAGATTACAACGTATTTCTACACTCACAATAACGCTCATATTACATTCACAGAATACCACAAACACTCACAATAACATCTAACAACAGTAACCGTTTATCTCATTTCCTCAAAACATTACACGTTATAATTGAACTTCACCAAGCCAGATGCCCTCGCAAGGCGTCACCTGCACTTTAGTTCCTCGTCCAATACAGTATCCTCGCCAGTCCTTCTGTGATCAACCCAGTACCACGGATCTGGACTTTCGGTTGCCCGCAACTGGCTAATTTAACAATTACAGTTGGTCCTCTGTAGCTCAGCTGGTAGAGCACGGTGCTTGTAACGCCAGGGTAGTGGGTAGTGGGTTCGATCCCCGGGACCACCCATACACACACAAAAAAAAATGATATCATTGCTACGTGCTCTCACCACTGGCGTCCCCCAGGGCTCAGTTCTAGGCCCTCTCCTATTCTCGCTATACACCAAGTCACTTGGCTCTGTCATATCCTCACATGGCCTCTCCTATCATTGCTACGCAGACGACACACAATTCATCTTCTCCTTTCCCCCTTCTGATAACCAGGTGGCGAATTGCATCTCTGCATGTCTGGCAAACATATCAGTGTGGATGACGGATCACCACCTCAAGCTGAACCTCGGCAAGACGGAGCTGCTCTTCCTCCCGGGGAAGGACTGCCCGTTCCATGATCTCGCCATCACAGTTGACAACTCCGTTGTGTCCTCCTCCCAGAGTGCAAAGAGCCTTGGTGTGACCCTGGACAACATCCTGTCGTTCTCCGCTAACATCAAGGCGGTGACCCGATCCTGTAGGTTCATGCTCTACAACATTCGCAGAGTACGACCCTGCCTTACACAGGAAGCCGCAGCCCGTCTGGTGTTCAACCTTCCCAAGTTCTCTCACGTCACTCCGCACACTCCACTGGCTTCCAGTTGAAGCTCGCATCTGCTACAAGACCATGGTGCTTGCCTACGGAGCTGTGAGGGGAACGGCACCTCCGTACCTTCAGGCTCTGATCAGTCTCTACACCCAAACGAGAGCATTGCGTTCATCCACCTCTGGCCTGCTGGCCCACCTACCTCTGCGGAAGCACAGTTCCCGCTCAGCCCAGTCAAAACTGTTCGCTGCTCTGGCAACCCAATGGTGGAACAAGCTCCCTCACGACGCCAGGACAGCGGAGTCACTCACCACCTTCCGGAGACACTTGAAACCCCACCTCTTTAAGGAATACCTGGGATAGGATAAAGTAATCCTTCTACCCCACCTACCCCATCCCCCCCCCCAAAAAAAAAAATATATATATATATATATTGTAAAGTGGTTGTCCCACTGGCTGGTTGTCCCACTGGCTTTCATAAGGTGAAATGTAAATGTATGCACGCATGACTAAGTCGCTTTGGATAAAAGCGTCTGCTAAATGGCATATTATATTATTAAGTCGGAAGTTTACATACACTTAGGTTGGAATCATTAAAACTCGTTTTTCAACCACTCCACATATTTCTTGTTAACAAACTATAGTTTTGTCAAGTCGGTTAGGATATCTACTTTGTGCATGACAAGTAATTTTTCCAACAATTGTTTACAGACAGATTATTTCACTTATAATTCACTGTATCACAATTCCAGTGGGTCAGAAGTTTACATACACTAAGTTGACTGTGCCTTTAAACAGCTTGGAAAATTCCAGAAAATGATGTCATGGCTTTAGAAGCTTCTGATAGGCTAAGTGACATCATTTGAGTCAATTGGAGGTGTACCTGTGGATGTATTTCAAGGCCTACCTTCAAACTCAGTGTCTCTTTGCTTGACATCATGGGAAAATCAAAAGAAATCAGCCAAGAAAAATTGTAGACCTCCACAGGTCTGGTTCATCCTTGGGAGCAATTTCCAAATGCCTGAAGGTACCACGTTCATCTGTACAAACAATAGTACACAAGTGTAAACACCATGTGACCACGCAGCCGTCATACCGCTCAGGAAGGAGACGTGTTCTGTCTCTTAGAGATGAACGTACTTTGGTGTGAAAAGTGCAAATCAATCCCAGAACAACAACAAAGGACCTTGTGAAGATGCTGGAGGAAACGGGTACAAAAGTATCTATAGCCACAGTAAAACGAGTCCTATATCAACATAACCTGAAAGGCCGCTCAGCAAGGAAGAAGCCACTGCTCCAAGACCGCCATAAAAAAGCCAGACTACGGTTTGCAACTGCACATGGGGACAAAGATCATACTTTTTGGAGAAATGTCCTCTGGTCTGATGAAACAAAAATAGAACTGTTTGGCCATAACGACCATCGTTATGTTTGGAGGAAAAAGGGGGAAACGTGAAGCATGGGGGTGGCAGCATCATCCTGTGGGGGTGCTTTGCTGCAGGAGGGACTGGTGCACTTCACAAAATATATGGCATCATGAGGAAGGAAAATTATGTGGATATACAGTGGGGGAAAAAAGTATTTAGTCAGCCACCAATTGTGCAAGTTCTCCCACTTAAAAAGATGAGAGAGGCCTGTAATTTTCATCATAGGTACACGCCAACTAATGACAGACAAAATGAGGAAAAAAAATCCAGAAAATCACATTGTAGTGAATTTATTTGAATTTATTTGCAAATTATGGTGGAAAATAAGTATTTGGTCAATAACAAAAGTTTCTCAATACTTTGTTATATACCCTTTGTTGGCAATGACACAGGTCAAACATTCTCTGTAAGTCTTCACAAGGTTTTCACACACTGTTGCTGGTATTTAGGCCCATTCCTCCATGCAGATCTCCTCTAGAGCAGTGATGTTTTGGGGCTGTCGCTGGGCTGTCGCTGGGCAACACAGACTTTCAACTCCCTCCAAAGATTTTCTATGGGGTTGAGATCTGGAGACTGGCTAAGCCACTCCAGGACCTTGAAATGCTTCTTACGAAGCCACTCCTTCGTTGCCCGGGCGGTGTGTTTGGGATCATTGTCATGCTGAAAGACCCAGCCACATTTCATCTTCAATGCCCTTGCTGATGGAAGGAGGTTTTCACTCAAAATCTCACGATACATGGCCCCATTCATTCTTTCCTTTACACAGATCAGTCGTCCTGGTCCCTTTGCAGAGAAACAGCCCCAAAGCATGATGTTTCCACCCCCATGCTTTACAGTAGGTATGCTGTTCTTTGGATGCAACTCAGCATTATTTGTCCTCCAAACACGACGAGTTGAGTTTTTACCAAAAAGTTCTATTTTGGTTTCATCTGACCATATGACATTCTCCCAATCCTCTTCTGGATCATCCAAATGCACTCTAGCAAACTTCAGACGGGCCTGGACATGTACTGGCTTAAGCAGGGGGACACGTCTGGCACTGCAGGATTTGAGTCCCTGGCGGCGTAGTGTGTTACTGATGGTAGGCTTTGTTACTTTGGTCCCAGCTCTCTGCAGGTCATTCACTAGGTCCCCCCGTGTGGTTCTGGGATTTTTGCTCACCGTTCTTGTGATCATTTTGACCCCACGGGGTGAGATCTTGCGTGGAGCCCCAGATCGAGGGAGATTATCAGTGGTCTTGTATGTCTTCAATTTCTTAATAATTGCTCCCACAGTTGATTTCTTCAAACCAAGCTGCTTACCTATTGCAGATTCGATTCAGTCTTCCCAGCCTGGTGCAGGTCTACAATTTTGTTTCTGGTGTCCTTTGACAGCTCTTTGGTCTTGGCCATAGTGGAGTTTGGAGTGTGACTGTTTGAGGTTGTGGACAGGTGTCTTTTATACTGATAACAAGTTCAAACAGGTGCCATTAATACAGGTAACGAGTGGAGGACAGAGGAGCCTCTTAAAGAAGAAGTTACAGGTCTGTGAGAGCCAGAAATCTTGCTTGTTTGTAGGTGACCAAATACTTATTTTCCACCATAATTTGCAAATAAATTCATTAAAAATCCTACAATGTGATTTTCTGGAGAAAAAAAATCTCAATTTGTCTGTCATCGTTGACGTGTACCTATGATGAAAATTACAGGCCTCTCTCATCTTTTTAAGTGGGAGAACTTGCACAATTGGTGGCTGACTAAATACTTTTTTTCCCCACTGTATTGAAGCAACATCTCAAGACATCAGTCAGGAAGTTAAAGCTTGGTCCCAAATGGGTCTTCCAAATGAACAATGACCCAAAGCATACTTCCAAAGTTGTGGAAAAATGGCTTAAGGACAACAAAGTCAAGGTATTGGAGTGGCCATCACAAAGCCCTGACCTCAATCCTATAGAACATTTGTTGGCAGAACTGAAAAGGCGTGTGCGAGTAAGGAGGCCTACAAACCTGACTCAGTTACACCAGCTCTGTCAGGAGGAATGGGCCAAAATTCACCCAACTTATTGTGGGAAGCTTGTGGAAGGCTACCCAAAACGTTTGACCCAAGTTAAACAAGGCAATGCTACCGAATACTAATTGAGTGAATGTAAACTTCTGACCCACTGGGAATGTGATGAAATAAATAAAAGCTGAAATAAATAATTCTCTCTACTATTATTCTGACATTTCACATTCTTAAAATAAAGTGGTGATCCTAACTGACCTAAGACAGGGAATTTTTACTAGGATTAAATGTCAGGAATTGTGAAAAACTGAGTTTAAATGTATTTGGCTAAGGTGTAAGTAAACTTCCGACTTCAACGGTATATACAGAAGCAGATGCTATTGACATATGTGGGGATATTAACAGTCCAATTGGGAGGTTAGATGACTGTATAAATGATATTTATGATATTCCATTGCGTGTTGCTTTTGGATGACCTTGTTAATCATCATGGGGAAACATTATTAGAATTCCTTCGGGACTCTAAAATATGTATTTTACTGTATACTTATTGGAAAGATATGCCCCTTAAGCGACTGTATGTTCAAGGATACTCAACACAGTCCTGCTGTGGCCCCCTTAAGGAGGACCTCGCTGCCCTTCTTGAACAACAGGGGCTTTTCTTATTTTTGAAGTTGTTTTTTTCTTATCTTGTCATCACCTTATTGATAGATTGTCCAAGCTCACCTCATCTCAGTACTGTGTTCGGGACCTGGGATCCACCCGCTCCCACTTCCTCTCAGATCTTAGGCAGGTCCAGGCGCTCTACATGAGATCCCAATTTCTGATCTCCTGTGCACAGTTTACCCAGGACAGATGCCCAGTGACAAGCCCACCGGTAACCTCGATGACTCCTTCACCACCTTCCTTCAGCGCCACGTGCACCGGCAAGTACGTGCCCCGCGCCATCTTTGTCGACCTGGTAAGTAGTTTGCCTGATTAAAGAAGCTTTTATCCTTGGAATAACAATTCAACATTTCTGACGCACCTGCTGAAGCCACTCTCAGATGTGCTAGTACATTCCATTTATAAATGTTAACAGAAATGGTCCTTCATCTAGAATTATCGCCCCCACCCCATATTGAAAAACATAGTTTTCCCTTTCTCCAGATGAGGTGAGGACCGGTATCTATCGTCAGCTGTTCCATCCTGAGCAGCTCATTACGGGTAAGGAAGATGCTGCCAACAACTACGCCCGCGGTCACTACACCATCGGCAAGGAGATCACTGATTCCGTCCTTGACAGGATCCGTAAACTGGTAAGAATCCTTGAATAATTAATTATGAACAATCATTGGTGACAATTGGAGACACTAGGTGAGACACTAGGTGAGACACTAGATGAGACACTAGGTGAGACACTAGATGAGACACTAGATGAGACACTAGATGAGACACTAGGTGAGACACTAGGTGAGACACTAGATGAGACACTAGGTGAGACACTAGATGAGACACTAAATGAGACACTCTCTTCAAAGGGGGTGACACTCTAGATCCAAACTGTTACAGACCTATATCCATCCTGCCCTGCCTTTCGAAAGTATTTGAAAGCCAAGTTAATAAACAGATCACCGACCATTTCGAATCCCACCGTACCTTCTCCGCTATGCAATCCGGTTTCCGAGCTGGTCACGGGTGCACCTCAGCCATGCTCAAGGTCCTAAACGATATTATAACTGCGATCGATAATAGACAGTACTGTGCAGCCGTCTTCATCGACCTGGCCAAGGCTTTCTTCTCTGTCAACCACCGCATTCTTATTGGCAGACTAAATAGCCTTGGTTTCTCAAATGACTGCCTCGCCTGGTTCACCAACTACTTCTCAGATAGAGTTCAATGTGTCAAATCGGAGGGCCTGTTGTCTGGACCTCTGGCAGTCTCTATGGGGGTGCTACAGGGTTAAATTCTCGGGCCGACTCTTTTCTCTGTGTATATCAATGATGTCGCTCTTGCTGCTGGTGACTCTCAGATCCACGCAGACGCTACGCAGACGACACCATTTTGTATACATCTGGCCCTTCATTGGACACTGTGTTAACAAACCTCCAAACGAGCTTCAACGCCATACAACACTCCTTCAATCAATCAATCAATCAATTTTATTTTATATAGCCCTTCTTACATCAGCTAATATCTCGAAGTGCTGTACAGAAACCCAGCCTAAAACCCCAAACAGCTAGTAATGCAGGTGTAGAAGCACGGTGGCTAGGAAAAACTCCCTAGAAAGGCGAAAACCTAGGAAGAAACCTAGAGAGGAACCAGGCTATGAGGGGTGGCCAGTCCTCTTCTGGCTGTGCCGGGTGAAGATTATAACAGAACCATGCCAAGATGTTCAAAAATGTTCATAAGTGACAAGCATGGTCAAATAATAATCAGGAATAAATCTCAGTTGGCTTTTCATAGCCGATCATTAAGAGTTGAAAACAGCAGGTCTGGGACAGGTAGGGGTTCCATAACCGCAGGCAGAACAGTTGAAACTGGAATAGCAGCAAGGCCAGGCGGACTGGGGACAGCAAGGAGTCACCACGGCCGGTAGTCCCGACGTATGGTCCTAGGGCTCAGGTCTCTCAGTTGGCTTTTCATAGCCGATCATTAAGAGTTGAAAACAGCAGGTCTGGGACAGGTAGGGGTTTCATAACCGCAGGCAGAACAGTTGAAACTGGAATAGCAGCAAGGCCAGGCGGACTGGGGACAGCAAGGTGTCATCATGCCCGGTAGTCCTGACGTATGGTCCTAGGGCTCAGGTTCTCAGAGAGAAAGAGAGAGCGAGAGAATTAGAGAGAGCATACTTAAATTCACACAGGACACTGGATAAGACAGGAGAAGTACTCCAGGTATAACCAACTAACCCCAGCCCCCCGACACATAAACTACTGCAGCATAAATACTGGAGGCTGAGACAGGAGCGGTCCGGAGACACTGTGGCCCCATCCGAAGAAACCCCCAGACAGGGCCAAACAGGAAGGATATAACCCCACCCACTCTGCCAAAGCACAGCCCCCGCACCACTAGAGGGATATCCTCAACCACCAACTTACAATCCTGAGACAAGGCCGAGTATAGCCCACAGAGGTCTCCACCACAGCACAAACCAAGGGGGGGCGCCAACCCAGACAGGAAGATCACGTCAGTAACTCAACCCACTCAAGTGACGCACCCCTCCCAGGGACGGCATGAAAGAGCACCAGCAAGCCAGTGACTCAGCCCCTGCAACAGGGTTAGAGGCAGAGAACCCCAGTGGAGAGGGGAACCGGCCTGGCAGAGACAGCAAGGGCTGTTCGTTGCTCCAGAGCCTTTCCGTTCACCTTCACACTCCTGGGCCAGACTACACTCAATCATATGACCTACTGAAGAGATAAGTCTTCAGTAAAGACTTAAAGGTTGAGACCGAGTCTGCGTCTCTCACATGGGTAGGCAGACTGTTCCATAAAAATGGAGATCTATAGGAGAAAGCCCTGCCTCCCGCTGTTTGCTTAGAAATTCTAGGGACCTCCTTCAGTAGCCTCCAACTGCTCTTAAACACTAGTAAAACTAAATGCATGCTCTTCAACCGAACGCTGCTGGCACCCGCCCACCCGACTAGAATCACTACTCTTGGCGGGTCTGACCTAGAGTATGTGGACAACTACAAATACCTAGGTGTCTGGTTAGACTATAAACTCTCCTTCCAGACTCACATTAAGCATCTCCAATCCAAAGTTAAATATAGAATCGGCTTCCTATTTCGCAACAAAGCCTCCTTCACTCATGCTGCCAAACATGCCCTCGTAAAACTGACTATCCTACCGATCCTTGACTTCGGCGATGTCATTTACAAAATAGCCTCCAACACTCTACTCTGCAAATTGGATGTAGTCTATCACAGTGCCATCCGTTTTGTCACCAAAGCCCCATATACTACCCACCATTGTGACCTGTACGCTCTTGTTGGCTGGCCCTCACTACATATTCGTCGCCAAACCCACTGGCTCCAGGTCATCTATAAATCGCTGCTAGGCAAATCCCCGCCTTATCTTAGCTCATTGGTCACCATAGCAACACCCACCCGTAGTATGCACTCCAGCAGGTATATCTCACTGGTCATCCCCAAAGCCAACACCTCCTTTGGCCGCCATTCCTTCCAGTTCTCTGCTGCCAATGACTGGAACGAATTGCAAAAATCTCTGAAGCTGGAGACTCTTATCTCCCTCCCTAAATTTAAGCATCAGTTGTCAGAGCACCTTACCGATCACTGCACCTGTACACAGCCCATCTGAAATTAGCCCACCCAACTACCTCATCCCCATATTGTTATTTATTTTGCTCATTTGCACTCCAGTATCTCTATTTGCACATCATCTCTTGCACATCTATCATTCCAGTGTTAATACTAATTGTAATTATTTTGCACTATGGCCTATTTATTGCCTTACCTCCATAACTTGCTACATTTGCACACACTGTATATATATGTGGTCCTCTGTAGCTCAATTGGTAGAGCATGGCGCTTGTAACGCCAGGGTAGTGGGTTCGATCCCCGGGACCACCCATACGTAAAAATGTATGCGCACATGACTGTAAGTCGCTTTGGATAAAAGCGTCTGCTAAATGGCATATTATATTATATTATTATATTATTATATTATATTTATATATTATATTATATTATATTATATATTTTCTGTTGTATTTTTGACTTTTTGTTTTGTTTTACCCCATATGTAACTCTGTGTTGTTGTTGTTTTTATCGCACTGCTTTGCTTTATCTTGGCCAGGTCGCAGTTGTAAATGAGAACTTGTTCTCAACTGGCTTCTTACCTGGTTAAATAAAGGTTAAATAAAGTAAAATAAAAAATATTGTTGTTGCCTATACTGCAGTTTTGTATGACATCATCAAGGATCAAGCCCTGAAATTGCATTTCCTTGATTCCTCGCTCCTCGCTTCCTTCTCAAAACCCATTGGAAGAGAAGGTCAGAGTTCCCGCCCCTCTGACCTTCTCCGCCAATGGGTTTTGAGAAGGAGGCGAGGAGAGAAAAGAGGACGTGTGGAGGATGCAATTGAGATTGTCCCAGTGCCTCTGTCTGCTGGGTAGATGTAGTGTTGTAGACATTCCACTAGAGGTCAGTAATACCATATCAGTAGAGTTTTGTCTCCTACTGGACTGAAGGCACCATGTCACAGCGGTTGCTCTTCTCTGGTAAACCATGCCTTTCCCTCACTAGTTGCATTGAACCTCACACACTCCATCCACAACATTAATATTAGGGGACGATGTTGCTATGAGACTTTTCCTGTATTAATGCAAAGTGAAATGTTATGATTACATGTACATTTTTAGTCATTTTAGCAGACGCTCTTATCCAGAGCGACTTACAGTTTAGTGAGTGCATACATTTTTTTCGTACTTTTTCGTACCGGCCCCCCGTGGGAATCTAACCCACAACCCCGGCGTTGCAAGCACCATCCATGCTCTACCAACAGAGTCACACGGCTCCTGTAAAGCCCTTCGAATAGAACCCATTTTAAGATCAGGGTCCGTACCCGGTTTCTCCACTATAACTGGCTAGTCCACCACCCCGTGTCAGTTCTGGCCTCTCCACAAGATGACTATTAGGTGAGGATGTTAAGTTAAATGTTATGATGTCGGTAGCTGTACACATGGAGTAGTAATATATCTTATATGGAGGGCGTTATTGTTCCTGTCAGTAGATATTAAGCCATTACCACACACACTCCTCCTCATAAAACCCCAGGAGTAGGCTACCCATAAACCTCAGCACACACACACACACACAAATACACCCCCCCCCCCCCCACACACACACACACACACACACACACACAAATACACCCCCCCCACACACACACACACACACACACGCAAATACACCCACACACGCAAATACACCCACACACACACACACGCAAATACACCCGCTCTATTTTCATGTCGTCTGACCACAGCACCGGTTACAATACAAGTGCCAATGCAGTTAAGCAAACACCAGGCATTTAGATAGAGCTTGGCCATGTGCAGCAGTGGTGGGTTTTGCGTCATACAACATACAATATACAGTATAGTAATACAGTATAGTAATACAATATAGTATAGTAATATATTATAGTAATACAGTATAGTATAGTAATACAATATAGTATAGTATTGAATATAGTATAGTAAGAATATAAAATAGCAATATAATATAGTATAGTAATACAATATAGTAGAGTAATACAATATAGTAATACAGTATGGTATATTAATACAGTAGAGTAATACAGTATAGTATAGTAATACAATATAGTATAGTATTGAATATAGTATAGTAATAGAATATAGTATAGTAATAGTGGTCCCCTGTAGCTCAGTTGGTAGAGCATGGAGTTTGCAACGCCAGGGTTGTGGGTTCGTTTCCCACGGGGGGCCAGTATGAAAAAAATAAAATAAAAATAAAATAATGTATGCACTCACTAACTGTAAGTCGCTCTGGATAAGAGCGTCTGCTAAATGTAATACAATATAGTATTGTATAGTAATACAGTATAGTATATTCATATAGTATAGTAATAGGTCCCCTGTAGCTCAGTTGGTAGAGCATGGTGCTTGCAACGCCAGGGTTGTGGGTTCGTTTCCCACGGGGGGCCAGTATGAAAAATGTATGCACTCACTAACTGTAAGTCGCTCTGGATAAGAGCGTCTGCTAAAATGACTAAAATGTAAATGTAATACAGTATAGTATAGTAATAGAATATAGCTCAGTATTTATATTATTTATTTTATGCAGTCTTTTTTTGCTAATTTTTATCAAAGGTCCCGAGAACACATTCATTAAACCTGGGCATGAGGAACACCTACTGTATGTGAGAAAGCTGTCCGTTGACTACAGCTCAGCGTTCAACACCATAGTGCCCTCCAAGCTCATCACTAAGCTAAGGACGCTGGGACTGAACACCTCCCTCTGCAACTGGATCCTGGACTTCCTGACGGGGCTGCCCCCAGGTGGTGAGGGTAGGCAACAACACGTCTGCCACGCTGATCCTCAACACGTGGGGCCCCTCTGGCGTGCTTACTCTCTGTTCAGCCACGACTGCGTGGCAGCGCACGACTCCAACACCATCATTAAGTTGCTGTTGACAAGGGCCTCCCTAGTGGCGCAGCGGTCTAAGGCACTTCATCGCAGTGCTAGAGGCATCGCTACAGATCCGGGTTCGATCCGGTCGCTGCCAGCCGCAACCATGCTTGGCGAGATCGTGTTTCGGATGACGCATGGCTCTCCACCGTCCGTACGGGAGTTGCAGCGATGGGACAAGACTGCAACTACCAATTTGGGAATCACGAAAAAGGGGTAAAAAGTACCCCCCCCCCAAAAAAAGATTAGTAATTTGTTTGCTGACAACACGACGGTGGAAGGCCTGGTCGACGAAGATGCATCCGACCGCAAGGCAATACAGAGGGTGTTGAGTACGGCCCAGTACGTCACTGGGGGCGAGCTCCGTGCCAGCCAGGACCTCTACACCAGGCGGTGTCAGAGGAAGGCCCTAAAAATTGTCAAAAGACTCCAGCCACCCAAGTCATAAACTGTTCTCTCTGCTATCGCACGGCAAGCGGTACCGAGTCTGGATCCAATCGTTTACTCTCTCTCTCATCATTGTTGGGAACGGCCCGTCAGTTTGTCTACACCTGTTGTTTACCAAGCATGTGACAAATACAATTTGACTTGATTTGATTACATAGAGTAATGTTTTATTGTATCAGAGATGTGTCTGTGGACTATAGGCTGAACCCCCTGATCATTAAGCTTTATGGTTTTCAAATTCAATGTTAGAAACATGTCCTCCCACCACAAGGTCAATGCACACAAGGTGGATTAATAGTAAATACTGCTTTCTCATTGGCATGGTAAGTAGCTACTGCCTTAAAATAGGAATTTGATTCTGTCTTGGATAGTTTGATTTATTCTACTCAGTGTCACGAGTGTCAGTGTAATGCGGTGGATCGGAGTCAGGCGCAGGACACAGAACTCTCAGAAACGCACTTTACTGAATTAAGTAAAGAATTCAACACATAATACCTCCACACAGGGAGGAACTAACCCGCTCACCAACGACACACGAAACGAAAAACAACCACGCACAAAACACATTGGGAGCCACTGGGTTAAATAGGGAAGGCGTGATTACAATAATGGGAAACAGGTGTGTAACAATCAGACAACAGGTGCAACATAGAAACAGAGAACATAGATCGGCAGCAGCTAGTATTCCGGTGACGACGAACGCCGAAGCCTGCCCGAGCAAGGAGGAGGGGCAGCCTCGGCAGAATCCGTGACACTCAGATTATGTAATGCATTGAATGCTAACTTTACTAAACCATCCCTCATGCTGACTGTACTAAACCATCCCTCATGCTGACTGTACTAAACCATCCCTCATGCTGACTGTAATAAACCGTCCCTCATGCTGACTGTAATAAACCATCCCTCATGCTGACTGTACTAAACCATCCCTCATGCTGACTGTACTAAACCATCCCTCATGCTGACTGTACTAAACCATCCCTCATGCTGACTGTAATAAACCGTCCCTCATGCTGACTGTAATAAACCATCCCTCATGCTGACTGTACTAAACCATCCCTCATGCTGACTGTACTAAACCATCCCTCATGCTGACTGTAATAAACCGTCCCTCATGCTGACTGTAATAAACCGTCCCTCATGCTGACTGTAATAAACCGTCCCTCATGCTGACTGTAATAAACCGTCCCTCATGCTGACTGTAATAAACCGTCCCTCATGCTGACTGTAATAAACCGTCCCTCATGCTGACTGTAATAAACCATCCCTCATGCTGACTGTAATAAACCGTCCTTCATGCTGACTGTAATAAACCGTCCCTCATGCTGACTGTAATAAACCGTCCCTCATGCTGACTGTAATAAACCATCCCTCATGCTGACTGTAATAAACCATCCCTCATGCTGACTGTACTAAACCATCCTTTATGCTGACTGTAATAAACCATCCCTCATGCTGACTGTAATAAACCATCCCTCATGCTGACTGTAATAAACCATCCCTCATGCTGACTGTAATAAACCATCCCTCATGCTGACTGTAATAAACCATCCCTCATGCTGACTGTAATAAACCATCCCTCATGCTGACTGTACTAAACCATCCTTTATGCTGACTGTAATAAACCATCCCTCATGCTGACTGTACTAAACCATCCCTCATGCTGACTGTACTAAACCATCCCTCATGCTGACTGTACTAAACCATCCCTCATGCTGACTGTAATAAACCATCCCTCATGCTGACTGTAATAAACCATCCCTCATGCTGACTGTACTAAACCATCCCTCATGCTGACTGTACTAAACCATCCCTCATGCTGACTGTAATAAACCGTCCCTCATGCTGACTGTAATAAACCGTCCCTCATGCTGACTGTAATAAACCGTCCCTCATGCTGACTGTAATAAACCGTCCCTCATGCTGACTGTAATAAACCATCCCTCATGCTGACTGTAATAAACCATCCCTCATGCTGACTGTAATAAACCATCCCTCATGCTTACTGTAATAAACCATCCCTCATGCTGACTGTAATAAACCGTCCCTCATGCTGACTGTACTAAACCATCCCTCATGCAGACTGTAATAAACCATCCCTCATGCTAACTGTAATAAACCATCCTTTATGCTGACTGTAATAAACCATCCCTCATGCTGACTGTAATAAACCATCCCTCATGCTGACTGTAATAAACCATCCCTCATGCTGACTGTAATAAACCATCCCTCATGCTGACTGTAATAAACCATCCCTCATGCTGACTGTAATAAACCATCCCTCATGCTGACTGTAATAAACCATCCCTCATGCTGACTGTAATAAACCATCCCTCATGCTGACTGTACTAAACCATCCTTTATGCTGACTGTAATAAACCATCCCTCATGCTGACTGTAATAAACCATCCCTCATGCTGACTGTAATAAACCATCCCTCATGCTGACTGTAATAAACCATCCCTCATGCTGACTGTAATAAACCATCCCTCATGCTGACTGTACTAAACCATCCTTTATGCTGACTGTAATAAACCATCCCTCATGCTGACTGTAATAAACCATCCCTCATGCTGACTGTACTAAACCATCCCTCATGCTGACTGTAATAAACCATCCCTCATGCTGACTGTAATAAACCATCCCTCATGCTGACTGTAATAAACCATCCCTCATGCTGACTGTAATAAACCATCCCTCATGCTGACTGTAATAAACCATCCCTCATGCTGACTGTACTAAACCATCCCTCATGCTGACTGTAATAAACCATCCCTCATGCTGACTGTAATAAACCATCCCTCATGCTGACTGTAATAAACCGTCCCTCATGCTGACTGTACTAAACCATCCCTCATGCTGACTGTAATAAACCATCCCTCATGCTGACTGTAATAAACCATCCTTTATGCTGACTGTAATAAACCATCCCTCATGCTGACTGTAATAAACCATCCCTCATGCTGACTGTAATAAACCATCCCTCATGCTGACTGTAATAAACCATCCCTCATGCTGACTGTAATAAACCATCCCTCATGCTGACTGTAATAAACCATCCCTCATGCTGACTGTAATAAACCATCCCTCATGCTGACTGTAATAAACCATCCCTCATGCTGACTGTAATAAACCATCCCTCATGCTGACTGTAATAAACCATCCCTCATGCTGACTGTAATAAACCATCCCTCATGCTGACTGTAATAAACCATCCCTCTTGCTGACTGTAATAAACCATCCCTCATGCTGACTGTAATAAACCATCCCTCATGCTGACTGTAATAAACCATCCCTCATGCTTACTGTAATAAACCATCCCTCATGCTGACTGTAATAAACCGTCCCTCATGCTGACTGTACTAAACCATCCCTCATGCAGACTGTAATAAACCATCCCTCATGCTAACTGTAATAAACCATCCTTTATGCTGACTGTAATAAACCATCCCTCATGCTGACTGTAATAAACCATCCCTCATGCTGACTGTAATAAACCATCCCTCATGCTGACTGTAATAAACCATCCCTCATGCTGACTGTAATAAACCATCCCTCATGCTGACTGTAATAAACCATCCCTCATGCTGACTGTAATAAACCATCCCTCATGCTGACTGTAATAAACCATCCCTCATGCTGACTGTACTAAACCATCCTTTATGCTGACTGTAATAAACCATCCCTCATGCTGACTGTAATAAACCATCCCTCATGCTGACTGTAATAAACCATCCCTCATGCTGACTGTAATAAACCATCCCTCATGCTGACTGTAATAAACCATCCCTCATGCTGACTGTACTAAACCATCCTTTATGCTGACTGTAATAAACCATCCCTCATGCTGACTGTAATAAACCATCCCTCATGCTGACTGTAATAAACCATCCCTCATGCTGACTGTACTAAACCATCCCTCATGCTGACTGTAATAAACCATCCCTCATGCTGACTGTAATAAACCATCCCTCATGCTGACTGTAATAAACCATCCCTCATGCTGACTGTAATAAACCATCCCTCATGCTGACTGTACTAAACCATCCCTCATGCTGACTGTAATAAACCATCCCTCATGCTGACTGTAATAAACCATCCCTCATGCTGACTGTAATAAACCGTCCCTCATGCTGACTGTACTAAACCATCCCTCATGCTGACTGTAATAAACCATCCCTCATGCTAACTGTAATAAACCATCCTTTATGCTGACTGTAATAAACCATCCCTCATGCTGACTGTAATAAACCATCCCTCATGCTGACTGTAATAAACCATCCCTCATGCTGACTGTAATAAACCATCCCTCATGCTGACTGTAATAAACCATCCCTCATGCTGACTGTAATAAACCATCCCTCATGCTGACTGTAATAAACCATCCCTCATGCTGACTGTAATAAACCATCCCTCATGCTGACTGTATTAAACCATCCCTCATGCTGACTGTAATAAACCATCCCTCATGCTGACTGTAATAAACCATCCCTCTTGCTGACTGTAATAAACCATCCCTCATGCTGACTGTAATAAACCATCCCTCATGCTGACTGTAATAAACCATCCCTCATGCTGACTGTAATAAACCATCCCTCATGCTGACTGTAATAAACCATCCCTCTTGCTGACTGTAATAAACCATCCCTCATGCTGACTGTAATAAACCATCCCTCATGCTGACTGTACTAAACCATCCCTCATGATGTGTCTGTCCTATATCTAGAAGATAATGTATAATACATTTAACCCCTTTTTGAAACAGTGTTAAAAATAAAGGTCATGTGTTGTAATGTATACAGATGAATAGCAGGAGACTATGCAGCAGTCTCCTAACGTTCTGACACGGACACACTGTGTTCCTGTTTAATAAACATGAAGCTTCTTGCTGTCAGCACACTATTTCAGGAAAATTAAATAGCCTGCTTACGGTAAACGGCTCTGGTCGGGAGGGGCGGGCAGAAAGGTGTGTGTGCAGATGGTGATACAGAAGCCCAGTTCCCTCCTTCCTCCTCCTCTCTCCTTCCTCCTCTCTCCCTCCTCCTCTCTCCCTCTCTCTCCCTCTTCCTCCTCCTCCTCTCTCCCCCTCCTCTCCCCCTCCTCCTCCTCTCTCCCTCTTCCTCCCCCTCCTCTCTCCTCTCTCCCTCTTCCTCCTCCTCTCCCCCTCCTCCTCCTCTCCCCCTCCTCCTCCTCTCTCCCCCTCCTCTCTCCCTCCTCCTCTCTCACCCTCCTCTCCTCCTCCTCCCCTCTTCCTCCTCCTCCTCTCTCCCTCTCCCTCCTCTCTCCCTCCTCCTCTCTCCCCCCTCCTCTCTCCCTCCTCCTCTCTCCCCCCTCCTCTCTCCCTCCTCCTCTCCTCCTCTCTCCCTCCTCCTCTCTCCCCCCCTCCTCTCTCCTCTCTCCCTCCTCCTCTCACCCCCCTCCTCTCTCCTCTCTCCCTCCTCCTCTCTCCCCCCTCCTCTCTCCTCTCTCCCTCCTCTCCTCTCTCCCTCCCTCCTCCTCTCTCCCCCCTCCCTCCTCCTCTCTCCCTCCCTCCTCTCTCCCTCCTCCTCCTCTCTCCCTCCTCCTCCTCTCTCCCTCCTCTCTCCCCCTCCTCTCCTCCTCCTCTCTCCCTCTTCCTCCTCCTCCTCCTCTCTCTCTCCTCCTCTCCTCCTCCTCCTCTCTCCCTCCTCCTCCTCTCTCCCCCCCTCCTCTCTCCCCCCTCCTCTCTGCCTTCTTGCCTATTGACATGATAATGGGTACAAATTGATGAAGACATTTCACTCACTCTCTGACAAGCGTGTGACACGGTACACAAACACTCCACCACCCACTAGCAGACATTAATCACATCTTTCTCCTCCTCCTCCCTCCCTCCTTCCCTCAATCCTACCCTATTGACAACCAGCCAGCACACGGATTTAATCAGGTAATTCCCCACGTCCCTCTGACACGCTCTCCCCAGGCAGGGGAGTGGGGGAGGAGAGAGGTGGAAACGCACTGAATACAGGTAACACATTCATAAATGACAAAACTGAGTGTCAAAACATTAATCATAAGAAATAAGATTTTGATGTGTCTGTCCTATATCTAGAAGATCATGTTTAATATATTCAATACTTCCATTCATTTTTTGAAACCGGTACCGGGTTACCTTCAGAGTACCGTGACACTTGTGGGGGTTGTAGAACAAAACGGTCCTATTAGTTTGTAGCCCAAAATGGTTTGGACGATACAGACAGAAGCTAGCACATCAGTGGTACCGACTTCAGACGAGTCCCGTGGGGCTTGTAGAGCAAAACTTAGTGAGTCTCATTTCCATAGAGTGGTTATATTAGTTTGTAGGCCGTTCAGGACGCTACAGACGTTTTCGTGAGAAGAGCAATTTTCGGGATGTCTCATGGTCTGACAAACACCGCTGTAGCTCGGCCACCTTCCACCGCAGATGCGGAAGGCCCGACAGGCGGTTGTGGTGGATTAAGACACAGCCCATACAAGACAAACAAAACAACAGATACCTCTAATTTCAATACACGGATTTTGATGTTTTGTTTTTTGTATTATGTTAATTAGTGCGTCAATCGACTCTACTGGCTATAATGAAGTCCTGATTCACCAATTCGCTCCAATCACAGAGCCAAAGATAAATAACTTATTAGTTATTCGATTATTATTAATAACTAATAAATAACTCTTATTAGGACAAAGATAAATAACTACAAGCTCTGATACCAGTTAGCGGTAAAATCATTTGATGGTATAAAATAGCATGTCCCGACACACAGACTCAACAGCCTTGCGCTGCGTTACTCATTGGAAGGCCACAATATTTACATCCATACTGCTATTGGGGAATTTATTAGCCATATTCTTCAAAATTATCAATCAACTGTATTGACGTGAAACTTCATGCAATGACAAAATGCAGACACTATATATGGTCTCAAAAACATAATCTTGCAAATAACCTTGGAGGTATGAAATATCTACCTCCCTTTATCAATCCTGAATGGAAAATAAAAAAGTATTGAGCCCCAAAGGATGGATTGTTGTTGAGCAGTTCACCTCCTGAGGTGTGCTTTCATTAAATCACTGGGCTGTAAGATTTATACCTGATGTATACCTTAACAAATCGCCTGGGATGAGTCCCAAATGGCACCCTATTCCCTATATAGTGCACTACTTTAGACCAGAGAATGGCACCCTGTTCCCTATATAGTGCACTACTTTAGACCAGAGAATGGCACCCTATTCCCTATATAGTGCACTACTTTAGACCAGAGAATGGCACCCTATTCCCTATATAGTGCACTACTTTTGACCGGAGTCCTATGGGCCCTGGTGAACCGTAGTGCACTATATAAGGAATAGGGTGCCATTTGGGACTCACACCGTCCCCCTGACCAATGTGTTTAGATACAGATACACCACCTCACGAAGAACCCAAAGCTGTTACAAATCAATATGATCAATTCAAATCGACTGACTGCTATAATGACGCATGCAATCTCCTCCGCTGGAGATCTTTCAATCTTTTTGTCCTAACGCAGGGTTCTTCAACTTTTCTTTTGTGAAGGGATCCCCGCCCAGGCAAACTGGCGACCCAGGGATTCCCATCATGTCCCCATGTCTTATTAGGTGAATGATAATGGAGAAGTAATCAACGTTTAAAAATTAATAGCTTTGGTAGATAGTTCATATTATCACCTTCCCACAGTTATAATTGGAAGAGGAAGTGTAAACGCTAACAATTAGCTAGAAAGGTAACTTCAAACACATTTTTGCTAAGAGCAGCTGTTTAGCTGGTTAAACAAAGGTAAGCATGTGTTGGCAAAACAATGTCCAAGTCAAGAAAGCTTACCAGCACCCAGTGGCACTTTGCCGCACTGGTAACCTACTCGTGGTTGCTTTTTTAAAACCTATGTTAGATACTCCAGTGAGTGTAATTGGCTAAAATAAGTGGAATTTGCTCAATATTAGGAGTTGAGAAATAAAGTTAGAAGATGTTATTACATTTTCTAATTAATCTGTTGTTTCTAGCGATATTCAGACAAACATAATCCCACTTTTTTTTTTTTTTTTATATATATATTTTCGCAGACCCCCTGCAGTACCCCCTCCACGCACCCCAGGTAGAATATCTCTGTCTTAACGTATCCCTAGGGCCACATTTCCTCATGCCATATGAACACTTGATTAAGGGCTGGATTCAATCCGTGGCGCTGAAGTTCAGCGTTACAGTGTGATTGAAATTTAAAGGCAACGTTCTCCCGTTAGTGGAGACCCGCATTTCATGGTTAAAGCTGCATGTTGGCTCAATCCGAAAATTACCTGAACATTTATATATAATAGCGCAATCTGTAACGCTTCAGCAATACAGATTGAATCCAGACCCAAATGACCATGTGGGACCTAGTGCACATAACAGGGTTGTTTCAGCACGGCCTATTGGCTAAGCATGACCGGAGTAAACATTTAAATTACGAGGTGTAATGAACCAATATGTTCATTGTTAAATCAGTCATATTGGTAATGGGCTTTTAGTGTTAAATACCTCTCTGTCAACAGGCAGAATATAATTGATCCTGTTTTCCTTCTTTTTATTTTATTTTATTTTTTTAAGATCAGTGTTAGTTTCTGACAGATGTTTCCAAATAGTTTTCACATTATTTCTAGTGGAAATAGAGTTACAGCCTGTTCTAAACTTAACAAATATATTTAACTTGCTTACCCCCTTGGGCAGGAGAAAGGTGAGGGAAAGTGACGGGTTGGGCTGAAATGAAATCCTTGCCCTCGCCATGAGCTATCTGTAAAAGTCTGTGAAGTAGGCCTATCACTGGACTGTGGGAACAGGAGCAGCTGGGAGATAGCCAGACAGATAAACACACATCATTACCTGGCCATTTACAGGAATTAGAGCAGGTGCAGTGGTAGTTTGGGTGGACAGGACTGACGAAGTGAGGCTACCTTCACTAAGGCATGATAAGGAATGTGGTGACACGTCAACAGATCCCCAAAACAATGGGCTTTCATGAAATACAGCCTTAAAAAAGGTTTCTGGCGTTGCATTTCAACGATCCTGATCATCCCAGATGTAGCACGGTCCTTCATTCTTAAGTATCCTGATAAATAGATGGTAAAAATTTTAAAATAAACACTGTCCAAAGTCAGTTTAACCCCTGTCCTCCCTGTCATTCCTCCTGGGGTCAGCTTGTTAGAAGCTAATTTAAAGGGTTGTCCAAACAAGCCTGTATTATCTGCCTAGTTAGGCAGCAGCATGCTGAGGGACTGAACAGCACCACAGTGGGACATCTGTTGACTTCACATAAAAAAGGAAATTGCCCATCTTTCATTTGTCACCGTTATTTTGAGCGGCTGTTCCTTGACCCTCTTGGTAGTCTCTTGAGACCGACTGTTAACATAAAAGGTCGGGTTAACCCCCCCCCCAAAAAAAAAAAACTTGGATTAGCCAAATCGAGTAGCTGGTCAGTGGGCACACAAGATTTGGTTCTGTAATCTGAGATTCCATGCCTAGAAAACCAAATGGAAATGTGTGTGAACATCCCAGTTCCCCAGCAACGTGTCAATGACCTTGTCACCTGTGACTCCTGTCCTGTTCCTGTGTGGGACTAACTGGTTCCTGTGTGGGACTAACTGGTTCCTGTGTGGGACTAACTGGTTCCTGTGTGGGACTAACTGGTTCCTGTGTGGGACTAACTGGTTCCTGTGTGGGACTAATTAGTTGTGTCTGCGGTGTCTGTCCTCCATAAATCATCCGTCTTAACAAAAGATCCCTCTCCTCCCCCATTAATACATACTGCTGCTGATACACAATGAACCTAATGGAACTAGTTCCCCTCATTATGATGCATTGTTACCACTGCTGTTGGGCTGGCTGGTGGTGAGGGGAGGGGGGTGGGGGGAGGGGATGAGGGGGGAAGCAGGAGAGGGGGTGGGGGGGGGGGGGGGAGCAGGATGGGGGGGGTGGGGGGGTGGGGGGAGGGGATGAGGGTCGGGGTGGGGGAGGGGATGGGCGGGGAAGCAGGAGAGGGGGTGGGGGGGTGGGGGGGGGACTAAGTCAGAGAGAAGGAGGTGGATTCTAATTAGTAAATTAAATGTCATGCTCGGCGCGGGACGGTAGATAAATTATCCGTTGACAGCCCCGACCCTCTCAGCCTGTCAGAACCCCTGACAAAACAGCCAATTAACGGATTGCTAATTCCCCCGTTAGCCCCTGGGGTCGTCCTGTCCTGACTCCGACCTAACCACTTCCTAAATAAGCTGCCAGTTTTGTTTTGTTTAGGAGGTGGCAGGGGGCAGGGTGCTGCTCGGAGGGGGGCATACACACACTCACACAGGAAGTTGCAGGGGACAACGTTTAATGTTCTAGAATGTTTGGTCGGGTCAAGAGAAGAATGTCCAGTCCTTAATGTTGCTCCCCTGTAGCTAGGTTACGGTGCTGCCATTCCCCTGTAGCTAGGTTACGGTAATGCCATTCCCCTGTAGCTAGGTTACGGTGCTGCCATTCCCCTGTAGCTAGGTTACGGTGCTGCCATTCCCCTGTAGCTAGGTTACGGTGCTGCCATTCCCCTGTAGCTAGGTTACGGTGCTGCCATTCCCCTGTAGCTAGGTTACGGTGCTGCCGTTCCCCTGTAGCTAGGTTACGGTGCTGCCATTCCCCTGTAGCTAGGTTACGGTGCTGCCATTCCCCTGTAGCTAGGTTACGGTGCTGCCTTTCCCCTGTAGCTAGGTTACGGTGCTGCCATTCCCCTGTAGCTAGGTTACGGTGCTGCCATTCCCCTGTAGCTAGGTTACGGTGCTGCCATTCCCCTGTAGCTAGGTTACGGTGCTGCCATTCCCCTGTAGCTAGGTTACGGTGCTGCCATTCCCCTGTAGCTAGGTTACGGTGCTGCCTTTCCCCAGTAGCTAGGTTACGGTGCTGCTATATGTTGACGTTAGAGAAATATACAGTCCTAAAGGCCAATGTCATTATGTATAGGAGATTAGTCTTCAGCAGAGTGTCTGAACAGCAGAGAGGCCTGTGTTTGTCCCCTGGCCTTGGGTTAAAGCACATAGATCAACTCTACCCAGGTCCTTTAAATACTCCAGACAGGTCCTCCGTTCACAGAGCAAGGGGGGTTTGGGAGCACTCAGGAGATTAGCATGTCTGTTTTACATGCAGCAGCTCTTAAAGCAGTAAACGACAACACTGGTTTTAACGGTTAACCCCGTCACCTCTCCCAGGCTGTGAATGTATTACCCTGGTGACAGATAGAAGGAGCAACAACCTCGTCCTGTTTGGTTCTAAATAATGATGAGCATGAAGCAAACTTTCATACATGTTTAGTATGGTAATTTATGTTGTGACAACGCAGGGTGCAGTGCTGTTGAGCTACATATGCATCTGCAAATAGATGTTTTACAACCAACACTTGGGAGGCTCAAGATCAGCAATCCTACTCCAATAATCTATCAGGTACAGGGATGGGATGACAGCTCCTAGCGGGATGACAGCTCCTAACGGAATGACAGCTCCTAACGGGATGACAGCTCCTAACGGGATGACAGCTCCTAATGGGATGACAGCTCCTAATGGAATGACAGCTCCTAACGGGATGACAGCTCCTAGCGGGATGACAGCTCCTAACGGAATGACAGTTCCTAACGGAATGACAGCTCCTAACGGGATGACAGCTCCTATGTGGCCAGAACTAATGGTGGTCATACACTGCACGACTTCTAAAATCTTAACAACTTGGACGTGCTCACGTTTACCCAACTCTTTCATTCCATCCCTCCTCGACCCCAGGACATGGCTGCTCACGTTACACCATGATTCCCTGGTTGATCCTGCCCTGCGTTTCTCTGTATGTAGTAGGAAACGCTAACAGCGAGCTGCTTCATTATTTGCAGAATCATCAAAAAGAGACAGAATGTGGACCCGCAAATGGCGGGCGGCAGGTAGCTTAGTGGTTAAGAGCGTTGTGCCAGTAACCGAAAGGTCGCTGGTTCTAATCCCCGAGCCGACTAGGTGAAAAATCTGTCGATGTGCCCTTGAGCAAGGCACTTAACCCAAATTGCTCCTGTAAGTCGCTCTGGATAAGAGCGTCTGCTAAATGACGTAAATGTAAATGTAAAAATGGCGGGCAGACGTGGACAATGTGGACCTTATATTCTACAGAGGGAATCGGTGGTGAAAACCTGTATTATTGAAATGGCATTCACTCCACAGCTCCACCAATCTGTCATAGTTATGGCTAAACCCTGCCTATTTTAATTAACCTTTATTTGATCAGGGAGTCACACTGAGACCAAGGTCTCTTTATTTGATCAGTGAGTCACACTGAGACCAAGGTCTCTTTATTTGATCAGTGAGTCACACTGAGACCAAGGTCTCTTTATTTGATCAGTGAGTCACACTGAGACCAAGGTCTCTTTATTTGATCGGAGAGTCACACTGAGACCAAGGTCTCTTTATTTGATCAGGGAGTCACACTGAGACCAAGGTCTCTTTATTTGATCAGGGAGTCACACTGAGACCAAGGTCTCTTTTACAGATGAGCCCTGAATAACATAAATGACAGAAAATACAAACATTAAAATAAATACAAAATGCAAGCAGAAAGAAAAACACTGTCATCAAAAACAAACTCATTCATCAGTAATAAGATCCTCAATCAGCTTTCTGAGTTGCTCTAGAGGCACCATAACATCACATCAAAGAACATGTTGAAGATTGTTCCATAAATAAGGTGCAAGAAAACTAAAAGCTGATTTACCTAACTCAGTAGAGACCAAAGGAATTTCCAGTGTTAACCATCCCTGAAACCAGGTGTGTTAACTCATAAGTCTTAAGTTTAGTAATGATGTTAGGTACAGTGGGAGTTTTCGTAAAAGGGCTATATAACATAGCAATGTATCAACCTACGTGACATCAAAGAGGGCCAACCAACTTCCTGGTAGAGAACACAGTGATGAGTACTAAAGGGCAGAGCGCTGTGATAAACTGCATCTAACGGCTTTAATGAAGTGGCAGCTGCGTTCATATAGATGATGTCGCCACAGTCTCGGACCGATAGGAACGTTGACTGAATAATCTGCTTTCTACTGTTTATCGAGAGGCAGGACCTGTTTCTATAGAAGAAGACCCGTTTTTTTATTCTCAGCTTCTTAACTAACTCATCAATACGCTTTTTAAAAAGACGGCTTTTCATCGATCCAGACGCCCAGATATTTGTAAGCAGGGACACGATCAATATGGACACCATCCACAGTACATATGATTAAATCAGAGTTATTTTAATGTGCTCTAGAGAACAACATATACTTAGTTTTACCTGCGTTCAATACTAATTTCAGATCAATAACGTTTTTTCTGCAATACAATGAAGGCAGGCGGTAGTTCAGATAGCGCCTGGTCAACCGTGGGGGCAATAGCATACACAACTGTATCATCGGCATACAAGTGCAGGTTTCAATGTTTTACAGACAATTCAATATTGTTAATGAAAACAGTAAAAAGTACAGGATCCAGAATTGAGCCCTGTGGGACACCTTTCGTAATATCCAGGAAACCTGATTCAACACCATCAGTAGATATACTTTGAGTTCTATCGGTCAAGTAATTTGTAAACCAGTTACATGCAGCCTGGTTTAGGCCGATTGAGGAAAGCCTCTGAATTAGCAGTGGTTGATCAACAGTATGGAAAGCCTTTGACAGGTCAATGAAGAGGGCAGCACAATGTTGCCTTTTATCCATACAGTTAACCACATCATTTATTACTAGGGATGCAGCAGAGATAGTGCCATGACCCACTGATGTACATTTAGAATACATTTCAAAGATAAGAAAGATCTTAGCTAAGAATTAATCAAGGATTCTAATATTTTAGCTAGGCTAGAAAGTTTAGAAATAGGCCGATAATTATTTAGGTCACAAGGGTCACCACCTCCATGGGGATAGTACCAGATATAATCGTCAGGTTAAAAATATGGGTTAATGATTCAGCAATCAGGGAGGCAGAGAGCTGCAGCAAAAATAGATCAAGCATATCAGCTCCAGTGGATTTGTTTTTACATCATTCTTAAACAAGGCATCTAGCACATCAGACTGTTGACAGGAAAACAAATATTCACCAGAAGTTGACGGGTTAACCGTCGAGTCAGCTAGAGGCTGGCAGAGGGAAGAGCAGTCGATTGACTGACCAGGGTCAACTACACCACCACCGTTTCTCTCAAATAAAAAGCCTGCCGAGATAAAATGATGATTAAAAGCATAGCTCATCCCTCTTCTCAGTTACAGTGCCTTCCAAAAGTATTCATCCCCCTTGGCGTTTTTCCTATTTTGTTGCATTACAACCTGTAATTTAAATGTATTTTTATTTGGATTTCATATAATGGACATACACAAAATAGTCAAAATTGGTGAAGTGAAATGAAAAAAATAACACGTTTCAAAAAATTCAAAAAAATATATAACGGAAAAGTGGTGCGTGCATATGTATTCACCCCCTTTGCTATGAAGCCCCTAAATAAGATCTGGTGCAACCAATTACCTTCAGAAGTCACATAATTAGTTAAATAAAGTCCACCTGTGTGCAATCTAAGAGTCACATGATCTGTCACATGATCTCAGTATATATACACCTGTTCTGAAAGGCCCGAGAGTCTGCAACACCACTAAGCAAGAGGCACCACCAAGCAAGCGGCACCATGAAGACCAAGGAGCTCTCCAATGAGGTCAGGGACAGATCAGGGTTGGGTTATAAAAAAATATCAGAAACTTTGAACATCCCACGGAGCACCATTAAATCCATTATTAAAAAATGGAAAGGATATGGCACCACAGCAAACCTGCCAAGAGAGGGCCGCCCACCAAAACTCATGAACCAGGCAAGGAGGGCATTAATCAGAGAGGCAACAAAGATAACCCAAAAGGAGCTGCAAAGCTCCACAGCGGAGATTGGAGTATCTGTCCATATGACCACTTTAATGACTGCCTCGCCTTTTTCACCAACTACTTCTCAGATAGAGTTCAATGAGTCAAATCGGAGGGCCTGTTGTCTGGACCTCTGGCTGTCTCTATGGGGGTGCCACAGGGTTCAATTCTCAGGCCGACTCTATTCTCTGTGTATATCAATGATGTCGCTCTTGCTGCTGATGACGCTCGGATCCACCTCTATGTGGACGACACCATTTTGTATACATCTGGCCCTTCATTGGACACTGTGTTAACAAACCTCCAAACGAGCTTCAATGCCATACAACACTCCTTACGTAGCCTCCAACTGCTCTTAAACACTAGTATAACTAAATGCATGCTCTTCAACCGAACGCTGCTTGCACCCGCCCACCCGACTAGAATCACTACTCTTGGCGGGTCTGACCTAGAGTATGTGGACAACTACAAATACCTAGGTGTCTGGTTAGACTATAAACTCTCCTTCCAGACTCACATTAAGCATCTCCAATCAAAAGTTAGATCTAGAATCGGCTTCCTATTTCGCAACAAAGCCTCCTTCACTCATGCTGCCAAACATGCCCTCGTAAAACTGACTATCCTACCGATCCTTGACTTCGGCGATGTCATTTACAAAATAGCCTCCAACACTCTACTCAGCAAATTGGATGTAGTCTATCACAGTGCCATCCGTTTTGTCACCAAAGCCCCATATACTACCCACCACTGTGACCTGTACGCTCTTGTTGGCTGGTCCTCACTACATATTCGTCGCCAAACCCACTGGCTCCAAGTCATCTATAAATCACTGCTAGGCAAATCCCCGCCTTATCTTAGCTCACTGGTCACCATAGCAACACCCACCCGTATTATCTGCTCCAGCAGGTATATCTCACTGGTCATCCCCAAAGCCAACACCTCCTTTGGCTGCCATTCCTTCCAGTTCTCTGCTGCCAATGACTGGAACGAACTGCAAAAATCTCTGAAGCTGGAGACTCTTATCTCCCTCACTAAATTTAAGTGTCAGGCATCAGAGCAGTTTACCGATCACTGCACCTGTACACAGCCATTCTGAAATTAGCCCACCCAACTACCTCATCCCCATATTGTTATTTATTTAGCTAATTTGCACCTCAGTATCTCTATTTGCACGTCATCTTTTGCACATCTATCATTCCAGTGTTAATTACGAAATTGTAACTATTTTTGCACTATGGCCTATTTATTGCCTTACCTCCATAACTTACTACATTCGCACACACTGTATATATATTTTCTGTTGTATTTTTGACTTTATGTTTTGTTTACCCCATATGTAACTCTGTGTTGTTGTTTTTATCGCACTGCTTTGCTTTATCTTGGCCCAGGTCGCAGTTGTAAATGAGAACTTGTTCTCAACTGGCTTACCTGGTTAAATAAAGGTGAAATACAATTTTTTTTAAAGCCGTACACTCCACAGAGCTGGGCTTTACGGAAGAGTGGCAAGAAAAAAGCCATTGCTTAAGTAAAAAAATAAGCAAACACGTTTGGTGTTCGCCAAAAGGCATGTGGGAGACTCCCCAAACATATGGAAGAAGGTACTCTGGTCAGATGAGACTAAAATTGAGCTTTTTGGCCATCAAGGAAAACGCTATGTCTGGTGCAAACCCAACACCTCTCATCACTCCGAGAAAACCATCCCCACAGTGAAGCATGGTGGTGGCAGCATCATGCGGTGGGGATGTTTTTCATCGGCAGGGACTGGGAAACTGGTCAGAATTGAAGGAATGATGGATGGCGCTAAATACAGGGAAATTATTGAGAGAAACCTGTTTCAGTCTTCCAGAGATTTGAGACCGGGACGGAGGTTCACCTTCCAGCAGGACAATGACCCTAAGCATACTGCTAAAGCAACACTTGAGTGGTTTAAGGGGAAACATTTAAATGTCTTGGAATGGCCTCGTCAAAGCCCAGACCTCAATCCAATTGAGAATCTGTGGTATGACTTAAAGATTGCTGTACACCAGCGGAACCCATCCAACTTGAAGGAGCTGGAGCAGTTTTGCCTTGAAGAATGGGCAAAAATCCCAGTGGCTAGATGTGCCAAGCTTACAGAGATATACCCTAAGAGACTTGCAGCTGTAATTGCTGCAAAAGGTGGCTCTACAAAGTATTGACTTTGGGGGGGTGAATAGTTATGCATGCTCAAGTGTTCAGTTTTTTTGTTTTATTTCTTGTTTGTTTCACAATAAATAAATAAATTTTGCATCTTCAAAGTGGTAGGCGTGTTGTGTAAATCAAATGATACAAAATCCATTTTAATTCCAGGTTGTAATGCAACAAAATAGGAAAAATGCCAAGGAGGGGTGAATACTTTCACAAGCCACTGTATGATGCCAGAGTCAGACAGAACTTACTGAGGCAGGGAAGAAGAGGGATTTGTACGCTTCAGTGCATTTACTGTTTTCCAACTTTTAGAAGGATCACCAGCAGAGTCAGAACTTAAAAAGTAGCTTGACTTAGCTTTCTGAATCTAAATAGTCAGAAACAGAAAACAGAAACATCTGTTTCTCAATTGTCTGAAAGATTGCCAGTCCACTACAGAGTCAGTTTTCCTTGCTTTGGCCCAGGCCGGATTTCTCATCTGAATGAGCTCAGATAACTCTGAAGAAAACCAACGGTTCGATCTACAGTGCTGTGGAAAAGTATTTGCCCCCTTTCTGATTTTCTCTACTTTTGCATATTTTTGATACTGAATGTTATCAGATCTTCAACCAAAACCTAATATTAGATCAAGGGAACCTAAGTTACAAATAACAAAAAAAATGGATACTTATTTTGTGTATTTAACAAAGTTATGCAACACCCTAATGCCCCTATGTGAAAAAGTAATTGCCTACTTATACTCAATAACTGGTTGTGCCACCTTTAGCTGCAATGACTCCAACCAAATGCTTCCTGTAGTTGTTGATCAGTCTCTCACTTCACTGTGGAGGAATTTTGGCCCGCTCTTCCATGCAGAACTTTTAACTCATCTGTCCATAGAACTATAGATCTTCCAAGAGTCTTGATGATCATCCAGGGGCTTCCACATGCTTTTTTTTTTGGCAAACTTGAGTTAACTCATTGGCTATTGGCAGTATTCCTTGTCCAATCGTGTCGTAGCACTGCTCATACTACAAAAGATGCATGACCAAATTAATCGGGACGTCCAGCAGGGGTCTGTACGCCGATATAAAGTATAACATATTGGCAGACAGCCATGGGTGCTGGACAAATGGTGATCCTGGTCTTGACCCCGGTCTTGACCCCACTCCCTGCGGGTGTCTCAGGGGGAGTTGGGATATGCAAGAGACACATTTCCAATATACACTCGTACAAGTACAATGTAACAGGACAAATAGTAAAACCCCCAAGTACAGTACAGACAGGCTCTTGTGTTCAATACCAATTGTTGTCTGTAGGTTCCCCATGGCAACATGTTACGTTGAAGCTCGTCACACGCGCCTGTTTGCAGCATTTGGGAGACAGTTTACGAGAGATGAGAAATGAAATTATACTTTATTGTCTACTTGCACAGAATGTGTTTAAAGGATAAGGACAAGGAGGAGGAGAGAGGGAGAAAAGAGGGGGATCGCGTCCCAAATGGCACCCTTTTCCCTACATAGTGCACTACGTTTGATCAGAGCCACAGGTCAAAAGTAGTTCACTATAAAGGGAATAGTCTGCCATTTGGGACGCACACAGGGGTTGGGGTTAGGTTGGGGATAATAATGAATCATTTCCTCTCGTTCTGTCCATCCCACACGGAGGAGAGGAACGGAGAAGAGAAACACCTGATTAAAAACAGCCATTTCTATTGGTGGGCGTGTCAGCTCATTAGCTAGTGGAGCAGAAGGCACAGGGGGGGGAACACAGCTAATTGAACTGTCAACTTTAATGTCCTTTCTCTCTGCTGCAGGGAGAAGAGCGGGGACAGATAGAGAGAGAATGATGAGGCCCTGATTTAAAAACCCCTGGGTAGGAGAACTACTTGGAGTGTCTGGCAGGATGAACAGGAGCTATGATTGGATCAGGAGCAAGTTATCAATCACACACGTTTACATCTGTCAGCCTATCCTGGGCTAGGCTGTTAATTGGGTTCTGTCGACAGGAAGGGTATAATCTGTTAACATTTTGTTGTGTTCTGTCCTTTTGGTGTTTTATGTTATTGATAAAACACGGTACTCATTAATATAATAATAATAATAATAATAATAATAATAATAATAATAAAAATATAATACTCATTGTTTGTTATAGCAGCCTTTATGATTTCTTGAAGGGTGTACAACCCTATCAATGCATTCATGATATTCAGGTAACTGCCAAAATAAAGGAATCACCAGCATAAAGCGTCTTAACAGGGCGTTGGGCCACCACGAGCCAGAACCGCTTCAAAGAACCTCGGCATAGAATCTACAAGTGTCTGGAACTCTATTGGAGGGATGTGACACCGTTCTTCCACGAGAAATTCCATCATTTGGTGTTTTGTTGACGGTGGTGGATAACGCTGTGTCAGGCGCCGCTCCAGAATCTTCCAGAAGTGTTGAACTGGGTTGAGATTTGGTGACTGAGACGCACTCCCTTTAAACCCCACAGGCTCCTTTGAGACCCCTCCTTTCAAAGTCACTGAGATCTCTTCTTCTAGCCAAGGTAGCCAAAATAATGGGCAACTGGGCATTTTTTATACATGACCCTAAGCATGATGGGATGTTAATTGTTTAATTAACTCAGGAACCACACCAGTGTGGAAGCACCTCCTTTCAATATACTTTGTTTGCCTCATTTACTCAAGTGTTTCCTTTATTTTGGCAGTTCCCTTTATAATCCCTGTTTAGTTACATATAGAGTACGGTTGGCTTGGAATAGTCGTGAGTTGATGAACAACTGATCCAGATGTTCATCAAGCAGAGCTCGTGAATATACATCCCACCCACGATGGTCAGCCTTTGATATCATAGCCCTGCTGGGAGTAACTATAGCCCAACCGTGTCATCCCTGGGCCTGGGGCAACAGATGTTTCAGACAGTTCTCCAATCCCAATTAGCCCCTCAACCTCCCCTTCTCCCCTCTCATTGTCCACAGTGTGTACGTGTGTCTGTGGTGATACCGCCTCATTCCCAGAGATTGCATCTAGCGGTAATTATTGGCTAACACTCCCCTCTACACCCCTCCGGCCCTCGTCATTGTGTTGACGTCTCACTACGGCGGCCATCGTTAATCACGTCGTTTAGGACGGAGCTGAACCCAGAGACCCTGGTCCGCCCCTCTGCCCAATTCTGGGTAGCGAGGAAATGTTCAATGTTCAACCCTCCCACTCAATTAGAGAGACACAAGGACACAACAACAGAGAACAGAGACGGGATTAAATAAATCCTTGTTTTCTCATAATATCTGAGTTTTAGAGGGATTGTGTCTACACCCTGTAGACCTAGACCCCATCCAGTATTACATTGTAATTACCTATAGACCTAGACCCCATCCAACATTACAATGTAATTACCTATAGACCTAGACCCCATCCAACATTACAATGTAATTACATATAGACCTAGACCCCATCCAACATTACAATGTAATTACCTATAGACCTAGACCCCATCCACCATTACAATGTAATTACCTATAGACCTAGACCCCATCCAGTTTTACAATGGAATTACCTATAGACCTAGACCCCATCCAGTATTACAATGTAATTACCTATACGTCACCCCGCTCCTCCGCACACTCCACTGGCTTCCAGTTGAAGCTCGCATCTACTACAAGACCATGGTGCTTGCCTACGGAGCTGTGAGGGGAACGGCACCTCCGTACCTTCAGGCTCTGATCAGTCCCTACACCCAAACGAGGGCATTGCGTTCATCCACCTCTGGCCTGCTGGCTCCCCTACATCTGCGGAAGCACAGTTGCCGCTCAGCCCAGTCAAAACTGTTCGCTGCTCTGGCACCCCAATGGTGGAACAAGCTCCCTCACGACGCCAGGACAGCGGAGTCACTCACCACCTTCCGGAGACACTTGAAACCCCACCTCTTTAAGGAATACCTGGGATAGGATAAAGTAATCCTTCTACCCCCCCTTACCCCACCCCCCCCAAAAAAAGTGGTTGTCCCACTGGCTGGTTGTCCCACTGGCTATCATAAGGTGAATGCACCAATTTGCAAGTCGCTCTGGATAAGAGCATCTGCTAAATGACTAAAATGAAAATGTAAAATGTAGACCCCATCCAACATTACAATGTAATTACCTATAGACCTAGACCCCATCCAACATTACAATGTAATTACCTATAGACCTAGACCCCATCCAACATTACAATGTAATTACCTATAGACCTAGACCCCATCCAGTATTACCTATAGGTCTATCTTACTTCATTAAATGTAGATTCATGAAATTCAGTACTAAAAAGAAAACATAATTTTTCCTTTATCAGTGTATTCGATCTAGCTTTCGACTATCTAGTGTGGTGTTTGTGTTCAGCCCTCCCTGCAGTGTAATACAGAGGTCAGATCGTAGCAGCATGCACAGCCCCCTCAATCTCTGTGTCACATTAACGTATGAATAGCTGAGGGCTGAATGGCTCTTTTATGGCCTGGGGTGACCCAATACTACGGCTGCTCCACTCATCCAGGACAGCGGGTGACAGTGTGTCCATAGCGAGCACTCTCTCTTTAGGACTTGTTGAGAATCTGTGCACTTCTCCTTAAAGTGATCTCTACAGAGGAGTGATCTCTACTGAGGAGTGCTCTCTACAGAGGAGTGCTCTCTACTGAGGAGTGATCTCTACTGAGGAGTGATCTCTACTGAGGAGTGATCTCTACTGAGGAGTGATCTCTACTGAGGAGTGATCTCTACTGAGGAGTGATCTCTACAGAGGAATGATCTCTCCTGAGGAGTAATCTCTACAGAGCATTACTGTGGACATTCAGTGAGCAAAGGAGGAATCATGCACAATCCCGTTGTAATCGAATAATATTGTATATACCGAAATACAAAATGCTATGATTTTTTACGGATTTTCCGCAATTACATTTACTTTGTCCTCCAGTGTTATACATTTTAAAGTGTATTTTCCTCACAATTATTATTTTTTCAATGCTGCACAATATAGTCTGCTATTGTTTAAACCTTCGATCATACTCTGAATACCTGGGTGATTCTGAACATGCTGACAGTGTATGACTAACCACGTGATATAACCTTTTTACAGTACCTTGTATCAGTACAGCTACAATACATCCTTTGTTTAACTGGTGAGACGTTAGCATACTCCTTCATCAAAGGGCCATAATGCTACGCTAACTATAATCCTGATTGTTTGATGTGTGCTTTCATGTCTTGTGAAAGGCTCCTATTGGACACACTGGAGTGTGTAATATTGATTTTACAACCAGACATTACAATCACAACTTTCACACATAACAACTGCCATATTATGATGAAGATATAAAATGCTCCTAAAACTGAAATTCTGAAACTTCCCATAAACCCACTGTCACCTGTTCCAAACTGTAATTATTGCAGGTGGAGGTGTTCTATGCTCAAGCCTACCCTGTGACTTCCAACCAACGCCAGTTAATGAATGATGAGAATGTGTTTAATAAATTACCACCATCTCGGTAATGAGTTGACGTTAATTAGGGCTCCAAGGTCTAGCTAGCTGTAGCTGGATGGAAGGTGATTTATCCGTCCAGTCTAAACGTGTGGGAATTAGCCTAATTAACAGGCTAGCAGTCCACCAGCCACCTATTTCCCACAGTGGGAAAAACCCACTGTGTACGTACAGTGGACATTTATCATGGACACTGTAGTCAGGTACAGGTCATTTATCATGGACACTGTAGTCAGGTACAGGTCATTTATCATGGACACTGTAGTCAGGTACAGGTCATTTATCATGGACACTAGTCAGGTACAGGTCATTTATCATGGACACTGTAGTCAGGTACAGGTCATTTATCATGGACACTGTAGTCAGGTACAGGTCATTTATCATGGACACTGTCGTCAGGTACAGGTCATTTATCATGGACACTGTCGTCAGGTACAGGTCATTTATCATGGACACTGTAGTCAGGTACAGGTCATTTATCATGGACACTGTAGTCAGGTACAGGTCATTTATCATGGACACTGTAGTCAGGTACAGGTCATTTATCATGGACACTGTAGTCAGGTACAGGTCATTTATCATGGACACTGTAGTCAGGTACAGGTCATTTATCATGGACACTGTAGTCAGGTACAGGTCATTTATCATGGACACTGTAGTCAGGTACAGGTCATTTATCATGGACACTGTAGTCAGGTACAGGTCATTTATCATGGACACTGTAGTCTGGTACAGGTCATTTATCATGGACACTGTAGTCAGGTACAGGTCATTTATCATGGACACTGTAGTCACGTACAGGTCATTTATCATGGACACTGTAGTCAGGTACAGCTCATTTATCATGGACACTGTAGTCTGGTACAGGTCATTTATCATGGACACTGTAGTCAGGTACAGGTCATTTATCATGGACACTGTCGTCAGGTACAGGTCATTTATCATGGACACTGTAGTCAGGTACAGGTCATTTATCATGGACACTGTAGTCAGGTACAGGTCATTTATCATGGACACTGTAGTCAGGTACAGGTCATTTATCATGGACACTGTAGTCAGGTACAGGTCATTTATCATGGACACTGTAGTCAGGTACAGGTCATTTATCATGGACACTGTAGTCAGGTACAGGTCATTTATCATGGACACTGTAGTCAGGTACAGGTCATTTATCATGGACACTGTAGTCAGGTACAGGTCATTTATCATGGACACTGTAGTCAGGTACAGGTCATTTATCATGGACACTGTAGTCTGGTACAGGTCATTTATCATGGACACTGTAGTCAGGTACAGGTCATTTATCATGGACACTGTAGTCAGGTACAGGTCATTTATCATGGACACTGTAGTCAGGTACAGCTCATTTATCATGGACACTGTAGTCAGTTACAGGTCATTTATCATGGACACTGTAGTCAGGTACAGGTCATTTATCATGGACACTGTAGTCAGGTACAGGTCATTTATCATGGACACTGTAGTCTGGTACAGGTCATTTATCATGGACACTGTAGTCAGGTACAGGTCATTTATCATGGACACTGTAGTCAGGTACATGTCATTTATCATGGACACTGTAGTCAGGTACAGGTCATTTATCATGGACACTGTAGTCAGGTACAGGTCATTTATCATGGACACTGTAGTCAGGTACATGTCATTTATCATGGACACTGTAGTCAGGTACAGGTCATTTATCATGGACACTGTCGTCAGGTACAGGTCATTTATCATGGACACTGTCGTCAGGTACAGGTCATTTATCATGGACACTGTAGTCAGGTACAGCTCATTTATCATGGACACTGTAGTCAGGTACAGGTCATTTATCATGGACACTGTAGTCAGGTACAGGTCATTTATCATGGACACTGTAATCAGGTACAGGTCATTTATCATGGACACTGTAGTCAGGTACAGGTCATTTATCATGGACACTGTAGTCAGGTACAGGTCATTTATCATGGACACTGTAGTCAGGTACAGCTCATTTATCATGGACACTGTAGTCAGGTACAGGTCATTTATCATGGACACTGTAGTCAGGTACAGGTCATTTATCATGGACACTGTAGTCAGGTACAGGTCATTTATCATGGACACTGTAGTCAGGTACAGGTCATTTATCATGGACACTGTAGTCAGGTACAGGTCATTTATCATGGACACTGTAGTCAGGTACAGGTCATTTATCATGGACACTGTAGTCAGGTACAGGTCATTTATCATGGACACTGTAGTCAGGTACAGGTCATTTATCATGGACACTGTAGTCAGGTACAGCTCATTTATCATGGACACTGTAGTCAGGTACAGGTCATTTATCATGGACACTGTAGTCAGGTACAGGTCATTTATCATGGACACTGTAGTCAGGTACAGGTCATTTATCATGGACACTGTAGTCAGGTACAGGTCATTTATCATGGACACTGTAGTCAGGTACAGGTCATTTATCATGGACACTGTAGTCAGGTACAGGTCATTTATCATGGACACTGTAGTCAGGTACAGGTCATTTATCATGGACACTGTAGTCAGGTACAGGTCATTTATCATGGACACTGTAGTCAGGTACAGGTCATTTATCATGGACACTGTAGTCAGGTACAGGTCATTTATCATGGACACTGTAGTCAGGTACAGGTCATTTATCATGGACACTGTAGTCAGGTACAGGTCATTTATCATGGACACTGTAGTCAGGTACAGGTCATTTATCATGGACACTGTAGTCAGGTACAGGTCATTTATCATGGACACTGTAGTCAGGTACAGGTCATTTATCATGGACACTGTAGTCAGGTACAGGTCATTTATCATGGACACTGTAGTCAGGTACAGGTCATTTATCATGGACACTGTAGTCAGGTACAGGTCATTTATCATGGACACTGTAGTCAGGTACAGGTCATTTATCATGGACACTGTAGTCAGGTACAGGTAATGCATGCTGGGGTCTCTCTGAATATCAGGGGTGCCCTATTTATACAAGTGATTGTGTTGGTCACCAATGCTCCCTCTAAGCTGCGCTGGCCGCGCACCTCCTCCAGGACTTCTTCACGGAGCAAATGCCATGCCGCGCAGAGATGCAAGAGATTGAACCTCACTGAGTTCACCCCGTTAGTTTGCACTATATAGATCGACGTTTTTTTCTGTGATCAAATCAACATTATATCATCCCCTTTTCAATGTAACGAACCACAACGAATCTAACTTTGCAAGATTGAGTCTGTGATTTTGTTGTAGGTAGAGCCCGAGCGCAACGGAGTAGATTTCTATTGGCGGGTGGCCCACGAGCGGTCTTTCAATGCAGATCAGTTCAGATCAGAGCGCAGAGCCGCTCGTGTGCACATTTGTTGATATTCTTTGCTAGTTAGCGAGGAGTTATAAGCCCAGTTATAGATTAGTATAAATCAGGTAAAAAGCTTGGATGTCTTAATTAAAGGGGCAGTGTTTTATTTTGAGGCAGAGGGGCAGTATGGTGATAATAATTCATTTGATTTTGTAAAGTGGTTTCTTGCATCATACAACACAATACAATGCCATTTGCAGTCACCTATTTGGCCCATGGTGTGACAGACCAAGTAAAAAATCATTAATTAATGTCAAGCCCTTCATAATGTGAAAACTTTTTTTAAAGTCTCATGCAATGTAAGGCCCGCATTGAACACCCCATAGAGGCTACTGTAGGCTATATCATAGAAATCAAAAGCTATTTCCATGTGTAAATGTTATGGGATTTTCTCCATTGGTTTTGTTGGTAGGCCTACATTATGCTCAGATAGCCACAATAACCTGTTGGCTACTGTCTAAAACTGTCAGGATACAGCCTATTGGCTACTGTCTAAAACTGTCAGGGTACAGCCTATTGGCTACTGTCTAAAACTGTCAGGGTACAGCCTGTTGGCTACTGTCTAAAACTGTAAGGGTACAGCCTATTGGCTACTGTCTAAAACTGTCAGGGTACAGCCTATTGGCTACTGTCTAAAACTGTCAGGGTACAGCCTATTGGCTACTGTCTAAAACTGTCAGGGTACAGCCTATTGGCTACTGTCTAAAACTGTCAGGGTACAGCCTGTTGGCTACTGTCTAAAACTGTAAGGGTACAGCCTATTGGCTACTGTCTAAAACTGTCAGGGTACAGCCTATTGGCTACTGTCTAAAACTGTCAGGATACAGCCTGTTGGCTACTGTCTAAAACTGTCAGGGTACAGCCTATTGGCTACTGTCTAAAACTGTAAGGATACAGCCTATTGGCTACTGTCTAAAACTGTCAGGGTACAGCCTATTGGCTACTGTCTAAAACTGTCAGGGTACAGCCTATTGGCTACTGTCTAAAACTGTCAGGGTACAGCCTATTGGCTACTGTCTAAAACTGTCAGGGTACAGCCTATTGGCTACTGTCTAAAACTGTCAGGGTACAGCCTATTGGCTACTGTCTAAAACTGTCAGGGTACAGCCTGTTGGCTACTGTCTAAAACTGTAAGGGTACAGCCTATTGGCTACTGTCTAAAACTGTCAGGGTACAGCCTGTTGGCTACTGTCTAAAACTGTAAGGGTACAGCCTATTGGCTACTGTCTAAAACTGTCAGGATACAGCCTGTTGGCTACTGTCTAAAACTGTCAGGATACAGCCTATTGGCTACTGTCTAAAACTGTCAGGATACAGCCTATTGGCTACTGTCTAAAACTGTCAGGATACAGCCTGTTGGCTACTGTCTAAAACTGTCAGGGTACAGCCTATTGGCTACTGTCTAAAACTGTCAGGGTACAGCCTGTTGGCTACTGTCTAAAACTGTCAGGATACAGCCTGTTGGCTACTGTCTAAAACTGTCAGGATACAGCCTGTTGGCTACTGTCTAAAACTGTCAGGATACAGCCTATTGGCTACTGTCTAAAACTGTCAGGATACAGCCTGTTGGCTACTGTCTAAAACTGTCAGGATACAGCCTGTTGGCTACTGTCTAAAACTGTCAGGATACAGCCTGTTGGCTACTGTCTAAAACTGTCAGGATACAGCCTGTTGGCTACTGTCTAAAACTGTCAGGGTACAACCTGTTGGCTACTGTCAGGGTACAGCCTGTTGGCTACTGTCTAAAACTGTCAGGATACAGCCTGTTGGCTACTGTCTAAAACTGTCAGGATACAGCCTGTTGGCTACTGTCTAAAACTGTCAGGATACAGCCTGTTGGCTACTGTCTAAAACTGTCAGGGTACAGCCTATTGGCTACTGTCTAAAACTGTCAGGGTACAGCCTGTTGGCTACTGTCTAAAACTGTCAGGGTACAGCCTATTGGCTACTGTCTAAAACTGTCAGGGTACAGCCTCAGTGTTCACTGGAAATGCACACCGGAGGTTGCACAAAACGTTCAAGTTTCCGCTCACAAGACTGCTTGTATATGATTGGGTGTGGTGACGATTAGTGGGAAAAGCCCCTGAACAGTAAGACACATCTCCTTCTGCTGTATCACCTTCAGCCTGTGATAAGGGTTATAATGAAACCCGTAATCAGTGATGTTCTCAACTACCAATAAAGTTTATTGAATAGTAATACATTTATAAGCTTCATAGACTTTGATGTATGTTTTAACGATGCCACAATATCTAGCACAATGTAGAAGAAGGGAAAAGGATTGTGTGTGTGTGTGTGTGTGTGTGTGTGTGTGTGTGTGTGTGTGTGTGTGTGTATGTGTGTGTGTGTGTGTGTGTGTATGTGTGTGTGTGTGTGTGTGTGTGTGTCTTTCTGGGTGACTGTGAAATCTGTGTCTCTATGTCAGCTGGTGAAACTGAATGGTAGAAGGGCAAACTGTCAAGGTCAGATAAAGCTGTGTTTTAGTCACCTGTCTTCCACTGACACTCTGGCCCTTGACCAAAACACATGTGGGTCAAAGCTTGCTGCTTTGCATGGGGTTGTGTCTGTCCACCAGCTAACTGATATACACAGCAGGAGGCTAGTGGCAGCTTGGTAAATGAGTAAGCCATTTGGATAAGGTGATTTGTAAATATGAATTACAATTGTTTTAGATCTATTTTACCTTATGATCACTGGAGACAAAAGGCTCAACCCTGTTTTTTAAAAATTATATTCATGAATACTTTCCTAACTCAAAATAATCTACAAGATCAGAGTATTTTTTGTATCTATCAATTGGTGCTGGAAAGTAGAAGAATATTTGTGTATTTACATGGCTTTCTGTCATTGATCCCTAATATTCTGAACCGTTCTCTCCATACATTCTAGTGAGTCTGTCGAGAAAACTCAAATTGAAAGTACACCAAATTTAAAGGGATGGCTTTAGATAAATGTACTGTAAACCCTATTGAATGAAAACTCCACCAGAAAATATATTGGCCAGCACGTGGGAGGGTTCTTAGCGGTTGAATTAAATGTATTCAGCGGGCGTAAGCTAACCAGGCCTGCAAAGCCCGTTCGCAACTGCATAAGGTAAGTCTGAAAACCAACTACTGAGAAGTGCATAGGAAAGGTGTACATTTCCCGAGTCTGAATCAGCTCCTTACATACTCCTTTCACTTTGCATACCCAACGATCCCATTCCAATCCCATGTGACACTGGAAACCAATCACAGCCTTGTCAACTATAGCCCTGTCCAATCACAGCCTTGTCAACTCATCCCTGTCCAATCACAGCCTTGTCAACTAAGCCATGTCCCTTCCCATTTCTCTGTCAATCAGACTTACATCTGGTAGTACGTCTTCATGGTCCAATATGGGTTATTTTCACAAACATAAAGATACAGTGCATTCTATTAGTTTAGCAGATTGTCTGATTCATTTCATCAGACCAGTGAAACCTTGTTTTTCATATGCATCACTGGCATTCATAAGGGTGAATTCGAAATTGTGGAAACCCTCGATCACAGGCCTACTTTTAAATGAAGACAAAACGGATATTCTACATATACTTGGCTATTCTGGATATATTTTGGCTGACGTTGGCGTCCCGTAGGCAGAATATTTTTTTATATATTTTTTTATATTTTACTTTTACTTCACTACATTCCTAAAGTAAATAATGTACTTTTTACTACATACACTTTCCTTGACACCCAAAAGTACTCGTTACATTTTGAACGCTTAGCAGGACAGGAAAATAGTCAAATTCACGCACTTATCAAGAGAACATCCCTGGTCATCCCTACTGCCTCTGATCTGGCGGACTCACTAAACACACATGCTTAGTTTGTAAATGATGTCTGAGTGTTGGAGCGTGCCCCTGGCCTTCCGTAAATAAAAAAAAATAAAAAATAAAATGGTGCCATCTGGTTGGCTTAATATAAGGAATTTGAAATGATTCATACTTTTACTTGTACTTTTGATACTTAAGTATATTTTAAACCAAATAATTTCAGACTTTTACTCAAGTAGTATTTTACTGGGTGACATTTACTTTTACTTGAGTCATTTTCTATTAAGGTATCTTTACTTTTACTCACGTATGACCGTTGGGTACTTTTTTCCACCACTGGCTAATGTTAAGATAAAGTTTAACCTTAATATGAATTCTTAACAAGATTTTCGATTCATATGTTTGTGGTTTGTACTCTTGTAGTAATAGAATATATAATGCAAGGTATGCTATATTCTAATTCATAATATGAAAAATATATATAAATACAGAGATGATATAGCATATCTAGCATATCTATAGGAAGTTGTAGTCTACATTTCTGATACTATTCTCCATATAATTATGTTATATTCATCTTAAATTCGATGCAAAGATTCAACCATTTTAATGCCAACCACATTTATATTTGGTGAACGAAAGGCCTAATTACATTTTCACTTTCATTTTTAAAAGGTGTGGATGGTCATGACTGAAATTGCTAACTTTGTCTTATGCACCCAACAAAGTCAAAAAATGGAATCAACAAAATATTTCAGGTTAATTATTATTTTTGGTATAAAGATAATTCATTGTTTATATCACTGGATATTAGGCTACTTCTTCCTCTTGACGACTGAATTTGTAACCATGTCAATCGAAATGCATTATTTATTTTTTATTTAAAAATGGGAAGGCCTAGAATGTATCAAAATATGAATGGAAATAGACAGCAGGAATGCCTAATGCTGGTTCAGAATCTAAATTATATAAGCCTTTCTCTCACTGCATGGGCTCGGAGTCTTCCAATCCCAGGCTGCTGCTTCTTAGAGAGGTGATCAATTTGAAAATGATCATTCATCCTACGGTATTGTTGACTAAATACAGTATAATAAAACAAATGTCCTTAAATACATTTCCAAAACGATAGGTTAAATTTGAGCTTCATCTTTCTCCATTGGGTTATTTGTATTGTGTTAATAAGTGCATTGTGATATTTTCTATTATGGAAAGAAATCACTGTGATGTCACGGATGGAAGACTATGTTTGTTTTTTTACTATAACTATTTGTTTTATTTCCTATGTAGGCCTAATAAATACTTTTCCAGCTATCAGCCCGATCCTATGATATAAAGCACATGTCAAACTCATTCCACAGAGGGCCGAGTGTCTGCGGGTTTTCGCTCCACCCTTGTACTTGATGGATGAATTAAGGACACTAACTAGAAAGGAACACCCCACACCTGGTTGTCTAGGTCTTAACTGAAAGACACTCCGCCTTCCGTGGAATAAGTTTGACACCTGCTATAAAGTGTATTTTTCTGCACCTGCCCATGCTGTGTTATACAGGCAGCCCAATTCTGATCTTTTGCCTGATCTGATTGGTCAAAAGACCAATTAGTGGAAGAAGAATCAGAGCTGCCTGTAAACGCAACGTGTGCCCGGTGCGGTCAGGAGTGCTGAGTGGCGAGCTCGTGTGCAGTAGAATGGGTGAATGGGAAAGTAATTAGCTAGCTAATTAGAAAGCTGTCTGGGGTTTTGACCAATGATTTGCTGTGACCCCCGCGTGCACGCTAAGATGAGCCAATCAGAGGCCGGTTTGAGGAGGTTCAACGGAGTTGGGACGTTCCGAGGATCCCTTTTAATCATTTACGAGGTTCAATTGCAGAGCTTTGTAAGAAAAGTTGCCAATTGCAGGAGGAGACGTTTTGCACAGGAAGCAGAGGAGCGCACCGCACAGCACCGCACGGCAGGAGAAATTATAACAAAAGGGAAAAAGGATATTGTGAAGAAAGTGATAACGTAACGTTTTATTATTATTTATTTAGAAAAACTGAAACATTAGGCAAACAGCAGTGTTTTAAATCTATCTGGATGAGATGGTGTTTCGTTTCGCCTAAAACAACTCTAATCCAGCAATCATAACCCCGAATAATAATTTGAGTTGGTGTAAAGTCTCAGGAAAGGTATACAATGGCGAAATCTAAGAACTTTGGAATCGACGCGCTGTTGGCGCACCGGGTGGACCGAGACAGCTCCCCGGGACTGTGTTCTGAGGACAGCCCTGTCTCGTGCCGCCGGTCGGAGACCCCATCCCCGCGGAGGACCTCCAACGGTATCCACATTCAGACCGGAATTATCCCCAAACCGGGTCTAATGAATTTCGCTCACCAGGGACTGACCCAGCTGTCTCAGGGGGCCATCCATGGAATGTATCCCACACACATGTACCCCATCGCGGCCCTGGGGGGCCAGCATACAGCCTTCGCCTACCCCGGCTTCGCCCAGCCCTACCCGGAACACCTAAAGGCAGCATTTATGGCTGGGTTCCCGCTAGAACACTGGATTAGAGCTGGAATGATGATGCCAAGGCTCGGGGACTATGGCGGTAAGTAGCCTTCAGGGGTCCCATTTGTATTTGTTTGAATATAATTGAAGTATCTGTCTCTGTCACTGTTCATAGTAGTTATAATAATATGCCATTTAGCAGACGCTTTTATCCAAAGCGACCTACAGTCATGCGTGCATACATTTTTTTGTGTATGGGTGGTCCCGGGGATCGAACCCACTACCTTAGCGTTACAAGCGCCGTGCTCTACCAGCTGAGCTACAGAGGACCACACTAACTAAAAGTTAGTGTGAAAATAAAATAGTTGTAAATAAGTTATTAAAACAGAATGTTGTCTCTTGCATAAACCAAATTATTATTTCGGTGGCTTCGGTATCTTTTCATTTAATTATTTGGCCCTTATAATTTCGTTGAACAATGTGTCGAGTTTACTACATTGTAGGAGGACTCTTGAAATGGAATATTGTAAAATAAAAATATTGCTTAGATCTTGCGCTTTCTTTTCTGAATTATTTAAAATAATGGACTTGTAAATTAGTCGTTTTAAATGCAGATATTATCATGTTTTTATTTATTTTTTTACACAAAAATAAGCAGTCAAACACAAATTAAATAAGTTATCATAGCATCTTTCAGGTGATCTTGAGTGCCATTGGAACTGCAGCCTAGCTACTCCTGAACCATAATCATGTCTCTTTGTCTGTAATCATTTACCTTAGTCATAAATAACATTTTAATTAATAGGCGCCAAGTGTGAGATTGAACAACATACAATAAAGAAACACCTGACTAAGTCCACTTCGTCAACAAAAGCCATATCACCCTGTCCTCGGGTCAACTGTAAACCAAAGTCAAAATAAAACTGATATCATCAGAAAGGACAGCTTTTAAAGGTGAACATGTTTCTATCTCAGCCCCATCCCTTGTAGAAGAGCATGAACGTGACATGTCAAAAAAAACACATGTACACATAAATGTGATATAAATAAACCATTGATTATTATCATTATTATCATTATAATTATTTTATAAATAATAACAATTATTATTAGTAGTAGTAGTTGTTTTAACGTGTGATAATAACCTCTCTCATGGTCTCCCCTCCAGCCTCTCCTCCGGCAGGGCTGATGGGGAAGTGTCGTAGGCCCAGAACAGCCTTCACCAGCCAACAGCTACTACAGCTGGAGAACCAGTTCAAACTCAACAAATACCTGTCCAGACCCAAACGCTTTGAGGTGGCCACGTCTCTCATGCTCACAGAGACACAGGTGAGCGAGATGATCCCGTAGAGATAGCAGTCGGATAAATGTTGATTCATGTCCTAAACTTTAGACTCACTAAAATGAGCTGCAGGTTGTTTGACTGACATGTTTATCCTTGTGTAACTGTCGTGTTCAGTTCTGACCTTGTGTAACTGTCGTGTTCAGCTCTGACCTTGTGTAACTGTCGTGTTCAGTTCTGACCTTGTGTTCTGGTTCCGTTCAGGTGAAGATCTGGTTCCAGAACAGGCGTATGAAGTGGAAGCGTAGCCGCAAGGCCAAGGAGCAGGCAGCCAAGGGCCAAGGGGACTCAGACTGCCCACTTGGGGGGAAGCAGGGCAGCAATAGTGGGTCTGGAGACACCCGCAACTCTGGTACCCCGGGCGATGAAGATCAGGAGGCTCTGGAAGCAGGGGAAGATGTGTTAAGTGCTGGTACCTTAGGAGCTGGAGTAGTTTTAGCGTCTCACCCCACAGATTTCCTGAGGCACACTGCTACAGAGCTCAGCTATAGTTCTCATGGTTCCTACTCAGACAATGAACTAGAGGACAGTGGGCCTGGGCTGGAGAGAAGGGTTGGGGTGGGGTTATGAGGAGAGTGGGCCTGGGCTGCAGAGAAGAGTTGGGGTGGGGTTATGAGGAGAGTGGGCCTGGGCTGCAGAGAAGGGTTGGGGTGGGGTTATGAGGAGAGTGGGCCTGGGCTGCAGAGAAGGGTTGGGGTGGGGTTATGAGGAGAGTGGGGCTGGAGAGAAGGGTTGGGGTGGGGTTATGAGGAGAGTGGGCCTGGGCTGCAGAGAAGGGTTGGGGTGGGGTTATGAGGAGAGTGGGCCTGGGCTGCAGAGAAGGGTTGGGGTGGGGTTATGAGGAGAGTGGGGCTGGAGAGAAGGGTTGGGGTGGGGTTATGAGGAGAGTGGGCCTGGGCTGCAGAGAAGGGTTGGGGTGGGGTTATGAGGAGAGTGGGCCTGGGCTGGAGAGAAGGGTTGGGGTGGGGTTATGAGGAGAGTGGGGCTGAAGAGAAGGGTTGGGGTGGGGTTAAGAGGAGAGTGGGGCTGGAGAGAAGGGTTGGGGTGGGGTTATGAGGAGAGTGGGCCTGGGCTGCAGAGAAGGGTTGGGGTGGGGTTATGAGGAGAGTGGGCCTGGAGAGAAGGGTTGGGGTGGGGTTATGAGGAGAGTGGGCCTGGGCTGCAGAGAAGGGTTGGGGTGGGGTTATGAGGAGAGTGGGCCTGGGCTGCAGAGAAGGGTTGGGGTGGGGTTATGAGGAGAGTGGGCCTGGGCTGCAGAGAAGGGTTGAGGTGGGGTTATGAGGAGAGTGGGATGGCATGGACAACGGGTACCCATGTCCATATATAGTGCCCATATATAATGTCATATACAGTGGGGAAAAATTGTATTTAGTCAGCCACCAATTGTGCAAGTTCTCCCACTTAAAAAGATGAGAGAGGCCTGTAATTTTCATCATAGGTACATGTCAACTATGACAGACAAATTGAGAAAAAAAATCCAGAAAATCACATTGTAGGATTTTTTATGAACTTATTTGCAAATTATGGTGGAAAATAAGTATTTGGTCACCTACAAACAAGCAAGATTTCTGGCTCTCACAGACCTGTAACTTCTTCTTTAAGAGGCTCCTCTGTCCTCCGCTCGTTACCTGTATTAATGGCACCTGTTTGAACTTGTTATCAGTATAAAATACACCTGTCCACAACCTCAAACAGTCACACTCCAAACTCCACTATGGCCAAGACCAAAGAGCTGTCAAAGGACACCAGAAACAAAATTGTAGACCTGCACCAGGCTGGGAAGACTGAATCTGCAATAGGTAAGCAGCTTGGTTTGAAGAAATCAACTGTGGAAGCAATTATTAGGAAATGGAAGACATACAAGACCACTGATAATCTCCCTCGATCTGGGGCTCCACGCAAAATCTCACCCCGTGGGGTCAAAATGATCACAAGAACGGTGAGCAAAAATCCCAGAACCACACGGGGGGACCTAGTGAATGACCTGCAGAGAGCTGGGACCAAAGTAACAAAGCCTACCATCAGTAACACACTACGCCGCCAGGGACTCAAATCCTGCAGTGCCAGACGTGTCCCCCTGCTTAAGCCAGTACATGTCCAGGCCCGTCTGAAGTTTGCTAGAGTGCATTTGGATGATCCAGAAGAGGATTGGGAGAATGTCATATGGTCAGATGAAACCAAAATATAACTTTTTGGTAAAAACTCAACTCGTCGTGTTTGGAGGACAAAGAATGCTGAGTTGCATCCAAAGAACACCATACCTACTGTGAAGCATGGGGGTGGAAACATCATGCTTTGGGGTTGTTGTTCTGCAAAGGGACCAGGACGACTGATCCGTGTAAAGGAAAGAATGAATGGGGCCATGTATCGTGAGATTTTGAGTGAAAACCTCCTTCCATCAGCAAGGGCATTGAAGATGAAACGTGGCTGGGTCTTTCAGCATGACAATGATCCCAAACACACCGCCCGGGCAACGAAGGAGTGGCTTCGTAAGAAGCATTTCAAGGTCCTGGAGTGGCCTAGCCAGTCTCCAGATCTCAACCCCATAGAAAATCTTTGGAGGGAGTTGAAAGTCTGTGTTGCCCAGCGACAGCCCCAAAACATCACTGCTCTAGAGGAGATCTGCATGGAGGAATGGGCCAAAATACCAGCAACAGTGTGTGAAAACCTTGTGAAGACTTACAGAAAACGTTTGACCTGTGTCATTGCCAACAAAGGGTATATAACAAAGTATTGAGAAACTTTTGTTATTGAACAAATACTTATTTTCCACCAAAATGTGCAAATAAATTCATTAAAAATCCTACAATGTGATTTTCTGGATTTTCTTTTTCTCAATTTGTCTGTCATAGTTGATGTGTACCTATGATGAAAATTACAGGCCTCTCTCATCTTTTTAAGTGGGAGAACTTGCACAATTGGTGGCTGACTAAATACTCCCCCCCCCCCCCCACTGTATAGTGCCCATAGGGCTCTGGTGAAAAGTAGAGCATGGGACGTAAACAACAACAGTTTCTCCTCGTTTACTCACCAGCAGGTATCATCATCAACAATCACGACTAGTGATGAAGACTGAGAATGTTATCCAATGTAGCCTACTACTGACTACTCACCTCAGCTGTGATCCTAAGACATTCAGTAATGAGTTGTTATAAATCGTTTTCTATCTATCAAATGTCACATATGTTTTTATTTTTTTGTCCTTTCTTATCACAGTTGTCTGTCCAAAAACACCTCTTGTTTAACAATTTGCTTTACATTCAACAAGGATACCAACAATGACTTGACACCATTTGTATTTGTTATGGTCTCCAATCCCGGGGTCCAGCAAAATTAAGGCAGTTATACCATAAAAAAAAAAACATTACAATACATTCACAACAGATTTCACAACACATTATAAGTGTGAAGTCCACTAAGCCATTTTTTCATACATCCACCAAAGGTTTGTCATACTTGTATTGTCACTGGTTGGTAACTCTAAAAAAACTAACATAAAAGGTTGATTGCAATTATCCAATGTATTTTTTAAGGCCATATGTTGGAATTTTTGGATGACACTTACTGCAGTGGGCAAAACCAGAGTCACACCGTGTTTCTTGGTAGTCTTAAACATATCAACTTTGAAACAAAAGTACACACCTCACACACATGGTTATGGGCTTAAAAAAGAAGAAGACACCTGTACCATGTCAGATATAGAGTTTAAATGTATTCCATTTTGAGTTTGCATCCCAATATTACACTTTATATACATCACAGAAGTTGAAATATAACAAAACCGTTTGACATAGAAACACCTGATTTCTGGCGTAAAAAAATGTAATAATAATAATGAAAAATATTAACATTCCACCCATGAGGCCACTAGAGGGCGATTTGGACATTTGACTGCAGGAAAGGACTACGTAAAAATAAAAACAACAACAACAAAACTAGAATTTTAATGCAACTTGACGAAGCCTACCCTACCTGAGCCAACTCTGAACAAGATTATGAACTGTTACTGGTCACTCTCACTAAGGTGTGAATGGCCTGAATGACCTTCTCCACTACACATATGGCATTTAAAATCAACCTTGAACCTTGCATTATCTTAGGTAAATTGTAAATGATATTCTGTCATGTTATGTGTATTGTTATTGATGTTATTTAAACACGTTTGATTATAAGTAATATATTTAAAATGTTACGCTAGTGCTCCTATGTTGTTATAAATTATTCAACATTACAAACAATTAAATATTCAGTTTATTATGTTGTTTTTCAATGTTGTTGATGTGAAGAGAAAACATATAATGAAAATAATAAAAGAGAACTCATGGATGCAATGTTGTAATTGCAAAACCCAAAACAGGAGTGGCTCCTAACCTTTCCTCCTATGTTACTTCAGTCAGAATGTATAGTATTTATTAACTTACTGTATTGTATTTTACATCTTTATAGGAATAAATTATTCAACATTACAAACAATTAAATATTCTGTTTATTATCTGAATTGACTGCTCAAGCTTCTATTTTAAGTAGACCTGTTGCAAAAGATTGGTTAAGGATTTCCTTATGTGTTTTTGCAGTGACGTAAGGCAACAGGCTAATCTGAGCAGGGTCCCAGTGTTACACGTTTAAATGTCCACTCTCTTCATCACCATCGACGCCAGTCCACCACTCATGTCCTGTTTAACCTCCAGATGACACAGACAATGATTTTAACACACAGAGGGAATCTGCACTGCATATTAAACACTGTGCAGGAGAGAGGACAATTTATGATCGTGGCTTTCAAATGTGAATTACAGAGGCAGGTTTACTGATAAGTCAAATAATTAAGTTAATGAAGTTAAAAATAAAAAAATCTCCTTATGGTGATGTCAGCAAGCCCATTTAATTTGTGGAAAAGTAAATTATGATTACCTCAGACTAAATGGAACTTTACTGGGAGCAGTGTAAGGGGCAGTGATTAAATATGACTCCAAAAAGGGCTGTTGTATATCTCCACGACTCCACCACAAGGTCTCCACCACAGAAGTAGAATGAGATTATATTTCTATGGTCGACACTCTCCAAGAACATGTTTATCTTGTGATTCAATGCTTTTTTAATTTTTCATCGCATATTGAGGAAATTAATTGTAAAATTTCAATGTTTTTTTCCTCATACATAAGGAAAATTCACAGGCACATATTTTTCATTTGCAACTATAAGTCTGTGTCTGTATGAAGACTTGCAAGGCCTATGTACCAGAAATTATTTGTGACCCCAACAGAAAAGCTTCAAAGAATTACTAACGCCTGTCGGCAAACGAATGACAAATGTCCCTCTCAGGATGCCGTTGTTGCTATGGAGACAGAAAATATTGTATCCTGCTATGGACACGCGCATGAATGACTACCCTTGGCACTGGATAAATAGTGAATTAAATGTTTAAATGTATGTTTATTGTGGTGCGACTCTTACTTGCTAGCTAACGTCATTACCTAGCTAGCTTACGTAATCTAGCTAGCTAGCTAGCAATAGCACATCTAACGTCATAACCACTCTAGATTTAATGTGCTGCTATTCGTCTGACAAACTTGTGGGAAAATATGCAAATAGTATTGGCTTGAGTGTTTGCAAACAAAACGATACGTTTTACAACACGCCCTTTCAATTGGTTGGTTTTGTAATCTCAGCAGCATGACCTAGTAAAATACACCTTTATGTTTGACCAATCAGCAAATTGCAGTCTTTACCGAAATATGGACTGATTGCATAAGTAATCACTCCTACTGCTTATTCCCCCTCATGCCTACTTGCCAGGTCATATCACTTAAGTTAATAGGAACTGGAAGGCAAAGGGAATGAATGGCAGGGGTTATAAATCCACTGGCAGTTTTCTTTCTACCATGTTAAGGGAGAAAGATATCTTCTTTTTTTGTACTGTGGTTTCAAATAGGCTGACATGACAGATGACATCACATCTGAATGGGTACGGGGAATTTATAGTGAACACTTATACACTGAGTGTACAAAACATTAAGAACACCTGCTCTTTCCATGACATTGACGGACCAGGTGAATCCAGGTGAAAGCTGTGATCCATTGTTGATGTCACTTGTTAAATCCACTTCAAATCAGTGTAGATGAAGGGGAGGAGACAGGTTAAATAATGATTTTTAAAGCCTTGAGACAATTGAGACATGGATTGTGTATGTGTGCCATTCAGAGGGTGAATGGGCAAGACAAAATATTGAAGTGCCTTTGAACAGGGTATGGTAGTAGGTGCCAAGCGCACCGGTTTGAGTTTGTCAAGAACTGCAATGCTGCTGGGTTTTTCATGCTCAACAGTTTCCTGTGTGTATCAAGAATGGTCCACCACCCAAAGGACATCCAGCCAACTTGACATTGAAGCATTGAAGTCAACATTATACGTTATAACACGCTTTCAACACCTTGTAGTCCATGCCCCGACGAATTGAGGCTGTTCTGAGGGCAAAGGGGGGGGGGGGGGGGGGGGGGGGGGGGGGGATGTGTTCCAAATGTTTGGTGTACTCAGTGTACATACGTTAAAACACATTACATGACTGAACATAACTGAATGTAGCTGTCGCTGGATTCTCTGTGTCTGTTGACTCACTGTGGTAAAGGTGAAAAGGTAGGTATATTTATTAAAGCTATTGTGGCAATTAGTTGCTCTTAATACCATATCAGTTTTGATTCATTGATAGCTAATGAGTCAGAACTTACAGCTGGAAGCTCTGTCACTAGCCGGCTCTTGCTGGCGATGCTTTGAATAAAAGCTAGTCAAACAGCACCCACTGGTGGCACCATGCATAAACAACACGTAGGGACGTTAGTTTGTGTCCTTGCCTATCATTACAGTCAGCAGTGTGTAGCAGGCTTGCTTGTCCTTAGTCCATTTGTATCCTCATTTTAAATGCACATGGCAGCGAGCAGCAGCACACATGTCTTTCCTCTCTGTGTCCCCCGGAGCCCAGGCCCAGCCCAGCAGTGGTCAGGGGAACTCCCCCGGGGCCCAGGCCCAGCAGTGGTCAGGGGAACTCCCCCGGGGCCCAGGCCCAGCAGTGGTCAGGGGAACTCCCCCGGAGCCCAGGCCCTGCAGTGGTCAGGGGAGCTCCCCCGGGGCCCAGGCCCTGCAATGGTCAGGGGAACTCCCCCGGGGCCCAGGCCCAGCAGTGGTCAGGGGAGCTCCCCCGGGGCCCAGGCCCTGCAGTGGTCAGGGGAACTCCCCCGGGGCCCAGGCCCAGCAGTGGTCAGGGGAGCTCCCCCGGGGCCCAGGCCCAGCAGTGGTCAGGGGAACTCCCCCGGGGGCCCAGGCCCAGCAGTGGTCAGGGGAACTCCCCCGGGGCCCAGGCCCAGCAGTGGTCAGGGGAACTCCCCCGGAGCCCAGGCCCAGCAGTGGTCAGGGGAGCTCCCCCGGGGCCCAGGCCCTGCAGTGGTCAGGGGAACTCCCCCGGGGCCCAGGCCCAGCAGTGGTCAGGGGAGCTCCCCCGGGGCCCAGGCCCTGCAGTGGTCAGGGTAACTCCCCCGGGGCCCAGGCCCAGCAGTGGTCAGGGGAACTCCCCCGGGGCCCAGGCCCAGCAGTGGTCAGGGGAACTCCCCCGGAGCCCAGGCCCAGCAGTGGTCAGGGGAGCTCCCCCGGGGCCCAGGCCCAGGCCCTGCAGTGGTCAGGGGAGCTCCCCCGGGGCCCAGGCCCTGCAGTGGTCAGGGGAGCTCCCCCGGAGCCCAGGCCCAGGCCCTGCAGTGGTCAGGGGAGCTCCCCCGGAGCCCAGGCCCAGGCCCTGCAGTGGTCAGGGGAGCTCCCCCGGGGCCCAGGCCCAGCAGTGGTCAAGGGAGCTCCCCCGGAGCCCAGGCCCTGCAGTGGTCAGGGGAGCTCCCCCGGGGCCCAGGCCCAGGCCCTGCAGTGGTCAGGGGAACTCCCCCAGGGCCCAGGCCCAGCAGTGGTCAGGGGAGCTTCCCCGGGGCCCAGGCCCTGCAGTGGTCAGGGGAGCTCCCCCGGAGCCCAGGCCCAGGCCCTGCAGTGGTCAGGGGAGCTCCCCCGGAGCCCAGGCCCAGGCCCTGCAGTGGTCAGGGGAGCTCCCCCGGAGCCCAGGCCCAGGCCCTGCAGTGGTCAGGGGAGCTCCCCCGGGGCCCAGGCCCAGCAGTGGTCAAGGGAGCTCCCCCGGAGCCCAGGCCCAGGCCCTGCAGTGGTCAGGGGAGCTCCCCCGGGGCCCAGGCCCAGGCCCTGCAGTGGTCAGGGGAACTCCCCCAGGGCCCAGGCCCAGCAGTGGTCAGGGGAACTCCCCCGGGGCCCAGGCCCAGCAGTGGTCAGGGGAGCTCCCCCGGGGCCCAGGCCCAGGCCCTGCAGTGGTCAGGGGAACTCCCCCGGGGCCCAGGCCCAGGCCCTGCAGTGGTCAGGGGAACTCCCCTGGGGCCCAGGCCCAGGCCCTGCAGTGGTCAGGGGAACTCCCCTGGGGCCCAGGGCCCAGGCCCTGCAGTGGTCAGGGGAACTCCCCCGGGGCCCAGGCCCAGGCCCAGGGCCTGCAGTGGTCAGGGGAACTCCCCCGGGGCCCAGGCCCAGCCCTGCAGTGGTCAGGGGAACTCCCCCGGGGCCCGGGCCCAGCCCTGCAGTGGTCAGGGGAACTCCCCCGGGGCCCGGGCCCAGCCCTGCAGTGGTCAGGGGAACTCCCCCGGGGCCCAGGCCCTGCAGTGGTCAGGGGAACTCCCCCAGGGCCCAGGCCCAGCAGTGGTCAGGGGAACTCCCCCGGGGCCCAGGCCCAGCAGTGGTCAGGGGAACTCCCCCGGGGCCCAGGCCCAGGCCCTGCAGTGGTCAGGGGAACTCCCCTGGGGCCCAGGCCCAGGCCCTGCAGTGGTCAGGGGAACTCCCCCGGGGCCCAGGCCCAGGGCCTGCAGTGGTCAGGGGAACTCCCCCGGGGCCCAGGCCCAGCCCTGCAGTGGTCAGGGGAACTCCCCCGGGGCCCGGGCCCAGCCCTGCAGTGGTCAGGGGAACTCCCCCGGGGCCCAGGCCCAGCCCTGCAGTGGTCAGGGGAACTCCCCCAGGGCCCAGGGCCCAGGCCCTGCAGCAGTCATGGGGCCCCAGAGGAAGGTGTCCTCCCACAGTAGCTGTTTCCTGGGGGTGGAGACCTGGGTGGGAGGACTGGGAGCTGGGAGGACTGGGAGGACTGGGAGCTGGGAGGACTGGGAGGACTGGGAGCTGGGAGGACTGGGAGGACTGGGAGGACTGGGAGGACTGGGAGGACTGGGAGGACTGGGAGGACTGGGAGGACTGGGAGGACTGGGAGGACTGGGAGGACTGGGAGCTGGGAGGACTGGGAGCTGGGAGGGCTGGGAGGACTGGGAGCTGGGAGGACTGGGAGGACTGGGAGCTGGGAGGACTGGGAGCTGGGAGGACTGGGAGGACTGGGAGCTGGGAGGACTGGGAGGACTGGGAGGACTGGGAGCTGGGAGGGGAGTTCACTAAGACCCTGCTGCTGAAAAACATCCATAGTAAACTACAGAAACTCTGCTTCAGGTGAGTGATCTGTACAGCAGGGACTGTGTCTGTAATGACACCCTGTTCCCTACATAGTGCACTACTTTCGGCCAGTGTCATGTATAACTCATGTGTACTATACTGTATAGGGAGTAGGGTGCCATTTCAGACACAAATACACAAATTGCAGGATGTACCGGTTAGATCGGAGCAGGCAAGGCACAGTTATAAGCATTCCCGTGGTGTTTGAATGAACGGCCTGCTGGTTTAGCGACATTTAGTTTATCAGGCGTCCTGTGTCAGAGGTCAGAGCTGCTCACCACCCTGTTTCCTCAGATCATCACTCTGAGTCCAGGATCGTCTCTCTCTCTTCCTCAAACCTGAAGTCTGAGATCAATTATTTTGAATATCTCCGTTTATACATTCCACGTAGACGAATGACATATTTGCTCTGTCTATCGAGGACGGGTCTGTGTTGTACATTATGGGATGTTTCAGGTGTCTCTGAGGGCGACCATCCCTCGCCACGCTCTGGACCTCTACCGGAGTCTGTCCTCCTCCTGCCCTCCTGTGCCGTTCTCCACCAATCACAGACCGCCTTCATGTTCCGCAACGCCAGGCAAGCTACACTCTCTATTACCTCAGCAGTGGTTGAAGATAGGTTGGTTAATATTGGGTAAAGGTAGGTTGGTTAATATTGGTTAAAGGTAGGTTGGTTAATAGTGGGTAAAGGTAGGTTGGTTAATATTGGTTAAATGTAGGTTGGTTAATCGTGGTTAAAGGTAGGTTGGTTAATAGTGATTAAAGGTAGGTAGGTTGGTTAATATTGGGTAAAGGTAGGTTGGTTAATAGTGATTAAAGGGAAGTAGGTTGGTTAATAGTGGTTAAAGGTAGGTAGGTTGGTTAATAGTGGTTAAAGGTAGGTTGGTTAATAGTGGATAAAGGTAGGTTGGTTCATATTGGTTAAAGGTAGGTCGGTTAATATTGGTTAAAGGCAGGTCGTTAATATTGGTTAAAGGTAGGTCGGATAATATTGGTTAAAGGTAGGTCGGTTAATATTGGTTAAAAGGTTGGTTGGTTCATATTGGATAAAGGTAGGTTGGTTAATAGTGGTTAAAGTTAGGTTGGTTAATAGTGGTTAAAGGTAGGTCGGTTAATCACACTGTAAACTGAGGGAAAGAAAGGTAGTCTTTGTGTCGGTGGAACAATTGTTGCCAGTTTAATCCATCCCTCAGGTAGCACCGTGTGTAACCCTGTAATGATGATCCACATCTAACTATGCTGTGTTTCTCTTGGCTCTAGTCTTTATCAGTAAGACTGTTATCAAAGTATTGGTCAATGGTAGGTTCTGTCAGTAAGACTGTTATCAAGGTATTGATCAATGGTAGGTTCTGTCAGTAAGACTGTTATCAAGGTATTGATCAATGGTAGGTTCTGTCAGTAAGACTTATCAAAGTATTGATCAATGGTAGGTTCTGTCAGTAAGACTGTTATCAAAGTATTGATCAATGGTAGGTTCTGTCAGTAAGACATCAAAGTATTGATCACTGCCTATTTAATCTCAGATCCTATACCAATGCAGGATAGGAGCTCGACATCACTGCCTATTTAATCTCAGATCCTATACCAAGGTAGGATAGGAGTGTGACATCACTGCCTATTTCATCTCAGATCCTATAAAAAAATATATATATTTGTCACATTCACGTGTTTAGCAGATGTTATTGCGGCTTTAGCGAAATGCTTGTGCTTCTAGCTCCGACGGTGGAGTAATATCTAACAAGTAATATCTAACAATTTCACAACATATACCCAATACACACAAATCTAAGTAAGGAATGGAATTAAGACTATATACATAATTTATATGGACAAGCAATGACAGGGCGGCATGGACTAAGATACAGTCGAATATTATAGAACACAGTATATACATATGAGATGAGTAGTGCAAGATATGTAAACATTATTAAAGTGACTAATGTTCAATTTCTTAAAGTGGCCAGTTATTTCTATAGGCAGCAGCAGCCTCTAATGTGCTAGTGATGGCTATTTAACAGTCTGATGGCCTTGAGATAGAAGCTGTTTTTCATTCTCTCGGTCCCAGCTTTGATGCACCAGTACTGACCTTGCCTTCTGGTTGATAGCGGGGTGAACAGGCAGTGGCTCGGGTGGTTGATGTCCTTGATGATCTTCTTGGCCTTCCTGTGACATCGGGTGCTGTAGGTGTCCTGGAGGGCAGGTAGTTTGCCCCCGGTAATGCGTTCGGCAGACCGCACCACCCTCTGGAAAGCCCTGCGGTTGCAGGCGGTGCAGTTGCCGTACCAGGCGGTGATACAGCCTGACAGGATGCTCTCAATTGTGCATCTGTAAAAGTTTGTGAGGGTTTTAGGTGCCAAGCCACATTTCTTCATCCTCCTGAGGTTGAAGAGGCTCTGTTGCGCCTTCTTCACCACACTGTCTGCTTGGGTGGACCATTTCAGTTTGTCAGTGATGTGTACGCCAAGGAACTTGAAGCTTTCCACCTTCTCCACTGCGATTCCGTCGATGTGGATAGGGGGGTGCACCCTCTGCTGTTTCCTGAAGTCCACGATCATCTCCTTTGTTTTGTTGACGTTGAGTGATTGTTGGTAATCAAGCCTACTACTGTTGTGTCATCTGCAAACTTGATGATTGAGTTGGAGGCGTGCTTGGCCACGCAGTCATGGGTGAACAGGGAGTACAGGAGGGGGCTGAGCACGCACCCTTGTGGGGCCCCAGTGTTGAGGATCAGCGAAGTGGAGATGTTGTTTCCTACCTTTACCACCTGGGGGCGGCCCGTCAGGAAGTCCAGGACCCAGTTGCACGGGGCGGGGTGCAGACCCAGGGCCTCAAGCTTAATGATTGGAGTGTACTATGGTGTTGAATGCTGAGCTATAGTCAATGAACATCATTCTTACATAGGTATTCCTCTTGTCCAGATGGGATAGGGCAGTGTGCAGTGTGATGACGATTGCATTGTCTGTGGATCTATTGGGGCGGTAAGCAAATTGAAGTGGGTCTAGGGTGACAGGTAAGGTAGAGGTGATATTTTTATTTATTTTATTTATTTCACCTTTATTTAACCAGGTAAGCCAGTTGAGAACAGGTTCTCATTTACAACTGCGACCTGGCATATGATCCTTGACTAGTCTCTCAAAGCACTTCATGATGACAGAGGTGAGTGCTACGGGGCGATAGTTATTTAGTTCAGTTACCTTTGCTTTCTTGGGTACAGGAACAATGGTGGCCATCTTGAAGCATGGGGGGACAGCAGACTGGGATAGGGAGAGATTGAATACAGTTGAAGTCTGAAGTTTACGTACACCTTAGCCAAATACATTTAAACTCAGTTTTTCACAATTCCTGACATTTAATACTAGTAAAAATGCCCTGTCTTAGGTCAGTTAGGATCACCACTTTATTTTAAGAATGTGAAATGTCAGAATAATAGTAGAGAGAATGATTTATTTCAGCTTTTATTTCTTTCATCACATTCCCAGTGGGTCAGAAGTTTACATCCACTCAATTAGTATTTGGTAGCATTGCCTTTAAATTGTTTAACTTGGGTCAAACGTTTCGGGTAGCCTTCCACAAGCTTCCCACAATAAGTTGGGTGAATTTTGGCCCATTCCTCCTGACAGAGCTGGTGTAACTGAGTCAGGTTTGTAGGCCTCCTTGCTCGCACAAGCTTTTTCAGTTCTGCCCACAAATGTTCTACAGAATTGAGGTCAGGGCTTTGTGATGGCCACTCCAATACCTTGACTTTGTTGTCCTTAAGCCATTTTGCTACAACTTTGGAAGTATGCTTGGGGTCATTGTCCATTTGGAAGACCCATTTGCGACCAAGCTTTAACTTCCTGACTGATGTCTTGAGATGTTGCTTCAATATATCCACATACATTTCCTTCCTCATGATGCCATCTATTTTGTGAAGTGCACCAGTCCCTCCTGCAGCAAAGCACCCACACAGGATGATGCTGCCACCCCTGTGCTTCACGGTTGGGATGGTGTTCTTCGGCTTGCAAGCAACCCCCTTTTTCCTCCAAACATAACGATGGTCATTATGGCCAAACAGTTCTATTTTTGTTTCATCAGACCAGAGGACATTTCTCAAAAAAGTACGATCTTTGTCCCCATGTGCAGTTGCAAACCGTAGTCTGGCTTTTTTATGGCGGTTTTGGAGCAGTGGCTTCTTCCTTGCTGAGCGGCCTTTCAGGTTATGTCGATATAGGACACGTTTTACTGTGGATATAGATACTTTTGTACCTGTTTCCTCCAGCATCTTCACAAGGTCCTTTGTTGTTGTTCTAGGATTGATTTGCACTTTTCGCACCAAAGTACGTTCATCTCTAGGAGACAGAACGCATCTCCTTCCTGAGCGGTATGACGGCTGCGTGGTTCCATGGTGTTTATACTATTGTACTATTGTTTGTACAGATGAATGTGGTATCTTCATGCGTTTAGAAATTGCTCCCAAGGATGAACCAGAATGGTGGATGTCTACAAAAACAATGTCCTGGCTTGATGCGAGGAGCAGGAACGGGCCGGACCGTACTGGAAACACACACCACTGGCTTAGTGCGGGGAGCAGGAACGGGTCGGGCCGTACTGGGAACACGCACCAGCTACCCCCGGGGTCACACACAGAGTAAACACCAGCTACCCCCGGGGCCACACACAGAGTAAACACCAGCTACCCCCAGGGTCACACACAGAGTAAACACCTGCTACCCCCGGGGTCACACACAGAGCCACACCAGTTACCCCCAGGGTCACACACACAGAGTAAACACCAGCTACCCCCGGGGTCACACACAGAGTAAACACAGGAGAACAACACTAAGGTGAGAATCACACACAAACCATCTGGGTTCTATTCACTGGTGATCTAACGGATGGCGATCACAATTATCTAACACCTTCGTCTTGTCCTGGTGCAGGAGGGCATACCGTCTCCACAGAAGACTGGACCTGCAGTCAGGCAATAGAAGGTAACAGAAAACATCTGGATTTAAACTTGGACCCTGTGGATGTTGTAGATATTACCACATCTGATCCCAGATTGTGTAGCCAACTCCTATGGCTGTCGTCTTGCCAAGTTTGACATTACATTTTACATTTACATTTTAGTCATTTAGCAGACGCTCTTATCCAGAGCGACTTTACAGTTAGTGAGTGCATACATTTTTCATATGACAAGACAGCACTAACTGATCTGGCTAGAAGATACTACATACTGTATCATTCAGTATCTTACCTCTCTCTCTCTCTGTTTTAGAGTCTGCCCGCTATCCGTGGTGGAGAGTATGTGTACCAGGTCCAGTCATGCCGAGCGGAGGGCCCAGAGAGAGGCTAGCCAGGTATGGAGGAGACCTGAACTGCCCCTCCACGCCCTGCTACACCTGGGGGTCACCGCCCGCTCACACTCCCTCCTAGTCTTCCAGACATGATTCCCTTCCCTGCTCAGCACACACCATGTCAATAGGTATAGTAACTACCCTGCTACACTGAGGGTTGAGGGGATCAGTTGAGCAAGCGTGCGCATAATCGCTAATCTTAATCACGTAATAAGTAGTAATTTGGGATGCAAGGTGATTTGTAGATCAGTGATTCCTCGCAGTCCGACTGCAATTACTCGATCTCAAACACACAACTTGACTGGGAGGAGTAGTGTATCTATAGTAATGTTTTACTTTGACATGCTCCTTTCTTCCTGGTCGGCCCAGCCCAATGTGACCCGTTGTGGATCCCGTCAGAGCAGACCTCCCTCTGTAGACATGCCCCCTCTCAGCCACGGACCAGAGAGAGCGATCATCACCCACGGCCCCCTCTCAGCCACGGACCAGAGAGAGCGATCATCACCCACGCTCTCCCCTCCGTATTCAGGTACAGTAACTCTCCATCACCCACTCCCTTACATGCATCCTAAGGTTTGTCTTCCTCTGCTGTGTGGATAGTAGAGAGAGACACAAAAAGGGAGATGCTTAGTGCATTATCCTCTTCTGGTAACTAAGGGGAGATGCTTAGTGCATTATCCTCTTCTGGTAACTAAGGAGAGATGCTTAGTGCATTATCCTCTTCTGGTAACTAAGGGGAGATGCTTAGTGCATTACCATCTTCTGGTAACTAAGGGGAGATGCTTAGTGCATTATCCTCTTCTGGTAACTAAGGGGAGATGCTTAGTGCATTATCCTCTTCTGGTAACTAAGGGGAGATGCTTAGTGCATTATCCTCTTCTGGTAACTAAGGGGAGATGCTTAGTGCATTATCCTCTTCTGGTAACTAAGGGGAGATGCTTAGTGCATTATCCTCTTCTGGTAACTAAGAGGAGATGCTTAGTGCATTATCTTCTTCTGGTAACTAAGATCTGCCACACCCTAACCCAGGGCCATGGAGGTCTCGCCACCTTGCCCCCCCCAGCTCCTCCTGGGGGGGGGGGGGCAGTCTGTACAGCGCTGGGCTAACAGAGAAACAGCCACAGTCCACAGACCCAGAAGCCAACAGCGAAGAGAGAGCATCAGCTCAGTGTTTAGTAGAATATTCACAGGTTAGTCTCACGTTACCAGACGTCACACCATAGCAATGACTGGTGTCGAGGGTATACGCAGGTGATCAGCATGGGATGGGCCTATAGTTGAACACTGACGGTTGACCATCTCACAGGGTCAAAGGTCAGTCTAATGTAGTACCAGACATACAGGAAAACAACTATATTGTGCCAAAGATTTACCCTTGAATATCCTCTTCCTCCTCCTCCTCCTCCTCCCCTCTTCCTCCTCCCAGACTGCCAGAGTTCAGTGACCTGACAGAGGTGGTTCTCCTCAACTCCTCACATAACCAAATGGTGGAGGCCTTCCTGGGAGAGCTGGTGCTCACAGCCTGGCCCACAATCAAAACCCTGCCTCCAGTCTCTGCCAGAAACTTCTGTCATCCTAGGTGCCCGAATAGCCTGGTCTCCGATCTGTTTGTGCTGTCTTGTCAACTCCTATGATCAGTTGACAAGACAGCACAAACAGATCTGGAACCAGGCTAGGGACAGAATGCGTAAAGAAAACTATCAGTAGACAGACCCACCCCTCTAGCCTGTACACCGACGATCAAGTTCTCTACCAAATCAGTTTATCTACCAAACGCGTTCATTAGTCCAGAGACCACACCAATTTTCATTGATCACGTTCAGTTTCAACCATTATTGATAACGTTAACCACGGCTTACCACTTGTTGATGGACATAGCTTACCAGTAACTGACTGCTTCGTGTGGTCTTATCCAGGAGGAACAGCTGTGTTTCCAGGAGGCTGTCCACAGAGTGTCTGACCCAGAGAAGAGCAGAGAGACCAGGTGGTCTCCTCCGGGTCTCAGCCTCAGCCCTGACCCCCCATCTACCCTATTGGCCGAGCTGGAACACCAATGACCTCTGGGATAGGTGGTATGATACTGGCATGGACCTAACACAGTGTTTTACTGAACATAACGCATCAACATCTCGTATTTATTATTTCATACCCAATACTGCACATAAAGTCATGAACTTTGTTTATTTGTAAACAACAATTATTTGACCATTTTAAATAGCAATTTCTACGTCGCGATTCCTGATCTACAATGTCGTTTGTACTTGCACTACCCTCATTTACCTGATAGTAATCTCATCGGTGTGAAGAGCTGAACGGTTTCCCTTCTAGCATTTATAATCAAACATTGAAAACAGGCCATTCCTATTTCTTTGTAAAAGTTTATTAAAAAGGAATTCAGTCCACAGTAGTTAAGACTTTGGCACCTACAATATAAAAAACAGAAACAAAACAAAACAAAACGTGTACCCCAAATAGCATTAAAACAACATGCTTGGATAAAAGGGATAAATTAAAAAAACAATGACAAAACACAGCAGTTGAGGTGTGAAAGAATGCATCTCAACTGACAGCCATCTTAGAGCTTCCATCCAACCGTCTACAAAATGGCGGAAGTAGACAAACAACAACAGATACAATTCTGGACAAAGAATGAACACCTGCTCGCAGTGTACCTCTGATACAGTGCTTGGTTTTTTTAATAGGGAATGTTTTCAGAACAACAAGAATAGAAAAACTAGCTAGTCACAATATCACTTAGAGAGGACGCAACCCACTTGGCAAAAACGTGTTGAATCAACGTTGTTTCCACGTCATTTCAACCAAAGAATTCAATGTGATGGCGTTGAATCAAAATTTGAAAACTGACTGGATTGGCAAAAAGTCATTAACGTAAGCGAATTGTCATTTTTTAAAACTGAACTTTTTACTTAAATCGAATGACATGATGACTTTTTTTTTCTTCTTCATCCCCCTTCACATTAGTTGACAACTCAACCAAATGTAAATCAAAAATAGACGTTGAACTGACGTCTGTGCCCAGTGGGAAGGGTCCCAAGGTGAGACCTGTCTGCGTCCCAAACACTGCCCCTATGCCCTTTAATAGTGCACTACTTATTTCCAGTTCTGGCAACAACAAAAAAAGGTAATGCACACTACAGGGAGTAGGATGCCATTTGGGACGCAGCCCCTTTTGTTCTCTGTAGAACCATTTGAGTAGGATGGGGTTGGAAATATTCCCCATTCCAGGCAACTGACGATGTAGTCAACAGTTTTTACATTGTAAACTTCCGAACGTCTCTCTGAGGTAAAACGTCTCGTCGGAGATAGAAAGCTCTGCTTCAGGAGGATCAGAAACAGAGTTAGGCTTCAGGAGGAACAGGAAGTGGCATACTGGACGCCTTTAGTAGAATCTCTATGCAGATGTTCGGCGTCTCGAAGGACTTGGTAGGACAACAGGATCCAAACACTAAAATATAAAGAACGAGCCTTTCTTTGCCTTGGGGGTCTTTTGAAGAGATGCTCTAGAAAAAGGCGTGGCGACGTGGAGAAGCAACAGGATTGGTGGTCAAACAAAACCAAACAGTCTGTCTGAGCCAAGTATTAGTTAGTGAAGAACAGGACAGCACTAGCCTGGTCCCAGATCTGTTTGTGCTTTTGGCATCTCCATTGCCGTCATTCATTGTCAAGACAAAACAAAACGAGTCAAAAAAAACAAAACAAAAAAAACATGTCTGGCGTGACAATGATGGCACAAACAGACTGGCATTCAGGATAGGAAGGCACAGCGTATGTGAGTAAAGTGTCTGGAGAAGGGTTCTCCAGGAGTGGTTTCACCTTCCCATCTTTCTACCCTTCTTTACTCTGAGGGTTGCTGGGCGTCCGCTACGAGCTCTGGTCTCAGGAGCTCTGGTCTCAGGAGCTCTGGTCTCAGACACTCGATGGGACACTGGATGTTCTGTTGGAAGAGTTTACAAAATAGCTTTGTGTCAATATACAGTGTTCAGGAGTATGTTGTTATGGGACAGTAACTGGGAGGATTAGGGTTAGAATCCCAGGAGGCACCACAGGATAACACTGTATCTCTATCCCTGGGAGGAACACACACCAGTTTTTTCAGGGCGTTCTCCCTGTAGCGGTCGAATGCGTCTTGGTGCATTTGAGGCTGTAGCAGAGCCACATCCACCTCAGTCTGAGCTCCTGGTCTTCTGCAGTTCTCACAGCGCCAGCCCTGGGGAGAGGGGACATAAGGACACGTCATCACATCAACATGCATTAACACCAGACGTGGGTTCAACTAGTATTTTTTATTTAACTAGGCAAGTCAGTTAAGAACAAATTCTTATTTACAATAACGGCCTACACTGGCCAAACCAGGACGACGCTGGTCCAATTGTGCGCCGCCCCTATGGGACTCCCAATCATGGCCGGATTGTGATACAGCCTGGAATCGAACCAGGGTCTGTAGTGACGCCTCTAGCACCGAGATGCAGTGCCTTAGAGTGGCGCAGCGGTCATGGGTTCAACTAGTATTAACACCAGACGTGGGTTCAACTAGTATAAACATCAGACGTGGGTTCAACTAGTATTATCAGACGTGGGTTCAACTAGTATTAATTCCAGACGTGTGTTCAACATGCATTTGGTATTTTGTATTTTATTAGGATCCCCATTAGCTGTTGCAAATGCAGCAGCTACTCTTCCTGGGGTCCACACAGAACATGAAACATAACATAATACAGAACATTAATAGACAACTGCTCAAGGACAAAACTACATTACTTTTTTAATATATTTTTTTACAAATGGCACACGTAGCCTACATATCAATACATACACACAAACTATCTAGGTCAAAAAGGGGAGAGGCGTTGTGCTGTGAGGTGTTTCTTTATCCGTTTTTTTAAACCAGGTTTGCTGTTCATTTGAGCAATATGAGACGGAACGGAGTTCCATGCAATAATGGCTCTATATTTTTTTAAACATTTTAGTCATTTAGCAGACGCTCTTATCCAGAGCGACTTACAGTTAGTGAGTGCATACATTTTCATACTGGCCCCCCGCTTTCTTGAATTTGTTCTGGATTTGGGGACTGTGAAAAGACCCCTGGTGGCATGTCTGGTGGGGTAAGTGTGTGTGTCAGAGCTGTGTGTAAGTTGACTATGCAAACAATTTGGGATTTTCAACACATTGTTTCTTATAAAAAGAAAAAGTGATGCAGTCAGTCTCTCCTCAACTCTTAGCCAAGAGAGACTGGCATGCATAGTATTAATATTAGCCCTCTGTTTACAATGAAGAGCAAGACGTGCCGCTCTGTTCTGGGCAAGCTGCCACTTAACTAGGTCTTACCTTGCAGCACTGGACCACACGACTGGACAATAATCAAGATAAGATAAAACTAGAGCCTGCAGGACTCACTTTGTGGAGTGTGGTGTCAAAAAAGCAGACCATCTCTTTATTACAGACAGACCTCTCCCCATCTTTACAACCATTGAATCTATACATTTTGGCCACAACAGTTTACAATCTAAGATAACGCCAAGTAATTTTGTCTCCTCAACTTGTTCAACAGCCACACCATTCATTACCAGATTCAGCTGAGGTCTAGAACTTAGGGAATGATTTGTACCAAATACAATGCTCTTAGTTTTAGAGATGTTCAGGCCAGTTTATTACTGGCCAACCATTCCAAAACAGACTGCAACTCTTTGTTAAGAGTTTCAGTGACTTAATTAGCTGTGGTTGCTGATGCGTATATGGTTGAATCATCAGCATACATGGACAAACATGCTTTGTTTAATGCCAGTGGCAGGTCATTGGTAAAAATAGAAAAGAGTAGAGGGCCTAGAGAGCTGCCCTGCGGTACACCACACTTTACATGTTTAACATTAGAGAAGCTTCCATTAAAGAAAACTCTTTGAGTTATATTAGATAGATAGCTCTGAATCCACGATATGGCAGAGGTTGAAAAAGCCATAACATACGTTTTTTCAGCAACAGGTTATGGTCAATAATATCAAAGGATTTACTGAAATCTAACAGTACAGCTCCCACAATCTTCTCATTATCAATTTCTTTCAACCAATCATCAGACATTTGTGACAGTGCAGTACATGTTGAGTGCCCTTCTCTATAAGCATGCTGAAAGTATGTTGTTAATTTGTTTTTTCCAACAGTTTGCTAAGAGCTGGCAGCAAGCTGACAGGTCTGCTGTTAGAACCAGTAAAGGCCGCTTTACCACTCTTGGGTAGCGGAATGACTTTGGCTTCCCTCCAGGCCTGAGGACAAAGATTTCCTCTAGACTCAGATTAAAGATATGAAAGATAGGAGTGGCTATAGAGTCAGATACCATCCTCAGAAGCTTTCCATCTAAGCTGTAAATGCCAGGAGGTTTGTCATTATTGATCGATAAAAAATTGTCCACCTCTCCCACACTAACTTTACAAAATTCAAAGTTGCATAAAAAACACAAATAATGAAAGAAAAGCATTGCATGAATACGATGGCTCACTGTTCGTTGTTGGCATTTATACCAAACCCTATCCGGCTGGTTCAATCAAATGCTCATACTTTTGACTCCTGCTATTTTAACCACTGACAGTGGATGATATAATACAATGTATGAGGAAGACAGGGAACTAGAGGGACTACCGGTCGTCTAACCTGTTGTCCTCCGTAGCAGGTGCAGGTACAGATGGCTCCCAGGTATTCCTTCTGCCACTGGTTCCCCACCTGGTACGTATTCCCATCGTCATAACACGTCGACTCATCTGTAGAAACACAGACAAATAGTGAGATCAAGAATATTCAACAATACTATATAAGGAAGTCTCTCCGTTAACTCCATGTGGAATGGCACTCACCACAGAGTTAGAAAACATAGAGGACACACTTGCCACAAAAGACTGTGATGGTCAATGAGAATGATAGGGTGGACGTTCGTGGTTTTATAATGCTGTGGCACTAACTGATCTCTGTAGCTAGTCTGTAGCTGTATAGTAGTCTATAGCTAGTCTGTAGCTGTATAGTAGTCTATAGCTAGTCTGTAGCTGTATAGTAGTCTATAGCTAGTCTGTAGCTGTATAGTAGTCTATAGCTAGTCTGTAGCTGTATAGTATAATCTATAGCTAGTCTGTAGCTGTATAGTAGTCTATAGCTAGTCTGTAGCTGTATAGTATAATCTATAGCTCGTCTGTAGCTGTATAGTAGTCTATAGCTAGTCTGTAGCTGTATAGTATAATCTATAGCTGTATAGTAGTCTATAGCTAGTATGTAGCTGTATAGTAGTCTATAGCTAGTCTGTAGCTGTATAGTAGTCTATAGCTAGTCTGTAGCTGTATAGTAGTCTATAGCTAGTCTGTATCTGTATAGTAGTCTATAGCTGTATAGTATAATCTATAGCTAGTCTGTAGCTGTATAGTAGTCTATAGCTAGTCTGTAGCTGTATAGTAGTCTATAGATAGTCTGTAGCTGTATAGTAGTCTATAGCTAGTCTGTAGCTGTATAGTAGTCTATAGCTAGTCTGTAGCTGTATAGTAGTCTATAGCTAGTCTGTAGCTGTATAGTATAGTCTATAGCTAGTCTGTAGCTGTATAGTATAGTCTATAGCTAGTCTGTAGCTGTATAGTATAATCTATAGCTAGTCTAGTCTATAGCTAGTCTGTAGCTGTATAGTATAATCTATAGCTAGTCTGTAGCTGTATAGTAGAGTCTATAGCTAGTCTGTAGCTGTATAGTATAATCTATAGCTAGTCTGTAGCTGTATAGTAGTCTATAGCTAGTCTGTAGCTGTATAGTAGTCTATAGCTAGTCTGTAGCTGTATAGTTGAGTCTATAGCTAGTCTGTAGCTGTATAGTATAATATATAGCTAGTCTGTAGCTGTATAGTAGTCTATATCTAGTCTGTAGCTGTATAGTAGTCTATAGCTAGTCTGTAGCTGTATAGTATAATCTATAGCTAGTCTGTATCTGTATAGTAGTCTATAGCTAGTCTGTATCTGTATAGTAGTCTATAGCTAGTCTGTAGCTGTATAGTAGTCTATAGCTAGTCTGTAGCTGTATAGTAGTCTATAGCTAGTCTGTATCTTTATAGGAGGATCTATAAATGTAGCTGTATAGTAGACCTGTACAGTCTTTTCTTACGTGGCTCGCACTTGAACTCTCCCTTTCCGTTGCCCAGGCAGGTACAACTCATCATGGGACCGTTCTCAGCTCGGCTGTCCCACTTCTCTCCGATACGGTAGTTGTTACCGCTGTCATGACACCACTCTGTGGAGGGGTGAGGAGGGTGGGGGGGGGGGTGGAGGGGTGAGGAGGGGTGAGGAGGGGGGGTGGAGGGGTGAGGAGGGTGGGTGGAGGGGTGAGGAGGGTGGGTGGAGGGGTGAGGAGGGTGGGTGGAGTGGAGAGGAGGGTGGGTGGAGGAGTGAGGAGGGTGGGTGGAGTGGAGAGGAGGGGGGGGGGTGAGGAGGGTGGAGTGGTGGGGGGGGGGGGTGGTGAGGGGGGGGTGGAGAGGAGGGGGGGTATAGTGAGGATAATAGTAGTTAGATTTTGATGGACAGAGAGCCATGTCTCCTCGACTCCTCCCACTCTGGTGGAGAAAGGAGTCTGATTGGCTAGTTGGATGCAACAATTAACTTTACTGAGACCCAATTGGACAATTCATCCCTCACACACACACTCACTCACTCAAACACAGTGTCATGTGATCAGTCATTTGACTTATAACCTCATGACCTTTAGCATTCAGACGTTCTCAACAAGCTACTTCCCCTTTAACAGACGGGCTAGCATGGGCAGACCTTCTATCAAATCTGTTTATCCCAAAGGAGGAATCAAATGTACTTGACCAATGCTTTAAGAGTGGCTATAATTGAAACCAATGGCAATGTGATAAATGACAGTCAAATGAAAGACCATTACAAATCTATAATTTAGCTAATTTTGTCTTGGCCCAGTATGCCTTCTTAAAAATACAGCAAGGGATGGATCTAAATGTACAGAATGGCTACCTGGAGGAAAATAGTTTTTGATTAGGCCTCGTCCAAATAATGTACTCTCTTGCGTGCGGTCTATCCTATAGCCTATGATCAGTTCAGTTTGAGAAGGAGCGCGCTAAGATGAGAAGGAGGACTGGAGGTCAACTTTGATAGTTTGATACTAATACACTGCTCAAAAAAATAAAGGGAACACTTAAACAACACAATGTAACTCCAAGTCAATCACACTTCTGTGAAATCAAACTGTCCACTTAGGAAGCAACACTGATTGACAATACATTTCACATGCTGTTGTGCAAATGGAATAGACAACAGGTGGAAATTATAGGCAATTAGCAAGACACCCCCAATAAAGGACTGGTTTTGCAGGTGGTGACCACAGACCACTTCTCAGTTCCTATGCTTCCTAGCTGATGTTTTGGTCACTTTTGAATGCTGGTGGTGCTTTCATTCTAGTGGTAGCATGAGACGGAGTCTACAACCCACACAAGTGGCTCAGGTAGTGCAGCTCATCCAGGATGGCACATCAATGCGAGCTGTGGCAAGAAGGTTTGCTGTGTCTGTCAGCGTAGTGTCCAGAGCATGGAGGCGCTACCAGGAGACAGGCCAGTACATCAGGAGACGTGGAGGAGGCCGTAGGAGGGCAACAACCCAGCAGCAGGACCGCTACCTCCGCCTTTGTGCAAGGAGGAGCAGGAGGAGCACTGCCAGAGCCCTGCAAAATGACCTCCAGCAGGCCACAAATGTGCATGTGTCTGCTCAAACGGTCAGAAACAGACTCCATGAGGGTGGTATGAGGGCCCGACGTCCACAGGTGGGGGTTGTGCTTACAGCCCAACACCGTGCAGGACGTTTGGCATTTGCCAGAGAACACCAAGATTGGCAAATTCGCCACTGGCGCCCTGTGCTCTTCACAGATGAAAGCAGGTTCACACTGAGCACATGTGACAGACGTGACAGAGTCTGGAGACGCCGTGGAGAACGTTCTGCTGCCTGCAACATCCTCCAGCATGACCTGTTTGGCGGTGGGTCAGTCATGGTGTGGGATGGCATTTCTTTGGGGGGCCGCACAGCCCTCCATGTGCTCGCCAGAGGTAGCCTGACTGCCATTAGGTACCGAGATGAGATCCTCAGACCCCTTGTGAGACCATATGCTGGTGCGGTTGGCCCTGGGTTCCTCCTAATGCAAGACAATGCTAGACCTCATGTGGCTGGAGTGTTTCAGCAGTTCCTGCAAGAGGAAGGCATTGATGCTATGGACTGGCCCGCCCGTTCCCCAGACCTGAATCCAATTGAGCACATCTGGGACATCATGTCTCGCTCCATCCACCAACGCCACGTTGCACCACAGACTGTCCAGGAGTTGGCGGATGCTTTAGTCCAGGTCTGGGAGGAGATCCCTCAGGAGACCATCCGCCACCTCATCAGGAGCATACCCAGGCGTTGTAGGGAGGTCATACAGGCACGTGGAGGCCACACACACTACTGAGCCTCATTTTGACTTGTTTTAAGGACATTACATCAAAGTTGGATCAGCCTGTAGTGTGGTTTTCCACTTTAATTTTGAGGGTGACTCCAAATCCAGACCTCCATAGATTGATACATTTGATTTCCATTGATACTTTTTGTGTGTTTTTGTTGTCAGCACATTCAACTATGTAAAGAAAAAAGTATTTAATAAGATTATTTCATTCATTCAGATATAGGATGTGTTATTTTAGTGTTCCCTTTATTTTTTTGAGCAGTGTATAATTGATTTGAATAAAAACAATATGTTTCTTGCCCATGATGTATGTATCAGAGTTATTGACCTCACAATAAGCTAGATTCTCATAATTTACATCGTGGTGCTGAAACTTGAAGCAGCATTGAATCGGAAATGGGCAGCTCATGGTGCTGGAAGTAGGCATAATTCATTTAAACCGTCTTCATTTTAATTAGACTTTACTAACAACAAGAGGGCTTTGTGTTGGAGCCTATTTCTTCCTATTTAAGAAATAAGAGGTAGGCCTTCCTGTTTGACAGAATAAATTAGGCTATAGGCTGCTATATCCATAGATTTGTTGGTCAATTCCTCCACCCACCAAGCACTCTTTAAATAGCCTACCTCTGTCAGTGAAGGGCTGTTAAGTTTAAACCAGGACTTGCATTGAGGGGGTATGAGAAGGTAGCCATAGGCCTACCTTTTATTAAAAAACTGAGTGTACAAAACATTAGGAACACCTGCTCTTTCCACTACATAGTCTGACCAGGTGAATCCAGGTGAAAGCTATGATTCCTTATTGATGTCACTTGTTAAATCCACTTCAATCAATGTAGATGAAGGGGAGGAGACAGGTTAAAGGAGGATGTTTATGCCTTGAGACATTTGAGACATGGATTGTGTATGGGTGCCATTCAATTGATGAATGGGCAAGACAATATTTAAGTGCCTTTGAACGGGGAATGTTAGTAGGTGCCAGGCGCACCAGTTTGAGTGTGTCAAGAACTACAACGCTGCTGGGTTTTTCCACGCTCAACAGTTTATCGTGTGTATCAAGAATGGTCCACCAACCAAAGGACATCCAGCTAACTTGACACAACTGTGGGAAGCATTGGAGTCAACATGGGCCAGCATCCCTGTGGAACGCTTTCGACACCTTGTAGAGTCCATGCCCCGATGAATTGATGCTGTTCGGAGGGCAAAAGGGGGGTGCAACTCAATATTCATGTTTTGTACACTCAGTGTATAACAGCGCTTTTGGTCCGCGATGCTTTATGCTACAAACAAACTGTAAAATACCAGGGAAAGACGTGACTCCGATGCATCTGGGGATATCATTGTTTAGATTCTTTGACATTCAGATGCTGAGCTACAACCTTCTACAGCCGAGGAGACAAACATTGACTTCGCTTGGGAAGTAATCAATTGACTAAGCTATTCACTTTCTGTACAATAGAAGATGTTTAAACCCAGACAGCTTTTAGGGAACCACTTGTGACCCTCTCTCTTTGGGCTAAGCCATGGAAGAAGAGTAGCCAGCATTTAAATCTTACATTTTGTCTGCGTCGGTAGGCCTGCTGTCTGGGGTGGAAAGGTAGGCCTAACTGTTGAAAGTACCATGCTCAGATTCCTAAGATGTAATTATTTGCAAACAGGGACAGTTTCGTTGCAAACAAGACACTGATTTGGCATTGGAGAAATATGATAAGATGAACACATAGGCCTATCTCTCTGTCCATTCTTAGCCTGTCAGATAAACACATAGGCCTATCTCTCTGTCCATTCTTAGCCTGTCAGATAAACACATAGGCCTATCTCTCTGTCCATTCTTAGCCTGTCAGATAAACACATAGGCCTATCTCTCTGTCCATTCTTAGCCTGTCAGATAAACACATAGGACTATCTCTCTGTCCATTCTTAACCTGTCAGATAAACACATAGGACTATCTCTCTGTCCATTCTTAGCCTGTCAGATAAACACATAGGCCTATCTCTCTGTCCATTCTTAGCCTGTCAGATAAACACATAGGCCTATCTCTCTGTCCATTCTTAGCCTGTCAGATAAACACATAGGCCTATCTCTCTGTCCATTCTTAGCCTGTCATTTAGGTAATTTGTGTGGTAATAAAAAAGATTCTGCTAATATGTAAAATGACGTAGAATTGCCTGAAATGTTTATAAAAGTGAGTATTACATTGTTATTGATTACTGCATTGTTGGGTTTTGAGTTTGCTAGAAAGGCATTTTACTGTAGTTGTGCATGTGACATTAAAACTTGAAACTAAAAGGCAATTATTTCCTCAGACTTGCAAATACAATGATAGATTCATGCAGTGCTTTTACTATAAAGGAGATCTTTCCACCCACATTTTACATTTACATTTACATTTTAGTCATTTAGCAGACGCTCTTATCCAGAGCGACTTACAGGAGCAATTAGGGTTAAGTGCCTTGCTCAAGGGCACATTTACGTCATTTAGCAGACGCTCTTATCCAGAGCGACTCACCAATTGGTGCGTTCACCCTATAGCCAGTGGGATAACCACTTTACAAATTTTTTTTTGGGGGGGGGGGGGGGGGGGGGGGGGGGTAGGAGGATTACTTTATCCTATCCCAGGTATTCCTTAAAGAGGTGGGGTTTCAAGTGTCTCCGGAAGGTGGTGAGTGACTCCGCTGTCCTGGCGTCGTGAGGGAGCTTGTTCCACCATTGGGGTGCCAGAGCAGCGAACAGTTTTGACTGGGCTGAGCGGGAACTGTGCTTCCGCAGATGTAGGGGGGCCAGCAGGCCAGAGGTGGATGAACGCAATGCCATCGTTTGGGTGTAGGGACTGATCAGAGCCCGAAGGTACAGAGGTGCCGTTCCCCTCACTGCTCCATAGGCAAGCACCATGGTCTTGTAGCGGATGCGAGCTTCAACTGGAAGCCAGTGGAGTGTGCGGAGGAGGGGGGTGACGTGAGAGAACTTGGGAAGGTTGAACACCAGACGGGCTGCGGCATTCTGGATGAGTTGTAGGGGTTTAATGGCACAGGCAGGGAGGCCCAGCCAACAGCGAGTTGCAGTAGTCCAGACGGGAGATGACAAGTGCCTGGATTAGGACCTGTGCCGCTTCCTGTGTAAGGCAGGGTCGTACTCTCCGGATGTTGTAGAGCATGAACCTGCAGGAGCGGGTCACCGCCTTGATGTTGGCGGAGAACGACAGGGTGTTGTCCAGGGTCACGCCTAGGCTCTTCGCACTCTGGGAGGAGGACACAGCGGAGTTGTCAACCGTGATGGCGAGATCATGGAACGGGCAGTCCTTCATGCAGTGCTTTTACTATAAAGGAGATCTTTCCACCCCAACCCTGGTCCACGTTGGTCTGTGAACCCACAACCTTCTGGCCTCAGCCCTGTCTAGCAACATTCCTGCGTTGTCATGTAATGCTGACAGGACGAAGAACCGTTTTTAAAGATGGCATATCTAAAGGCTCTGGCCTGTCCTAGGCGTGAGGGTAAACTGTAAGGATGTTCTCTGCTATCCACTTTGTGATTTCATTATTATTCTTGGTGTAGCGGAGGGTCACTTGTTATTTTTCAAGCGTTCAGGGAGGGTTTAGGTCAAATATATTTTGCAGAAGTGAGGCGCATCCATTTTCATTTCAGAGAGGTCCTATTTTCTCCATATAACCTTTATTACAAATAATGTTCACTCCCTTACCACTGAATCTCTAATTTTGGCATTTTTGGTCTTGGTCAACTGTGCCTGCCCATGCTAGGGTAAAATATAAGGGGGTTTAAATTAGAAGCATTATGGGATGGGTTAGAGTCACTCACTGGATGAATCACATCTGAAATGGCCACTGCCCAGCCCCAGACACCTGCACCACAGCTTAAAGCCTGTCTCTGACATACGCTCCCACTCTGCACCCACATCATGGTAGGTGGCTGTGAACATGTCATAACACACATCTCTGCTGGAGGGGAGGTTGTCTCCTGGAACTAGGGGGAGAGAGAAGGGACAAACAGAACAACAGATAAATGAAAAGCAAATAAATAACTGATCAACAAAAAACAAATGCACAATTGATCAACGGCTTCAAGACAATACATAGGGGAGGGGAGAGAGCTATACACATAAATAACAACCGTTGTCCATTTTGAAAAAGTCTAATAGTCCCTTGCTATTTAATTGCCATTAAACACGATAGGGTGCCGAGTGAGTGGCATGTCCATGTTATCTCCATGCCAGAAACAAAATCTCACCGTCTGTCACGAGAGACTAATGTCTATGTGATTATGTAACCTACCAGCATTGCCAGCTGTGACAATCTCCTCCAGGACCTTCTCCCTGCCCTGCCCTCTCATGGCCTCCACGATGACGTTATAGGAGGCCCCAGATGTCAGGCCGATCAGGGTGGCACCGGTGGAGGTGCCAGGCAACCGCATCTGATGGAGGAATCAATGGACCTGGAGATCAGTAGGGCACTAGAAACTCCTGCACTGTGTGAAGATCATTCAGCTAACTAGGCCTATATAGACGCCATGTTTAAGCATGGGATTTGTGTGTGGGTGTATATTACCCTGGTCCTAGATCTGTTTGTGCTGTATAGAAAACTCCTGAAGTATGACAGCAAGACGGCACAAACTGATCTGAGACCAGGGTAAGTGTAGTATTCTCACCTGGAACATCTTCTCGTCGAGGTTGGTGATGGGGTCGCAGGACACCAGGTACTCTGAGCTCTGGGGAACACCCTGCCATGAGATGGTGGTGTGTGTCTGGGCCTCCTGCGGTACCCCAAACCCGGTATCATTCTCAGGGAACCCAAACGGAAGACCCGGTAACAGACCCGCGCTCACCCGGACCAGGGGCACTCTCTGGCCATCGGGACCCGGGACAGGGATGTAGACCAGGGGCTCGTGGTGGATAGCTGGGCCCTGGTTGTCCCTGCCGATGGGTTTGGGGCCCAGGCCCTGGTACTCTGTGTAGATGTGCTGGCCCTGCTGGCCCAGTGTGTCCTGGCCATTAGTCCCCACCAGCTGGACGTGGTTGTTGCTGAAGTTGGGGTTGAGGGGGGAGTTGGGGTTGAACTGGTCGGCATTGCTATTGACGTTGGGTTTGCCATTGAAGTTGGGGTTCCCATTGGGGTTGAGGGGGTGGTTGGGGTTCCCATTGGGATTGGTGTTGGAGTTCACGTTGGGGTTAAGGGGATAGTTGGGATTGGTGTTAGGGTTGAGGGGATAGTTGGGGTTGAGGGGGTGGTTGGGGTTGGTGTTGGGGTTGAGGGGGTGGTTGGGGTTCCCATTGGGATTGGTGTTGGAGTTCACGTTGGGGTTAAGGGGATAGTTGGGATTGAGGGGGTGGTTGGGGTTGCCGTTGGGGTTGGGGGGAAAGTTAGGGTTGGGGTTGAGGGGGTAGTTAGGGTTGGTGTTGGGGTTCACGTTGGGGTTGAACTGGTTGGGGTTGCCGTTGGGGTTGAGGGGGTAGTTGGGGTTGGTGTTGGGGTTCACGTTGGGGTTGAGGGGGAAGTTGGGATTGGTGTTAGGGTTGAGGGGATAGTTGGGGTTGGGGTTGAGGGGGTGGTTGGGGTTGGTGTTGGGGGGAAAGTTAGGGTTGGTGTTGGGGTTCACGTTGGGGTTGAGGGGGAAGTTGGGCTTGGTGTTGGGGTTCACGTTGGGGTTGAGGGGGTAGTTGGGGTTGGTGTTGGGGTTCACGTTGGGGTTGAACTGGTTGGGGTTGCCGTTGGGGTTGAGGGGGTAGTTGGGGTTGGTGTTGGGGTTCACGTTGGGGTTGAGGGGGAAGTTGGGATTGGTGTTAGGGTTGAGGGGATAGTTGGGGTTGGGGTTGGTGTTGGGGTTGAGGGGGTGGTTGGGGTTGGTGTTGGGGGGAAAGTTAGGGTTGGTGTTGGGGTTCACGTTGGGGTTGAGGGGGAAGTTGGGCTTGGTGTTGGGGTTCACGTTGGGGTTGAGGGGGTAGTTGGGGTTGGTGTTGGGGTTCACGTTGGGGTTGAACTGGTTGGGGTTGCCGTTGGGGTTGAGGGGGTAGTTGGGGTTGGTGTTGGGGTTCACGTTGGGGTTGAGGGGGAAGTTGGGATTGGTGTTAGGGTTGAGGGGATAGTTGGGGTTGGGGTTGGTGTTGGGGTTGAGGGGGTGGTTGGGGTTGGTGTTGGGGGGAAAGTTAGGGTTTGTGTTGGGGTTCACGTTGGGGTTGAACTGGTTGGGGTTGCCGTTGGGGTTGAGGGGGTAGTTGGGCTTGGTGTTGGGGTTCACGTTGGGGTTGAGGGGGAAGTTAGGCTTGGTGTTGGGGTTTAAGTTGGGGTTGAACTGGTTGGGGTTGCCGTTGGGGTTGAGGGGGTAGTTAGGGTTCCCGTTGGGGTTTAAGTTGGAGTTCCCATTGGGGTTGAACTGGTTGGTGTTCCCGTTGGGGTTGCGAGGGAGGTTGGGGTTTAAGTTGGGTTGGGTCCATTGGGGGTGTTGAACTGGTTGAGGTTCCCGTTGGGATTGAGGGGGAAGTTGGGGTTGGGGTTGCCATTGGGGTTGAACTGGTTGAAGTTTGTGTTCCCATTAGGGTTGGTGTTGAAGTTGGGGTTGGGTTGAACTGGTTGAAGTTGGTGTTCCCATTAGGGTTGGTGTTGAAGTTGGGGTTGCCGGGGTTGAAGTTGACGTCGGTGGGGAAGGTGGGGTTAACCTCGTCCTCGGGCACGTCCAGGATGTCGGGGCTGGGCCGGTGGGAAGCGGGGAGCTGGGGCACGTGGAGCTGTGACACTAGTTCTAGCAGAGAGAGGGTTAGGAGCAGAGCAAGCACAGTGTTAGAGACAGAGAGGAGCGGAGCAGGTATCTAACACCAAGGCTCTTTACCTTGTTAAATAATGGCTAAATAGAAATGGGAAGGTTGATTGCTGTACTTACGAGTTCTAGCCTTGCCCACTAGAGGGGTGCTCCTCAGAGCATTCTGCAGGGTGACGATCTTGATGATGTAATCAGTTCCTGGCATCAGACCTTCAAACAAAACAAAACAGAATGTGAGCGACTCAATAAAAGAAACAGGCTACATGGACTTTCTGAATTAGAAGACCGTACTCTTTTCACACCATTGTCGAACTAACTGGTTCTGGCTCAGGCATTTGCTTTTCAGCACACTGATACTCATCCACTTTAGTGGCTAACCAGGCCAGCTCAGGCCAGCTCGGTTCGACTCGGCTTGGTTCAGCACAGCAGTGTGAGGAGGAGGAGAGCCCTACCAGTGATGACTGCTTGGCTCTGGTAACCGGTGGGCCGTGGGGTGAGTTCCCTGGGGATGCCCCCCTGCCTCCTCGTAGGTGACGTAATACCCCGTGACCCCGGCACTACGGGACCCCTCCCAGGTGAAGGAGATACTGCTGGGGGTCAGGGAGGTGAAACGGACGTTGGTGGGGGGAGACACAACCGGCTTAGCTGCAGAATACAAAACAGACGGACAGAAAGAGAGATCGATAATCGGTTCTAAGAACCTGAACCCAGCCCATTATCAGCCTGAAAAAGGTCATCCTGGCACGTTTTTTTGCAAAAAAGTAAAATATCACAGTAGCTGCCGTTTTTCTCAATACATTGCAGTCAATGGGAAATCATGAGCATCACAGGGTTGACATTTTTCTCAATACATTGCAGTCAAAGGGAAAAGATGAGTGTTACAGGGTTGATGTTTATCTCAATGCATTGCAGTCAATAACCAGGTTTCCATCCCACCAGTAAAGTACATGACGGACAAAACATTTCACGACAGGCCTGATGTAAACAAAACAAAACGCTAGACAAGGTGGGATCGTTTTGTGTCTGTAAAATTAATTATGTGAGAAATGCGCAAATATTGATATAATAACCATATCGAAGTAAACATGTTGTGTGGTCCTCGCACTACGACTCGTCAGGAAAGCATGCAGTTTACTAGGCTACAGATTAAAAAAGTTATGATAAACTTCACAGGGTGGTGAAAGTGCAAGGTGGTGAGCTTGATGCTCCTTTCCAATAAATATTGAGGGTTTTATTCTGGTGACATGATAATTGTTGCTTTGCTGCCGTTTGAAAAATAATAATCTTATAATGTAGGCTATACCAGCACTGTATCAGCCAGCTGTTCGCTAGAGCGCAGCTACCAACACACACAAAAGTGGTCAAATGTAAATAAATAAAAAATATACAATGATCCAACCAATAAACGATAAGAATAGATGTGTAGCTTTTACCTCTATCAATTCATCCCAGTGGAGACTTCAACTGTCTAACATAAATAAATAAATAATAAATAAATAAATTGGTCATTTAGCAGACGCTCTTATCCAGAGCGACTTACAGGAGCAATTAGGGTTAAGTGCCTTGCTCAAGGGCACATCGACAGATTTTTCACCTAGTCTGCTTGGGGATTAGAACCAGCGACCTTTCGGTTACTGGTACAACGCTCTTAACCACTAAGCTACCTGCCGCCCCACCAGATAACATAGCCACCAGATCTATCAATTCATCTCAGTGGAGACTTCAACTGTCTAAAATCACCACCAGATCTATCAATTCATCCCAGTGGAGACTTCAACTGTCTAAAATAGCCACCAGATCTATCAATTCATCCCAGTGGAGACTTCAACTGTCTAAAATAGCCACCAGATCTATCAATTCATCCCAGTGGAGACTTCAACTGTCTAACATAGCCACCAGATCTATCATTTCAATGAAACATGGTGAAGCCCCAAAATTGCCCTCGCTAGAAGCCTGTGTTTCAGACATAAGGAAGTGGATGGCTGAAAACTTTTTACTTTTAAACTCGGACAAAACAGAGATGCTTGTTCTAGGTCCCAAGAAACAAAGAGATCTTCTGTTAAATCTGACAATTCATCTTGATGGTTGTAAAGTCGTCTCAAATAAAACTGTGAAGGACCTCGGTGTTACTCTTGACCCTGATCTCTCTTTTGACGAACATATCAAGACTGTTTCAAGGACAGCTTTTTTCCATCTACGTAACATTGCAAAAATCAGAAATTTTCTGTCCAAAAATGATGCAGAAAAATTTATCCATGCATTTGTTACTTCTAGGTTAGACTACTGCAATGCTCTATTTTCCGGCTACCCGGATAAAGCACTAAATAAACTTCAGTTAGTGCTAAATACGGCTGCTAGAATCCTGACTAGAACCAAGAAATTTGATCATATTACTCCAGTGCTAGCTTCCCTACACTGGCTTCCTGTTAAGGCAAGGGCTGATTTCAAGGTTTTACTGTTAACCTATAAAGCGTTACATGGGCTTGCTCCTACCTATCTTTCCGAGTTGGTCCTGCCGTACATACCAATACGTACGCTACGGTCACAAGACGCAGGCCTCCTAATTGTCCCTAGAATTTCTAAGCAAACAGCGGGAGGCAGGGCTTTCTCCTATAGATCTCCATTTTTATGGAACAGTCTGCCTACCCATGTGAGAGACGCAGACTCGGTCTCAACCTTTAAGTCTTTACTGAAGACTTATCTCTTCAGTAGGTCATATGATTGAGTGTAGTCTGGCCCAGGAGTGTGAAGGTGAACGGAAAGGCTGGAGCAACGAACAGCCCTTGCTGTCTCTGCCGGGCCGGTTCCCCTCTCCACTGGGGTTCTCTGCCTCTAACCCTGTTGCAGGGGCTGAGTCACTGGCTTGCTGGTGCTCTTTCATGCCGTCCCTGGGAGGGGTGCGTCACTTGAGTGGGTTGAGTTACTGACGTGATCTTCCTGTCTGGGTTGGCGCCCCCCCCTTGGTTTGTGCTGTGGTGGAGACCTCTGTGGGCTATACTCGGCCTTGTCTCAGGATTGTAAGTTGGTGGTTGGGGATATCCCTCTAGTGGTGTGGGGGCTGTGCTTTGGCGGAGTGGGTGGGGTTATATCCTTCCTGTTTGGCCCTGTCCGGGGGTTTCTTCGGATGGGGCCACAGTGTCTCCGGACCGCTCCTGTCTCAGCCTCCAGTATTTATGCTGCAGTAGTTTATGTGTCGGGGGGCTGGGGTTAGTTGGTTATACCTGGAGTACTTCTCCTGTCTTATCCAGTGTCCTGTGTGAATTTAAGTATGCTCTCTCTAATTCTCTCGTTCTCTCTTTCTCTCTGAGAACCTGAGCCCTAGGACCATACGTCAGGACTACCGGGCATGATGACACCTTGCTGTCCCCAGTCCGCCTGGCCTTGCTGCTATTCCAGTTTCAACTGTTCTGCCTGCGGCTACGAAACCCCTACCTGTCCCAGACCTGCTGTTTTCAACTCTTTAATGATCGGCTATGAAAAGCCAACTGAGAGACCTGAGCCCTAGGACCATACGTCGGGACTACCGGCCGTGGTGACTCCTTGCTGTCCCCAGTCCGCCTGGCCTTGCTGCTATTCCAGTTTCAACTGTTCTGCCTGCGGTTATGGAACCCCTACCTGTCCCAGACCTGCTGTTTTCAACTCTTAATGATCGGCTATGAAAAGCCAACTGAGATTTATTCCTGATTATTATTTGACCATGCTTGTCACTTATGAACATTTTTGAACATCTTGGCATGGTTCTGTTATAATCTCCACCCGGCACAGCCAGAAGAGGACTGGCCACCCCTCATAGCCTGGTTCCTCTCTAGGTTTCTTCCTAGGTTTTCGCCTTTCTAGGGAGTTTTTCCTAGCCACCGTGCTTCTACACCTGCATTACTAGCTGTTTGGGGTTTTAGGCTGGGTTTCTGTACAGCACTTCGAGATATTAGCTGATGTAAGAAGGGCTATATAAAATAAAATTGATTGATTGATCCCAGTGGAGACTTCAACTGTCTAACATAGCCACCAGATCTATCAATTCATCCCAGTGGAGACTTCAACTGTCTAACATAGCCACCAGATCTATCAATTCATCCCAGTGGAGACTTCAACTGTCTAAAATAGCCACCAGATCTATCAATTCATCCCAGTGGAGACTTCAACTGTCTAAAATCGCCACCAGATCTATCAATTCATCCCAGTGGAGACTTCAACTGTCTAAAATAGATAAATAGATAAAAGCAGAAGACCTCATAGGGTAACTACACCCCTGGTATAGTAAATCAGCAGGTGTGGTGAATTATTATTAATGAACTGTAGAGTTTAATGGACTATGAGGTAGAACTGGGTTAAATCAAGAGCATAGAGTTAGATTTCTTCATTACTGGGCCAGGAATTGAATTGGGTCATTTCACTGTGTGTGTGTGGGGGGGGGGGTTTGTGCATGTTTCAAGGATTTAGGGCCTTGTCATGGTTAAACGAAACATGAGTGTGTGCGCAAGACAGGGGAGTGAGTGATTGGTTGGAGTACTATGTGCATAATAAAAGTCGAGTTTAGCCGCCCTCAGAGACAAAGGAAGTGGGCGGAGCAATCAAAGAGCGGGAAACTGAAGAGGGGACTATATAAAGATGGAGGGAGAGAGTAAGAGGGGGTGCCATTCTGCAGACTGGCATCGGCTTTGTTGAAACCCTAATAAAGTCATATCTTGATGCAACAAAAACTCTGTAAGACCTTTATTTGTAATAAAGCATAGTGGAACACAGGCTCCAGACATCGTAGGGTAACAGTTGAATCAATGGTTGCTAGTGTTCTGATCCTCTGTCTTTGAGTTTTCAGCCACCCCATATTGCTCCACAGGCCAACAATTCCAAGGTTCTCCGCCGTATGAGCCCTGAGGTGGGCATACAAAACAGTGGGTCTATCACCATTCTTAATATGCTATAGATGTTGTTTAAGTCTGCATTGTAGATAATGTTTTGTTTCTCCAATATAGAGTTTATGACAAACAAGGCACATCATCGCAGATACCACATTTCCAGTATCCAATTTCACTTTATGCCCAATTGGGTCCCCCAAGGCCAAATGCCTATTGGACAGAAATTATGTTTGGGTAAAGTATTCTGTACCAGTTTCATCTTAGTCAGGCTTGAATGGACTAGAATGTCCTTCAGGTTCTTTTTTGTCCTGTAGGCTGAGATTACCCTGACATTTTTCATGGCCTCACAATCATTCTGAGCCTGTTGAAAAAAAGGTATGTCAGGACCTGTCAGGACAGAGTTGAACGCCACCAGAGTCTGTCAGGACAGAGTTGAACGCCACCAGAGTCTGTCAGGACAGAGTTCAACGCCACCAGGACCTGTCAGGACAGAGTTGAACGCCACCAGGACCTGTCAGGACAGAGTTCAACGCCACCAGGACCTGTCAGGACAGAGTTGAACGCCACCAGGACCTGTCAGGACAGAGTTGAACGCCACCAGAGTCTGTCAGGACAGAGTTGAACGCCACCAGAGTCTGTCAGGACAGAGTTGAACGCCACCAGGACCTGTCAGGACAGAGTTGAACGCCACCAGGACCTGTCAGGACAGAGTTGAACGCCACCAGAGTCTGTCAGGACAGAGTTGAACGCCACCATAGTCTGTCAGGACAGAGTTGAACGCCACCAGAGTCGAAAAAACTACAGATCTGTCTGCCTGCCTGTCTGTCTGTGTCTGATTACAGGAAGTGACTTAATTGGGGGTCATAAGGGCGGTTTTGAAGGGTTAAAATGGTTTAAACTTCCCAATTGTTACATATTTGTGACCATGGGACACGGCATATGACATTTGAAGTAAATCGACCCAAAAGCATTTTTTACTTCCATTGGACACAATGGAAATGGGAGAGGGAGGGGGAGGGGAGAGAGAGAGTGGGGAGAGGGAGGGAGAGAGGGGAGAGAGAGGGAGGGGAGAGAGAGAGGGAGGGGGAGAGCGGGATGGAGGGGAGAGCGGGAGAGAGAGGCAGGGGAGAGCGGGAGTGAGGGGAGAGGGACGAGAGATGGGGAGAAAGAGAGATGGGGAGAGCGAGTGGGAGAGAGGCAGGGGAGCGAGAGAGGAGAGAGAGGGGGAGAGAGGGAGTGGAGAGGGGGAGAGAGAGGGAGGGGAGAACGGGAGAGAGAGGGAGGGGAGAGAGGGAGGGGAGAGTGGGAGAGTGAGGGAGTGGAGAGTGGGAGAAAGAGGGAGGGGGAGAGAGAGGGAGGGGGAGAGAGAGTGGGGAGAGAGAGGGGGAGGGGAGAGCGGGATAGAGAGGGGGAGCGGAGAGCGGGAGAGAGACGGAATGGAGAGGGGGAGAGAGGGAGGGGAGAGCGGGAGAGAGAGAGAGAGAGGGAGGGGGAGAGAGGGGAGAGAGAGTGGGGATAGAGAGGGGCGAGAGAGAGAGGGAGGGAGAGAGGGAAGAGAGAGCGGGAGGGGAGAGAGGAGGAAGGAGGAGAGAGAGAGGGAGGGGGGAGAGAGAGAAGGAGGGGGGGAGAGAGAGAGGGAGGGAGAGGGGGGGAGAGGGGAAGGGAGGGGAGAGAGAGAGAGAGGTGGGGGGGAGAGAGAGAGAGAGAGAGGTGGGGGTGGAGGGAGAGAGGCAGATCAATGGGCCAGAAAGGTCAGAACGGCAAGAAAAGGCCAGAAAGCAGCCAGGTCTAGAGAACCAGCCAGGTCTAGAGAACCACCTATCTAGCTTGAGATCTTGTTTCTCAAGTATCTTGACAAGTATCTAAATCAGGGGTGTCAAACGTCCGGCCCGCGGGCCGGATCAGGCCCGCAAACGGGTTTAATCCGGCCCGCGAGATGATAAAAAAAAATTTTTAAAAAAATTGTAAAGTATAAAAATGCGCTGCAATTTTTCTATAAAATAAACTGCTGTTCCAATTGCGTCCACTGGATGGCGCAATAGCAATTGTGTTAAGCAAGCAAACTGTTTATACCGGGGCAGAGCAAGTAGGTCAAGCACGTGCAGCCAATGAGCTACTTTGTTTTGCCCGCGATATTTATTACGGCTTCTACTTTTAACATTATGTGCTTTGGCACCCTCATTGCCCCAATATGTCTCTGTCAAAAAAGAGAAAAGTGGACGCAGAGTGCAGAGTGTTCCAAGAAAAATGGTCAACCTATTTATTCACTGAATTGAATGGGAAAGCTGTATGTTTGGTGTGTTCAGAGCATGTTGCAGTGCTGAAAGAATATAACCTTCGTCGCCACTATGTGAGTCTTCATGCCGACAAATATGACAACTTTCAAGGACAGCGGAGATGAGAGAAGGTGAATGAACTGTTGGCGGGTCTGAAGAAACAGCAGTCTGTGTTTACTCACAGCCGAGACATCAGTGACGCTGCAGTGAAAGCTAGCTACCTCATTGCTAATGAAAATCACAGTGGCTTCAAAACCATTTAGTGAGGGTGAATTTGTAAAAACATGCATGATGAAGGCAGCGGAGATTGTGTGCCCTGAAAAGCGGAAGGCTTTTGCAAATATCAGCCTGACAAGAAACACAGTTGCAGACAGGATTTCCGATCTTTCAGTGGATTTGGACAGCCAGTTGAAGCAAAAAGTAAAGTCATTTATTGCGTTTTCGGTTGCAATTGATGAAAGCACGGACATTACAGATGTTGCACAACTGGCCATTTTCATCCGCGGAGTTGATGACACATTGACCGTCACCGAGGAGTTCGTGGAGTTGGTGCCGATGACAGATACAACGACAGCAGCTGATATTTTTACCGCACTCGTCGGCGCGCTGGACAGGGTCGGAGTGGACTGGTCCCGCGCTGTCAGCCTGGCTACAGATGGTGCGCCCTCAATGATCGGGAAAAAAGCAGGCGTTGTGACTAAGTTCAGAGAGAAAGTGCAATCTGCAAATGGAGGACGTGATTTTTTTACTTTTCACTGTATTTTGCACCAGGAGGCTTTGTGTTGCAAGTTATTAAAGATGGATAACGTCATGAAGGTGGTCATCCAAACTGTTAATTTCATCCGATCCAGAAGCCTGAATCACCGTCAGTTTGACAGCCTTCTCAGAGAGAAAGACCACATCTATGGCCTGCCATACCACACTGAGGTAAGATGGTTAAGCCGAGGTGCTGTGCTGAGGCGTTTCTTTGATTTACGAGAAGAAATTGAATAGTTCATGGAAGAAAAGGGCAAACCAGTTTTAGAATTTCATTCCGCAGAATGGATGCAGGACCTTGCATTTATGGTGGATGTTACAGAGCACCTGAATAACTTGAACAAACAGCTGCAAGGGCGCAACAAAGTTGTCACGCAGTATTATGACAGCATACGTTCTTTCAAGTTGAAGCTGTCATTGTGGGAGACGCAACTTGCCGGTGGTGATGCAGCTCACTTCCCCTGTCTGAAAAATGTGTGCGCGACCCAACATGTGGCAGACATGAAGCGGTTCAAAGATAAAATAACGGGACTGAGTTTGAGCAACGCTTTCAGATTTATGTTTATATGTTTTTATGTTGATGTGCTATTGTTTTTAATTGATTTTATTTTATTTGTATATTTAACCTATTCTTGACTCTGTGGTTCTTGCACTTGTTTGGGGAACAGGATTTCATTATTTTTATCTACATTTCTGCCTGAGAAATGACACCCTGATATAGTTCTGTGATCTGTGAAACAGTTCTGTTAATCACTGAGGCATTGTGTGTTTGTGTGTTCTTTTTCTTTAGAATTTTCAAATAAACTTGACGTGTTTTATGATTAATAGTGATGTTGTGCTTGTACTATTTTGGACACACTGTCCTCAGGCTCCAGCTTTATGTTGTATGTTGATCGTATTAAAACAAAGAAAACAATCTGAAGTTGTTGTTTTTAAGTTATATATACCATGATTTTTCCGGTCCGGCCCACTTGGGAATAGATTTTCCTCCATGTGGCCCCTGAGCTAAAATGAGTTTGACACCCCTGATCTAAATCAATCGTGTGGCTTTATAGGGGGGCTACTGTACCAGTGGTGGCAGTGAGGGTGAAGGGGGTACTGCGACCACTGCCATTCAGAGTGTAGATGTTGATCTTGTAAGTTGTACCGGGCTGCAGACCTGTGGAAACAAGTTGAAAATGTTACAGATTAATATGAACCAGAGTCTGGGTTGTGTTCATTAGGCAACAAAGGACTGAAACAGGAAAGGTGTCCAATAAGAAAAGCTAATTGTACTTTTTCTGTTGCATAACGTTGCATGCCCTAATGAACACGACCCTGGCGTGAATGTTGACTGCATGGGTAAGGGGGAGTAGGTTTAGGAAGGTAGGTAACAGGTGTAGGTACGGGCGGGGGGGGAGGGGTTATTGGAGGGGTACCTTGGATGGTGTAGGTATGGGGGGGGGGTACCTTGGATGGTGTAGGTATGGGGGGGGGGGTACCTTGGATGGTGTAGGTATGGGGGGGGGGGGTACCTTGGATGGTGTAGGTATGGGGGGGTACCTTGGATGGTGTAGGTATGGGGGGGTACCTTGGATAGTGAAGGTATGGGGGGGTACCTTGGATAGTGAAGGTATGGGGGGGTACCTTGGATAGTGAAGGTATGGGGGGGTACCTTGGATAGTGTAGGTGCGGGATTCAGGGGCGATGGTTCTCTGGATGGGGGTCCGGCCTCCTGTGGTGGGCGTGGCCTCAACTAGGAAGCCAGAGATGGTCTCGGTCTTGGAGCGCCAGGTCAGAGTGACGGAGGAATCCTTGACGTCTGAGATACGCACACGACGTGGCGGACTGATGTCTGGAACACGGAGAGGAGAGGATCTCTACCATTATTTGTAGTTTATCGTCTTTGTCGTTATAACAAATTGTCTCCTTTGTTAAATGTTTGTAATGTCTATTGTGATTATTATTTTGTGGACCCCAGGAAGATAATCAGTCGCTAAGGCGTCAGATAATGTAATATTCTCATTATCGCCATCACTGTTGAAGAGAGGAGGAACTCACTGTCCAGTGTTGTGACCTCTCCTTGAACTGGGCGGCTCGTCAGAGAGTTCTTCAGGGCGTAAATGTGCACCTCATACGTAGTAGCAACCTACACAGACAGAGAAACAGAAGAAAGCTTGAGTAATACTCAGTGGGACCATCATCATCATCATCATCATCATCTCTTTCCAAATCATACTAGTCACTTACAGTCCTTTAAAGTGGCACTTCATTATTCTGTTTTACCACATTTGCATTTTCTCAGCACCATGCCAGCGTCTACATATGTGAAAATGGCACTATGTTGGTGAAGACCCTGATCGTAAGGTCAAAAGGTGCCGATGTGCCCCTTTAAGAGTCCTCGGCTGTGGATCCATTCTTTGATGTGTTCGCCAACTGGAAATTACAAAGGCTGGTGGACTGGCTGTGGCTTCGCTAGTCTAGAAGACTACTGGTTTAAAACCCACAACAGGTCAAAAGTAGTGCCCTATATAGGGAATAGGGTTTCATTTGGGACAGGGACAGGCTCCACAGCTGGAGCCACAGCTCTCATTGGATTGGATGAGGGTCATAAAACAAATGCCTGGAAATCCCAAACTATGAAATAACAGCTGTCGAAAATACTTTTCATTTTAGCAAATGGGAAAGTCGTAGAGAAACACAAGCATTTCAAATGATTCATCCCTCAGGTTATGCATAAATCACATGTAGATTTTGGTAACTACTATAATGCATTATGATGCAGTTATAATGCGTTTTACAATGTGTTTTTTTACACACACACACACACACACACACACACACACACACACACACACACACACACACACACACACACACACACACACACACAGTATTCAGATCCTCATCAATCTACACGCAATACCCCATAATGACAAAGCGAAAACAGGTTTTTAGAAATGTTTGCAAATGTTTAAACATCCTTGAGATGTTTCTACAACTTGATTGGAGTACACCTGTGGTAAATTCAATTGATTGGACATGATTTGGAAAGGCACACACCTGTCTATATAAGGTCCCACAGTTGACAGTGCATGTCAGAGAAAAAACCAAGCCATGAGGTCGAAGGAATTGTCCGTAGAGCTCCGAGACAGGATTGTGTCGAGGCACAGATCTGGCGAAGGTACCAAAACATTTCTGCAGCATTGAAGGTCCCCAAGAACACAGTGGCCTCCATCATTCTTAAATGGAAGAAGTTTGGAACCACCGCCGAGGCAAACGAAGCAATCAGGGGACAAGGGCCTTGGTCAGGGAGGTGACCAAGAACCCGATGGTCACTCTGACAGAGCTCCAGAGTTCCTCTGTGGAGATGGGAGAACCTTCCAGAAGGACAACCATCTCTGCAGCACCCCACCAATGAGGCCTTTATGGTAGAGTGGCCAGATGGAAGCCACTCCTCAGTAAAAGGCACATGACAGCCCGCTTGGAGTTTTCCAAAAGGCACCTAAAGACTCTCAGACCATGAGAAACAAGATTCTCTGGTCTGATGAAACCAAGATTGAACTCTTTGGCCTGAATGCCAAGCGTCACGTCTGGAGGAAACCTGGCACCAACCCTTGCTGTGGGGATGTTTTTCAGCGGCAGGGACTGGGAGACTAGACAGGATCGAGGGAAAGATGAACGGGGCAAAGTACAGAGAGATCCTTGATGAAAATCTGCTCCAGAGTGCTCAGAACCTCAGACTGTTGCGAAGGTTCACCTTCCAACAGGACAACAACCCTAAGCACACAGCCAAGACAATGCAGGAGTGGCTTCGGGACAAGTCTCTGAATGTCGTTGAGTGGCCCAGCCAGAGCCCGGACTTAAACCCGATCTAACATCTCTGGAGAGACCTGAAAATAGCTGTGCAGCGACGCTCCTCATCCAACCTGACAGAGCTTGAGAGGATCTGCAGAGAAGAATGGGAGAAACTCCCCAAATAAAGGTGTGCCGAGCTTGTAGCGTAATACCCAAGAAGACTCAAGGCTGTAATCGCTGCCAAAAGGTGCTTCAACAAAGTACTGAGTAAAGGGTCTGAATACTTATGTAAATGTGATATTTCCGTTGTTTTTTTACATAAAAAAAAAAAAACATTTCTAAAAATGCTTTGTCAATATGAGGTATTGTATGTAGATTGATGAGAAGAAAAAAACTAACAATTTAATCAATTTTAGAATAAGGCTGTAACGTAACAAAATGCTTAAGGTCTGCTGGTATAATGCTTTATAACTGGTTATAAGCAGGTATGAACATTTATAATTACCATGAGTCCAGGCACGTGGACCTGTGTTTTGCCTGGGCCAACGTTCATCTCCTTGGTGGGGCCGCTCTTGTTCTTGGGGTTGACGACCACCCGGTATCCCGTCAGATGAGCGTTGGACGTGGTCCGCCAGTTGATGTTGAAGGAGGTGGTGGTGACCTGGGAGAACTCCAGGTTGTTAGGGGTAGGGATGTCTAGAAGGGGAGAGGGAGAGAGGGAGAGGAGTCAGTTATTCATCTTGCGCCCCAAATACTGTCAAAAGTCTCATTAACTACTCATTGAATGATCAAGATTATTGATTCAATGCCTCACTTTACTCAAACTGATCCCCTTAAACACAAGTTAATATTTGTCCCGGCGGAGGGGCTTATAGCCTACCTGTGGCCTGGACGCCCACCAGTGGAGGACTAGGTGTGCGGTCGTGCATGGCGATGACCTTCACCGTGTATTCACTTCCTGGTCGGAGACCGTGGATCGTTGCGGACTCGTCGTCTCCGCGGGGTGCGGGACGCAGCTCCCTCTCGCCCTCCTCGGGGCTGGCGTACAGGACACGGTATGACGTCACCCGGCCGTCTGGCGAGTCCCAGGAGATGGTCATGGAGGTGGAGTCTACATTGGAGAAGGTCAGGTCTGTGGGGCGGCCCACCGCTGCAGGGGAGGGAGGACGGAGGTCAATCAACCAACCCCATCAATCAAATCAACTGTATTTATAAAGCCCTTTTCACATTAACAGTTGTGGGACAACTCAACGCTGCAGGGGGGAGGAGAATTAGGATTTAAGAGGTCACAAGGGTCAATGTCCCTCTGGCCCAAACCCTTTAATGTTTGCAGATCTGAAGTGTCTGGATAGGAGATGACAATCAGATGGATAGGAGATGACAATCAGATGGATAGGAGATGACAATCAGATGGATAGGAGATGACAATCAGATGGATAGGAGATGACAATCAGATGGATAGGAGATGACAATCAGATGGATAGGAGATGACAATCAGATGGATAGGAGATGACAATCAGATGGATAGGAGATGACAATCAGATGGATAGGAGATGACAATCAGATGGATAGGAGATGACAATCAGATGGATAGGAGATGACAATCAGATGGATAGGAGATGACAATCAGATGGATAGGAGATGACAATCAGATGGATAGGAGATGACAATCAGATGGATAGGAGATGAAGATCAGATGGATAGGATATGAAGATCAGATGGATAGGAGATGACGATCAGATGGATAGGAGATGACAATCAGATGAGCACTCTGCTAGGACTGTGTAAAATCAGACTTATCTGTCCCCTATCCCCTTCCACTTGGCGCAGCCCCTTCCCCTAGGCCCTAACTCCTTTCCCTTCCCCCTTGGCCCTAACCCCTTCCCCAAACCCCTTTCTCTTGGCCCTATCCCTTTCCCCTTACCCTAACCCTTGGCCCTATCCCCTTCCCTTGGCCCTATCCCCCCCTAACCCCTCCCCTTGGCCCTAACCCCTTCCCCTTGGCCCTAACCCCTTCCCCAAACCCCTTTCTCTTGGCCCTATCCCTTTCCCCATGGCCCTAACCCCTTGGCCCTATCACTTTCCCCTAACCCCTTGGCCCTAATCCCTTCCCCTAACCCCTTGGCCCTATCACTTTCCCCTTACCCTAACCCTTGGCCCCATCCCCTTCCCCTTGGCCCTAACCCCTTCCCCAAACCCTTTTCTCTTGGCCCTATCCCTTTCCCCATGGCCCTAACCCCTTGGCCCTATCACTTTCCCCTAACCCCTTGGCCCTAATCCCTTCCCCTAACCCCTTGGCCCTATCACTTTCCCCTTACCCTAACCCTTGGCCCCATCCCCTTCCCCTTGGCCCTATCCCCTTCCCCTATTCCCTTCTCCTGGCCCCCACCCCTTCCCCTTGGCTCTAAACCCTTCCCCCTCAGCCCCTTCCCCCCTATCCCCTTCCCCTTGGCCCTATCCCCTTCCCCTTGGCCCTATCCCCTTCCTTTAACTCCTTGGCCCCTTCCCCTTGGCCCTATCCCCTTCCTCTAAATCCTTGGCCCCTTCCCTTCGGCCCATTCCCCTTCCCCCTATCCCCTTGGCCCCAACCCCTTCCCCCTAACCCCTCCCCTTGGCCCTAGCCCTTCCCTTGCCCCTACGCCCTTGGCCCTAGCCCCTTCCCCTCGCCCTTGGCCCTATCCCCTTGGCCCTAATCCCTTTCCCCTACGCCCTTGGCCCTATCCCCTTGGCCGTAACCCCTTCCCCTACGCCCTTCCCCTTGGCCCTAATCCCTTTCCCTAGGCCCTAACGCCTTCCCGTTGGCCCTAACCCCTTCCCCTTGGCCCTAAATCCCCTTCCCCGTGGCCTTAACCCCTTCCCCTATCGCCTTCCCCTTGGCCCTATCCCCTAGGCCCTAACCCCTTCCCCAATCCCCTTGGCCCTAAATCCCCAATCCCCTTGGCCCTATCCCCTTGGCCCTAAATCCCCTTCCCGTGGCCCTAAACCCCTTCCCCTTCCCCGTGGCCCTAACCCCTTCCCCGTGGCCCTAACCCCTTCCCCGTGGCCCTAACCCCTTCCCCGTGGCCTTAACCCCTTCCTCTATGTCCTATGCCTTGGCACTAACTCTGATGTTTTCTGATATACAGTACCAGTCAAAAGTTTGGACACACCTACTCATTCCAGCGTTTTTCTTTATTTGGACTATTTTCTACATTGTAGAATAATAGTGAAGACATCAAAACTATGAAATAACACATATGGAATCATGTAGTAACCCAAAAAGTGTTAAACAAATCAAAATATATTTGAGATTTGAGATTTTTCAAAGTAGCCACCCTTTGCCTTGATGACAGTTTTGCACACTCTTGGCATGCTCTCAACCAGCTTCATGAGGTAGTCACCTGGAATGGATTTCAATTAACAGGTGTGCCTTGTCAAAAGTTAATTTGTGGAATTTATTTCCTTCTTAATGCGTTTGAGCCAATCAGTTGTATTGTGACAAGGTAGGGGGGGTATACAGAAGATAGCCCTATTTGGTAAAAGACCAAGTCCATATTATGGCAAGAACAGCTCAAATAAGCAAAGACAAACGACAGTCCATTACTTTAAGACATGAAAGTCAATCAAGTTTCTTCAAGTGCAGTCGCAAAAACCATCAAGCGCTATGATGAAACTGGCTCTCATGAGGACCACCACAGGAAAGGAAGACCCAGAGTTACCTCTGCTGCAGAGGATAAGTTCATTAGAGTTACCAGCCTCAGAAATTGAAGCCCAAATAAATGCTTCACAGAGTTCAAGTAACAGACACATCTCAACATCAACTGTTCAGAGGAGACTGCGTGAATCAGGCCTTCATAGGTCAAATTGATGCAAAGAAACCACTACTAAAGGACACCAATAAGAAGAAACTTGCTTGGGCGAAGAAACACGAGTAATGGACATTAGACCGGTGGAAATCTGTCCTTTGGTCTGATGAGTCCAAATTTGAGATTTTTGGTTCCAACCGCCGTGTCTTTGTGAGACGCAGAGTAGGTGAACGGATGATCTCTGCATGTGTGGTTCCCACCGTGAAGCATGGAGGAGGAGGTGTGATGGTGTGGGGCTGCTTTGCTGGTGACAATGTCAGTGATTTATTTAGAATTCAAGGCACACTTAACCAGCATGGCTACCACAGCATTCTGCAGCAATATGCCATCCCATCTTGTTTGAGCATAGTGGGAATATAATTTGTTTTTCAACAGGACAATGACCCAACACACCTCCAGGCTGTGTAAGGGCTATTTGACCAAGAAGGAGAGTGATGGAGTGCTGCATCAGATGACCTGGCCTCCACAATCACCCGCCCTCAACCCAAATTGAGATGGTTTGGGATGAGTTGGACCGCAGAGTGAAGGAAAAGCAGCCAACAAGTGCTCAGCATATGTGGGAACTCCTTCAAGACTGTTGGAAAAGCATTCCAGGTGAAGCTGGTTGAGAGAATGCCAAGAATGTGCAAAAGCTGTCATCAAGGCAAAGGGTGGCTACTTTGAAGAATCTCAAATATAAAATATATTTTGATTTGTTTAACACTTTTTTGGGTTACTACATGATTCCATGTGTGTCATTTCATAGTGTTGATGTCTTCACTGTTATTCTACAACTTTAGAAAATAGTAAAAATAAAGAAAAACACTTGAATGAGTAGGTGTGTCCAACCTTTTGACTGGTAGTGTATATATGTGGAAGTAATATGGTGGACCAACCACTACACTGCATAGACCCACCTATACCCTATATATCTACAGCATAGTCCCATCTATACCCTATATATCTACAGCATAGACCCATCTATACCCTATATATCTACAGCATAGACCCACCTATACCCTATATATCTACAGCATAGACCCACCTATACCCTATATATCTACAGCATAGACCCATCTATACCCTATATATCTACAGCATAGACCCATCTATACCCTATACATCTACAGCATAGACCCACCTATACCCTATATATCTACAGCATAGACCCACCTATACCCTATATATCTACAGCATAGACCCACCTATACCCTATATATCTACAGCATAGACCCACCTATACCCTATATATCTACAGCATAGACCCACCTATACCCTATACATCTACAGCATAGACCCACCTATACCCTATATATCTACAGCATAGACCCACCTATACCCTATATATCTACAGCATAGACCCATCTATACCCTATATATCTACAGCATAGACCCATCTATACCCTATATATCTACAGCATAGACCCATCTATACCCTATATATCTACAGCATAGACCCACCTATACCCTATATATCTACAGCATAGACCCATCTATACCCTATATATCTACAGCATAGACCCACCTATACCCTATATATCTACAGCATAGACCCACCTATACCCTATATATCTACAGCATAGACCCATCTATACCCTATATATCTACAGCATAGACCCATCTATACCCTATGTATCTACAGCATAGACCCATCTATACCCTATATATCTACAGCATAGACCCATCTATACCCTATGTATCTACAGCATATACCCATCTATACCCTATATATCTACAGCATAGACCCACCTATACCCTATATATCTACAGCATAGACCCACCTATACCCTATATATCTACAGCATAGACCCATCTATACCCTATATATCTACAGCATAGACCCATCTATACCCTATATATCTACAGCATAGACCCATCTATACCCTATATATCTACAGCATAGACCCACCTATACCCTATGTATCTACAGCATAGACCCATCTATACCCTATATATCTACAGCATAGACCCACCTATACCCTATATATCTACAAACACACAAGGGTTAGGGCCAGAGGGAAGGGTTGGGGGACCAGCACAGCCACATATGAAGAACACTCACCAGTAACAGCAGTCTCCACCAGGGGAGGGCTCTCTCCGTCTTGTCCCAGAGCATAAACGCTGAGGATGTACTCTGCTGTGGGCTGCAGGCCAGAGAACGTCATCTCTGTCTGATCTAAAATACCAGAGATATACAGTTATTTACATACAGGATATGGCACAGAACTAAATCAGTTACCTGACTACGCCAAAACTATAATGAACCAAAATGTTGATATTGAAAACAATTTAAAAGCCTCAGTACCAGTGATTTACTTGGGTGTATGGTTATCAAAAAGTCCTTAACAGCCATATGTTTAACACAGCAGTCAGTAGAAAAAGTGGAAGATCTCTGGGAACGGTGTCTGTTGTGCTGGGAAGTATTCCTGATTTGCGGACATTAGCCTACAAGTCAGCCAGAGCCAGGAGGTTATTCCTACCTGGAGCGACGGTCTCAGAGAAGGAGGGACCCTGTCCGTTCCTGGGGACCCCAGTGATCCTGTACCCCTGGACGGGCCCCTGGGCCGGGGACCACCGCACGGTTATGGTGCTGTCCTTAACGTCAGTCACCTCCATTTCCGACGGAGACTCAATGTCTAGAGAGAAAGAGGAGAGGAGACTCAACATCTAGAGAGAGAGAGAGGAGACTCAATATCTACAGCGAGAGGAGACTCAATATCTACAGCAAGAGGAGACTCAATATCTACAGCGAGAGGAGACTCAATATCTACAGAGAGAGGAGACTAAATATCTACAGAGAGGAGACTCAATATCTACAGAGAGAGGAGACTCAATATCTACAGCGACGAGGAGACTCAATATCTACAGCGAGAGGAGACTCAATATCTACAGCGAGAGGAGACTCAATATCTACAGCGAGAGGAGACTCAATATCTACAGCGAGAGGAGACTCAATATCTACAGCGAGAGGAGACTCAATATCTACAGCGAGAGGAGACTCCAATATCTACAGAGAGAGGAGACTCAATATCTACAGAGAAGAGGAGAGGAGACTCCATATCTACAGAGAGAGGAGACTCAATATCTACAGCGAGAGGAGACTCAATATCTACAGCGAGAGGAGACTCAATATCTACAGCGAGAGGAGACTCAATATCTACAGCGAGAGGAGGGACTCAATATCTACAGCGAGAGGAGACTCAATATCTACAGCGAGAGGAGACTCAATATCTACAGCGAGAGGAGAGGAGACTCAATATCTACAGCGAGAGAGAGACTCAATATCTACAGCGAGAGGAGACTCAATATCTACAGCGAGAGGAGACTCAATATCTACAGAGAGAGGAGACTCAATATCTACAGCGAGAGGAGACTCAATATCTACAGCGAGAGGAGACTCAATATCTACAGCGAGAGGAGACTCAATATCTACAGCGAGAGGAGACTCAATATCTACAGCGAGAGGAGACTTCAATATCTACAGCGAGAGGAGACTCAATATCTACAGCGAGAGGAGACTCAATATCTACAGCGAGAGGAGACTCAATATCTACAGCGAGAGGAGACTCAATATCTACAGAGAGAGGAGACTCAATATCTACAGCGAGAGGAGACTCAATATCTACAGCGAGAGGAGACTCAATATCTACAGAGAAAGGAGACTCAATATCTACAGCGAGAGGAGACTCAATATCTACAGAGAGAGGAGACTCAATATCTACAGAGAGAGGAGACTCAATATCTACAGAGAGAGGAGGACTCAATATCTACAGCGAGAGGAGACTCAATATCTACAGCGAGAGGAGAGACTCAATATCTACAGAGAGAGAGGAGACTCAATATCTACAGAGAGAGGAGACTCAATATCTACAGAGAGAGGAGACTCAATATCTACAGAGAGAGGGAGACTCAATATCTACAGAGAGAGGAGACTCAATATCTACAGAGAGAGGAGACTCAATATCTACAGAGAGAGGAGAGAGACTCAATATCTACAGCGAGAGGAGACTCAATATCTACAGCGAGAGGAGGAGGAGGACTCAATATCTACAGCGAGAGGAGACTCAATATCTACAGCGAGAGGAGACTCAATATCTACAGAGAGAGGAGACTCAATATCTACAGAGAGAGGAGACTCAATATCTACAGAGAGAGGAGACTCAATATCTACAGCGAGAGGAGACTCAATATCTACAGCGAGAGGAGACTCAATATCTACAGAGAGAGGAGACTCAATATCTACAGAGAGAGGAGAGGAGACTCAATATCTACAGAGAGAGGAGACTCAATATCTACAGCGAGAAGGAGGACTCAATATCTACAGAGAGAGGAGACTCAATATCTACAGAGAGAGGAGACTCAATATCTACAGCGAGAGGAGACTCAATATCTACAGCGAAGAGGAGACTCAATATCTACAGGAGAGGAGACTCAATATCTACAGAGAGAGGAGACTCAATATCTACAGAGAGAGGAGACTCAATATCTACAGCGAGAGGAGACCTCAATATCTACAGCAGAGAGGAGACTCAATATCTACAGCGAGAGGAGACTCAATATCTACAGCGAGAGGAGACTCAATATCTACAGCGAGAGGAGACTCAATATCTACAGCGAGAGGAGACTCACTATCTACAGCGAGAGGAGACTCAATATCTACAGGAGACGGAGACTCAATATCTACAGCGAGAGGAGACTCAATATCTACAGAGAAAGGAGAGGAGACTCAATATCTACAGCGAGAGGAGACTCAATATCTACAGCGAGAGGAGACTCAATATCTACAGCGAGAGGAGACTCAATATCTACAGCGAGAGGAGACTCAATATCTACAGCGAGAGGAGACTCAATATCTACAGCGAGAGGAGACTCAATATCTACAGCGAGAGGAGACTCAATATCTACAGAGAGAGGAGACTCAATATCTACAGCGAGAGGAGACTCAATATCTACAGCGAGAGGAGACTCAATATCTACAGCGAGAGGAGACTCAATATCTACAGAGAGAGGAGACTCAATATCTACAGAGAGAGGAGACTCAATATCTACAGAGAGAGGAGACTCAATATCTACAGAGAGAGGAGACTCAATATCTACAGAGAGAGGAGACTCAATATCTACAGCGAGAGGAGACTCAATATCTACAGCGAGAGGAGACTCAATATCTACAGAGAGAGGAGACTCAATATCTACAGAGAGAGGAGACTCAATATCTACAGAGAGAGGAGACTCAATATCTACAGCGAGAGGAGACTCAATATCTACAGCGAGAGGAGACTCAATATCTACAGAGAGAGGAGACTCAATATCTACAGCGAGAGGAGACTCAATATCTACAGCGAGAGGAGACTCAATATCTACAGAGAGAGGAGACTCAATATCTACAGCGAGAGGAGACTCAATATCTACAGCGAGAGAGGAGACTCAATATCTACAGCGAGAGGAGACTCAATATCTACATGCGAGGAGGAGACTCAATATTACAGCGAGAGGAGACTCAATATCTACAGGAAGAGAGGGAGACTCAATATCTACATAGAGTAGAGGAGACTTCAAATATCTACAGGGAAGGAGGAGACCTCAATATCTCCAAGCGGAGAGGAGACTACAATATCTACAGCGAGAGGGAGACTCAATATCTACAGAGAGAGGAAGACTCAATATCTACAGAGAGAGGAGACTCAATATCTTACAGGAGAGAGTAGACTCAATATCTACAGAGAAGGAGGAGATCTCATATCTGAGCAGAGCTGAGAAGGAGACTCAATCTCTACAGAGAGAGGAGACTCAAATTATTCAACAGCGAGAGGAGAGGAGACTCAAATATCTACAGCGAGAAGGAGAGGAGAACTCAATATCTACAGCGAGAGGAGAGGAGGAATCCTCAATATCTACAGACGAAGAGGAGACTCAATATCTACAGCGAGAGGATACTCAATATCTACAGCGAGAGGAGACTCCAATATCTACAGCAGAGAGGAGACTCAATATCTAACAGCGCGAGGAGGGAAAGGGAGGAGGACCTCAATATCTACATGCGAGATAGAGGAGACTCAATATCTACAGCGAGAGGAGACTCAATATCTACAGCGAGAGGAGACTCAATATCTACAGCGAGAGGAGACTCAATATCTACAGAGAGAGGAGACTCAATATCTACAGCGAGAGGAGACTCAATATCTACAGCGAGAGGAGACTCAATATCTACAGCGAGAGGAGACTCAATATCTACAGCGAGAGGAGACTCAATATCTACAGAGATAGGAGACTCAATATCTACAGCGAGAGGAGACTCAATATCTACAGAGATAGGAGACTCAATATCTACAGAGAGGAGACTCAATATCTACAGAGAGGAGACTCAATATCTACAGAGAGAGGAGACTCAATATCTACAGCGAGAGGAGACTCAATATCTACAGCGAGAGGAGACTCAATATCTACAGAGAGAGGAGACTCAATATCTACAGAGAGAGGAGACTCAATATCTACAGAGAGAGGAGACTCAATATCTACAGAGAGAGGAGACTCAATATCTACAGAGAGACGAGACTCAATATCTACAGCGAGAGGAGACTCAATATCTACAGCGAGAGGAGACTCAATATCTACAGCGAGAGGAGACTCAATATCTACAGAGAGAGGAGACTCAATATCTACAGAGAGAGGAGACTCAATATCTTACAGAGAGAGGAGACTCAATATCTACAGAGAGACGGAGACTCAATATCTACAGCGAGAGGAGACTCAATATCTACAGCGAGAGGAGACTCAATATCTACAGCGAGAGGAGACTCAATATCTACAGCGAGAGGAGACTCAATATCTACAGCGGAGAGGAGACTCAATATCTACAGAGAGAGGAGACTCAATATCTACAGAGAGAGGAGACTCAATATCTACAGAGAGAGGAGACCTCAATATCTACAGAGAGAGGAGACTCAATATCTACAGCGAGAGGAGACTCATATCTACAGAGAGAGGAGACTCAATATCTACAGCGAGAGGAGACTCAATATCTACAGTGAGAGGAGACTCAATATCTACAGCGAGAGGAGGACTCAATATCTACAGCGAGAGGAGACTCAATATCTACAGCGAGAGGAGACTCAATATCTACAGAGAGAGGAGACTCAATATCTACAGAGAGAGGAGACTCAATATCTACAGCGAGAGGAGACTCAATATCTACAGCGAGAGGAGACTCAATATCTACAGCGAGAGGAGACTCAATATCTACAGCGAGAGGAGACTCAATATCTACAGCGAGAGGAGAGACTCAATATCTACAGAGAGAGGAGACTCAATATCTACAGCGAGAGGAGACTCAATATCTACAGCGAGAGGAGACTCAATATCTACAGCGAGAGGAGACTCAATATCTACAGCGAGAGGAGACTCAATATCTACAGCGAGAGGAGAGGAGACTCAATATCTACAGCGAGAGGAGACTCAATATCTACAGCGAGAGGAGACTCAATATCTACAGCGAGAGGAGACTCAATATCTACAGAGAGAGGAGACTCAATATCTACAGCGAGAGGAGACTCAATATCTACAGCGAGAGGAGACTCAATATCTACAGCGAGAGGAGACTCAATATCTACAGCGAGAGGAGACTCAAGTATCTACAGCGAGAGGAGACTCAATATCTACAGAGAGAGGAGAGCTCAATATCTACCAGAGAGAGGAGACTCAATATCTACAGCGAGAGGAGACCAATATCTACAGCGAGAGGAGGACTCAATATCTACAGAGATAGGAGACTCAATATCTACAGAGAGGAGACTCAATATCTACAGAGAGAGAGACTCAATATCTACAGTAGAGGGAGACTCAATATCTACAGAGAGAGGAGACTCAATATCTACAGAGAGAGGAGACTCAATATCTACAGCGAGAGGAGACTCAATATCTACAGCGAGAGGAGACTCAATATCTACAGCGAGAGGAGGACTCAAATAATCTACAGAAGAGAGGAGACTCAATATCTACAGAGAGAGGAGACTCAATATCTACAGAGAGAGGAGACCTCAATATCTACAGAGAGACGAGACTCAATATCTACAGCGAGAGGAGACTCAATATCTACAGCGAGAGGAGACTCAATATCTACAGCGAGAGGAGACTCAATATCTACAGCGAGAGGAGACTCAATATCTACAGCGAGAGGAGACTCAATATCTACAGAGAGAGGAGACTCAATATCTACAGAGAGAGGAGACTCAATATCTACAGAGAGAGGAGACTCAATATCTACAGAGAGAGGAGACTCAATATCTACAGAGAGAGGAGACTCAATATCTACAGAGAGGAGACTCAATATCTACAGAGAGAGGAGACTCAATATCTACAGAGAGAGGAGACTCAATATCTACAGAGAGAGGAGACTCAATATCTACAGCGAGAGGAGACTCAATATCTACAGAGAGAGGAGACTCAATATCTACAGCGAGAGGAGACTCAATATCTACAGTGAGAGGAGACTCAATATCTACAGCGAGAGGAGACTCAATATCTACAGCGAGAGGAGACTCAATATCTACAGCGAGAGGAGACTCAATATCTACAGCGAGAGGAGACTCAATATCTACAGCGAGAGGAGACTCAATATCTACAGCGAGAGGAGACTCAATATCTACAGCGAGAGGAGACTCAATATCTACAGCGAGAGGAGACTCAATATCTACAGCGAGAGGAGACTCAATATCTACAGCGAGAGGAGACTCAATATCTACAGCGAGAGGAGACTCAATATCTACAGCGAGAGGAGAGGAGACTCAATATCTACAGCGAGAGGAGAGGAGACTCAATATCTACAGAGAGAGGAGACTCAATATCTACAGCGAGAGGAGACTCAATATCTACAGCGAGAGGAGACTCAATATCTACAGCGAGAGGAGACTCAATATCTACAGCGAGAGGAGAGGAGACTCAATATCTACAGCGAGAGGAGACTCAATATCTACAGAGAGAGGAGACTCAATATCTACAGCGAGAGGAGACTCAATATCTACAGCGAGAGGAGACTCAATATCTACAGCGAGAGGAGACTCAATATCTACAGCGAGAGGAGACTCAATATCTACAGCGAGAGGAGACTCAATATCTACAGCGAGAGGAGACTCAATATCTACAGCGAGAGGAGACTCAATATCTACAGCGAGAGGAGACTCAATATCTACAGAGAGAGGAGACTCAATATCTACAGCGAGAGGAGACTCAATATCTACAGAGAGAGGAGACTCAATATCTACAGCGAGAGGAGACTCAATATCTACAGCGAGAGGAGACTCAATATCTACAGAGATAGGAGACTCAATATCTACAGAGAGGAGACTCAATATCTACAGAGAGAGGAGACTCAATATCTACAGAGAGGAGACTCAATATCTACAGAGAGAGGAGACTCAATATCTACAGAGAGAGGAGACTCAATATCTACAGCGAGAGGAGACTCAATATCTACAGCGAGAGGAGACTCAATATCTACAGCGAGAGGAGACTCAATATCTACAGAGAGAGGAGACTCAATATCTACAGAGAGAGGAGACTCAATATCTACAGAGAGAGGAGACTCAATATCTACAGAGAGAGGAGACTCAATATCTACAGAGAGACGAGACTCAATATCTACAGCGAGAGGAGACTCAATATCTACAGCGAGAGGAGACTCAATATCTACAGAGAGAGGAGACTCAATATCTACAGAGAGAGGAGACTCAATATCTACAGAGAGAGGAGACTCAATATCTACAGAGAGAGGAGACTCAATATCTACAGAGAGACGAGACTCAATATCTACAGCGAGAGGAGACTCAATATCTACAGCGAGAGGAGACTCAATATCTACAGCGAGAGGAGACTCAATATCTACAGCGAGAGGAGACTCAATATCTACAGCGAGAGGAGACTCAATATCTACAGCGAGAGGAGACTCAATATCTACAGAGAGAGGAGACTCAATATCTACAGAGAGAGGAGACAATATCTACAGAGAGAGGAGACTCAATATCTACAGAGAGAGGAGACTCAATATCTACAGCGAGAGGAGACTCAATATCTACAGAGAGAGGAGACTCAATATCTACAGCGAGAGGAGACTCAATATCTACAGTGAGAGGAGACTCAATATCTACAGCGAGAGGAGACTCAATATCTACAGCGAGAGGAGACTCAATATCTACAGCGAGAGGAGACTCAATATCTACAGCGAGAGGAGACTCAATATCTACAGCGAGAGGAGACTCAATATCTACAGCGAGAGGAGACTCAATATCTACAGCGAGAGGAGAGGAGACTCAATATCTACAGCGAGAGGAGACTCAATATCTACAGCGAGAGGAGACTCAATATCTACAGAGAGGAGACTCAATATCTACAGAGAGAGGAGACTCAATATCTACAGAGAGAGGAGACTCAATATCTACAGAGAGAGGAGAGGAGACTCAATATCTACAGCGAGAGGAAACTCAATATCTACAGAGAGAGGAGACTCAATATCTACAGAGAGAGGAGACTCAATATCTACAGAGAGAGGAGACTCAATATCTACAGAGAGAGGAGACTCAATATCTACAGAGAGGAGACTCAATATCTACAGAGAGAGGAGACTCAATATCTACAGCGAGAGGAGACTCAATATCTACAGCGAGAGGAGACTCAATATCTACAGCGAGAGGAGACTCAATATCTACAGAGAGAGTAGACTCAATATCTACAGAGAGGAGACTCAATATCTACAGAGAGAGGAGACTCAATATCTACAGAGAGAGGAGACTCAATATCTACAGAGAGAGGAGAGGAGACTCAATATCTACAGAGAGAGGAGAGTCAATATCTACAGCGAGAGGAGACTCAATATCTACAGCGAGAGGAGACTCAATATCTACAGAGAGAGGAGACTCAATATCTACAGAGAGAGGAGACTCAATATCTACAGAGAGAGGAGACTCAATATCTACAGAGAGGAGACTCAATATCTAGAGAGAGGAGACTCAATATCTACAGAGAGAGGAGACTCAATATCTACAGCGAGAGGAGACTCAATATCTACAGAGAGAGGAGACTCAATATCTACAGAGAGAGGAGACTCAATATCTACAGAGAGAGGAGACTCAATATCTACAGCGAGAGGAGACTCAATATCTACAGAGAGGAGACTCAATATCTACAGAGAGGAGACTCAATATCTACAGCGAGAGGAGACTCAATATCTACAGAGAGAGGAGACTCAATATCTACAGAGAGAGGAGACTCAATATCTACAGAGAGAGGAGACTCAATATCTACAGCGAGAGGAGAGGAGACTCAATATCTACAGCGAGAGGAGAGGAGACTCAATATCTACAGCGAGAGGAGAGGAGACTCAATATCTACAGCGAGAGGAGAGGAGACTCAATATCTACAGCGAGAGGAGAGGAGACTCAATATCTACAGCGAGAGGAGACTCAATATCTACAGCGAGAGGAGACTCAATATCTACAGCGAGAGGAGACTCAATATCTACAGCGAGAGGAGACTCAATATCTACAGCGAGAGGAGACTCAATATCTACAGCGAGAGGAGACTCAATATCTACAGAGAGAGGAGACTCAATATCTACAGAGAGGAGACTCAATATCTACAGAGAGGAGACTCAATATCTACAGAGAGGAGACTCAATATCTACAGCGAGAGGAGACTCAATATCTACAGCGAGAGGAGAGGAGCCAAGTCACAACCTGCTGAAGGCACAGCAGAAGTATACTTTCAGACCACATTATCAAACCAGGACAGGGTATAATGAAAAAAGGACTTTAAAAACAACATCTAACAATCCTGATCAATCAATCCCTTTTTAATAATAATAATAATAATAATAATAATGCCATTTAGCAGACGCTGTTATCCAAAGCGACTTAATCAAGTGTAATGGCAATGGAACCCACAACATTAGTTTTACACCTACAGTAACCAGGCCTAGAGTCCAAAGAACAAGCAGAGGCAGGTAAGGAAAAACTCCCTAGAAGGAAGTTACATTTACATTTTAGTCATTTAGCAGACGCTCTTATCCAGAGCGACTTACAGTTAAGCGAGTGCATACATTCTTTTTTATACTGGCCCCCCGTGGGAATCGAACCCACAACCCTGGCGTTGCAAACACCATGCTCTACCAACTGAGCTACATCCCTGCCGGCCATTCCCTCCCCTACCCTGGACGACACTGGGCCAATTGTGCGCCGCCCCATGGGTCTCCCGGTCGCGGCCGGCTACGACAGAGCCTGGAAGTTAGGCAGGGGTGTCTCCATGTTAGTTAGGGGTGTCCCCATGGAAGGCAGGGGTGTCCCCATGGTAGTCAGGGGTGTCCCCATGGAAGGCAGGGGTGTCCCCATGGTAGTCAGGGGTGTCCCCATGGTAGTCAGGGGTGTCCCCATGGTAGTCAGGAGTGTCGTGTCCCTATGTGTACCTGTCTTGTGGATGACGTAGATGGGGGTGCTGGAGGCTGGGCTGTCCCCTCTGCCGGTCACAGCATAGACTGTGATGGTGTAGTCAGTACCAGGCCTCAGGTTCTGGATGGTGGCGGTAGACTGGGAACCAGGGACAGTGAACTCTTTAGGGGTGCTGTGGCCACCTGGGGGTTGGGAGGGGTAACAGCAAACAATGCTATAGATAAAAAACAACATTCATATTGTGAAAAAGCTAAAGAATTGGTGAGCTCTCAAATTTCAATAAGACTGCATATGGTAAGGTGCTCTTTGGTTTGCCAGACTTGTGAAATTGATGACAATCACATTAGCATCGAAGGCTTGCTAAGCTACCAGACTTTCTGTGGCTGATCATAGCAGTGCAAGCTAACTCACCTGACTGCAAGCTAACTCACCTGACTGCAAGCTACCTCACCTGACTGCAAGCTACCTCACCTGACTGCAAGCTACCTCACCTGACTGCAAGCTACCTCACCTGACTGCAAGCTACCTCACCTGACTGCAAGCTACCTCACCTGACTGCAAGCTACCTCACCTGACTGCAAGCTACCTCACCTGACTGCAAGCTACCTCACCTGACTGCAAGCTACCTCACCTGACTGCAAGCTACCTCACCTGACTGCAAGCTAACTCACCTGACTGCAAGCTAACTCACCTGACTGCAAGCTAACTCACCTGACTGCAAGCTAACTCACCTGACTGCAAGCTAACTCACCTGACTGCAAGCTAACTCACCTGACTGCAAGCTACCTCACCTGACTGCAAGCTAACTCACCTGACTGCAAGCTAACTCACCTGACTGCAAGCTAACTCACCTGACTGCAAGCTAACTCACCTGACTGCAAGCTAACTCACCTGACTGCAAGCTAACTCACCTGACTGCAAGCTAACTCACCTGACTGCAAGCTACCTCACCTGACTGCAAGCTAACTCACCTGACTGCAAGCTAACTCACCTGACTGCAAGCTAACTCACCTGACTGCAAGCTAACTCACCTGACTGCAAGCTACCTCACCTGACTGCAAGCTAACTCACCTGACTGCAAGCTAACTCACCTGACTGCAAGCTAACTCACCTGACTGCAAGCTAACTCACCTGACTGCAAGCTAACTCACCTGACTGCAAGCTAACTCACCTGACTGCAAGCTACCTCACCTGACTGCAAGCTACCTCACCTGACTGCAAGCTAACTCACCTGACTGCAAGCTACCTCACCTGACTGCAAGCTAACTCACCTGACTGCAAGCTAACTCACCTGACTGCAAGCTAACTCACCTGACTGCAAGCTAACTCACCTGACTGCAAGCTAACTCACCTGACTGCAAGCTAACTCACCTGACTGCAAGCTACCTCACCTGACTGCAAGCTAACTCACCTGACTGCAAGCTACCTCACCTGACTGCAAGCTACCTCACCTGACTGCAAGCTAACTCACCTGACTGCAAGCTAACTCACCTGACTGCAAGCTAACTCACCTGACTGCAAGCTAACTCACCTGACTGCAAGCTACCTCACCTGACTGCAAGCTACCTCACCTGACTGCAAGCTAACTCACCTGACTGCAAGCTAACTCACCTGACTGCAAGCTAACTCACCTGACTGCAAGCTACCTCACCTGACTGCAAGCTAACTCACCTGACTGCAAGCTAACTCACCTGACTGCAAGCTAACTCACCTGACTGCAAGCTACCTCACCTGACTGCAAGCTAACTCACCTGACTGCAAGCTAACTCACCTGACTGCAAGCTAACCTCACCTGACTGCAAGCTAACTCACCTGACTGCAAGCTAACCTCACCTGACTGCAAGCTAACCTCACCTGACTGCAAGCTAACCTCACCTGACTGCAAGCTAACTCACCTGACTGCAAGCTACCTCACCTGACTGCAAGCTAACTCACCTGACTGCAAGCTAACTCACCTGACTGCAAGCTAACTCACCTGACTGCAAGCTAACTCACCTGACTGCAAGCTACCTCACCTGACTGCAAGCTACCTCACCTGACTGCAAGCTAACTCACCTGACTGCAAGCTAACTCACCTGACTGCAAGCTAACTCACCTGACTGCAAGCTACCTCACCTGACTGCAAGCTAACTCACCTGACTGCAAGCTACTTCACCTGACTGCAAGCTAACTCACCTGACTGCAAGCTACCTCACCTGACTGCAAGCTAACTCACCTGACTGCAAGCTAACTCACCTGACTGCAAGCTAACTCACCTGACTGCAAGCTAACTCACCTGACTGCAAGCTAACTCACCTGACTGCAAGCTAACTCACCTGACTGCAAGCTAACTCACCTGACTGCAAGCTAACTCACCTGACTGCAAGCTAACTCACCTGACTGCAAGCTAACTCACCTGACTGCAAGCTAACTCACCTGACTGCAAGCTAACTCACCTGACTGCAAGCTAACTCACCTGACTGCAAGCTAACTCACCTGACTGCAAGCTAACTCACCTGACTGCAAGCTAACTCACCTGACTGCAAGCTAACTCACCTGACAGGTCAGACTCTCCATGGTGATCATAGCAGTACCTCACAATAACAGGCTAGACTAGTTAACGGTAGACTAGTTAAGGATAGACTAGTTAAGGGTAGACTAGTTAAGGCCAGGCTAGTTAACGTACCGGACAGACCTGACTCTCCATGGGTGATCCTGTAGTACCTCACGGTAACAGAGGGGGCGTCCCAGCGGATTGTGATGCTGGTGGGGGAGGACGACACTACCTCCAGGTCAGTAGGAGAGTCAGAGACTAGGGGACACAACAAGGAGGAGGAAGCAGAGACAGATGGTGAGAATGACAGAAACATTGAAATAAACCAAAAGGATCCCTAAAGACCAAATCAACCCCCGGCCCCTGGATTCCTGTGGAGAGCTGAGAGAATTGGATGGATGATGGCAACATTTTCCCGTGACCTATCAGAGGGCAAGTTGGAGCAACCACCATATTGGTTAGACACCTATCCAACCCTCTCAGATCTACATATGCCTTGGGAGTAGGAGCTATGGGTTGATCTGGGATTCAGGGGATGTGTGTAAAGTCAACAGGTCTTATCATAGGGGTAGGGAACCGGGATTGGCTGTCAACAGGTCTTATCGTAGGGGTAGGGAACCGGGATTGGCTGTCAACAGGTCTTATCGTAGGGGTAGGGAACCGGGATTGGCTGTCAACAGGTCTTATCGTAGGGGTAGGGAACCGGGATTGGCTGTCAACAGGTCTTATCGTAGGGGTAGGGAACCGGGATCGGCTGTCAACAGGTCTTATCGTAGGGGTAGGGAACCGGGATTGGCTGTCAACAGGTCTTATCGTAGGGGTAGGGAACCGGGATTGGCTGTCAACAGGTCTTATCGTAGGGGTAGGGAACCGGGATTGGCTGTCAACAGGTCTTATCGTAGGGAACCGGGATTGGCTGTCAACAGGTCTTATCGTAGGGGTAGGGAACCGGGATTGGCTGCCAACGGGTCTTATCGTACGGGTAGGGAACCGGGATTGGCTGTCAACAGGTCTTATCGTAGGGGTAGGGAACCGGGATTGGCTGTCACAGGTCTTATCGTACGGGTAGGGAACCGGGATTGGCTGTCAACAGGTCTTATCGTAGGGGTAGGGAACCGGGATTGGCTGTCAACAGGTCTTGTCGTAGGGGTAGGGAATTGGCTGAAAAGCAATGAATCAAGGTAAACTTAAAGAGCGTGTGAAAAGTAAAGATGAGGTCGTACTGGTTTTCTGTTTTCCAGAGAGCGGCTTGCTGTCCTGCTGGCCGCTGACGGCATAGATATTGACGATGTATTCCGTCTCGGGGGTCAGGCCGGTCAGGGTGAAGTGGTTCCTGGATGGCGGCAGCCTCTCGTCCTTGGCCCGCCCGCCGCTGGTCATCTGGTAACGGATCCGGTAGCCGGTGATGATGGCGTTGGGGGCCTGCCAGTGCACCGTGAAGGAGTTGGTCAGGACCTCTGAGAACTGCAGACCGCTGGGGGAGTCCAGGGCTGAGGGTAGAAAACATAAATCAGGAGTCATTTAGGAAACATTTAAAAAAAGGACGGATACCAAAAACAGATACTAAAATCAAATAATTCAAGTGAAACTCACTCGTTTTGTGGGTGCCGACCAGAGGTGAGCTCTCCCTCTCTTCGTAAACGCACACCACACTCACCAGGTACTCCGTGTTGGAAATCAGGTCTAGAGGGACACACAGACAAGGATACACAGCATCAGTCGGTGACTAGTAGAAGCAAAACACTTAACAGTCATCAGGAATGTGTGTGTGTGTGTGTCCATGAGTGTGTGTGTGTGTGTGTCCATGAGTGTGTGTGTGTGTGTGTGTGTGTCCATGAGTGTGTGTGTGTGTGTGTGTGTGTGTCCATGAGTGTGTGTGTGTGTGTCCATGAGTGTGTGTGTGTCCATGAGTGTGTGTGTGTCCATGAGTGTGTGTGATCTCTGAGCCCTTACTCTTAAGAACCACGGTGTCGTCGTTCCCGCCGACGCTGCTTTCTGTGATGTCATCCTCGTCATCGATGGGGTGGTAGCGAATCACGAAGCTGTTTATGTCAGCGGGGTCAGGAACCACAGGAGCTGTCCAGGTCACCTGCATACGGTCAGGACCCACCTCAGGGAAACCCAGGTTAGTAGGGGGAGGAACAGCTGTGGGACAAAGAGATATCAGGTATTACGGTCAGGACCCACTTCAGGGAAACTCACTTGTGTTGAAGAATTCAGATGTAGAAACAGTGGAGTGAGGTGGGGCAAACTAACACAGTAACATCCTGAACAGCATCACAAATGAATATGTCCCCAAACTAAAACCATAAGATCCTGAACAGATTCACAAATGATTCACCATGACACTACCATTACACTACCATTACACCACCATGACACTACCATTACACCATGAACCTACCATTACACTACCATTACACCATGAACCTACCATTACACCATTACACTACCATTACACCATGACCCTACCATTACACTACCATTACACCATGACACTACCATTACACCATGACACTACCATTACACCACCATTACACCATTACACTACCATTACACCATGACCCTACCATTACACTACCATTACACCATGACACTACCATTACACCATGACACTACCATTACACCATTACACTACCATTACACTACCATTACACCATTACACTACCATTACACCATGACCCTACCATTACACTACCATTACACCATGACACTACCATTACACCACCATGACACTACCATTACACTACCATTACACCATGACCCTACCATTACACTACCATTACACCATGACACTACCATTACACCACCATGACACTACCATTACACCACCATGACACTACCATTACACCATTACACTACCATTACACTACCATTACACCATGACCCTACCATTACACTACCATTACACCATGACACTACCATTACACTACCATTACACCATGACCCTACCATTACACTACCATTACACCATGACACTACCATTACACCATTACACTACCATTACACCATGACACTACCATTACACCATGACACTACCATTACACCACCATGACACTACCATTACACCATGACACTACCATTACACCATGACACTACCATTACACCATGACATAAACACAAACAGTAATATGAGAGTCAGAGTCTACCTCCCCTGATCTACCTCCCCTGATCTACCTCCCCTGATCTACCTCCCCTGATCTACCTCCCCTGATCTCACTGATCTACCTCCCCTGATCTCACTGATCTACCTCCCCTGATCTCACTGATCTACCTCCCCTGATCTCACTGATCTACCTCCCCTGATCTCCCTCCCATGATCTACCTCCCCTGATCTCCTCCAGTCCCCTAGTGAAAGTGTTAACTTATTCATCAACCCACTTCACTAGTTTCTTTCAATCCATGAAAATTCGTATTCTTATAATGATTACCAGTTTGCTGTGTGAGCGTGGTGGGTTCGCTCTCTCCGCTCTCTGTGACGGTGATGACTGAGATGTCATAATCGATGCCGGGCTCCAGTCCGTGCACGGTGTAATACCCGGTGGTGGCCTCCACCATGTCCTCGAATATGGGCACGCTCTCCCCGGCCGCCGTCACCGTGATACGGTAGCCGGTGACCGCCGTATAGTTCAGCGGGTTCCACCTCAGGCCGATCGTCGTGTCGGTGACGTCGACGAAGTTGAGGTCTGTTAGCCGGGGCACGTCTAGTAGTGGGTTAGAGAGGGAGGATCGCGGAGGATCGCAGAGGCCGGCCGGCCGGACGGCACACAGCACAGAGACAGACAGAAACAAGCAATGTCATGAGAAGGGCATTATTAAAGCATCTATAGGCTTTAATGAATGAGTGGCAATGATATGGGTTACCAGCTCAGGTGGTATAATGTGGTGCCTCCATGGTTATGTTTATCCTATCACACTGTGTAGGGGTACTGGTATTGCACGCATGAATGGTATTCTAACTTGACATTCATGCGCAAATCTTTAATTGACATAATAATAATAATAATAATCAATGAATGATTTAGTCCTGAGTTGTGCGTGTGGTCTGGCCAAGCAGGGGTGTAGCATCACTAACAGCAGAGCTGCAGCATCACTAACAGCATCACTAACAGCAGGGCTGCAGCATCACTAACAGCATCACTAACAGCAGAGCTGCAGCATCACTAACAGCATCACTAACAGCAGAGCTGCAGCATCACTAACAGCATCACTAACAGCAGAGCTGCAGCATCACTAACAGCATCACTAACAGCAGAGCTGCAGCATCACTAACAGCATCACTAACAGCAGGGCTGCAGCATCACTAACAGCATCACTAACAGCAGAGCTGCAGCATCACTAACAGCATCACTAACAGCAGAGCTGCAGCATCACTAACAGCATCACTAACAGTGGAGCTGCAGCATCACTAACAGCATCACTAACAGCGGAGCTGCAGCATCACTAACAGCATCACTAACAGCAGAGCTGCAGCATCACTAACAGCATCACTAACAGCAGAGCTGCAGCATCACTAACAGCATCACTAACAGCAGAGCTGCAGCATCACTAACAGCGGAGCTGCAGCATCACTAACAGCATCACTAACAGCAGAGCTGCAGCATCACTAACAGCATCACTAACAGCAGGGCTGCAACATCACTAACAGCATCACTAACAGCATCACTAACAGCGGAGCTGCAGCATCACTAACAGCAGGGCTGCAGCATCACTAACAGCATCACTAACAGCAGAGCTGCAGCATCACTAACAGCAGGGCTGCAGCATCACTAACAGCCGAGCTGCAGCATCACTAACAGCATCACTAACAGCAGGGCTGCAACATCACTAACAGCATCACTAACAGCATCACTAACAGCATCACTAACAGCGGAGCTGCAGCATCACTAACAGCGGGGCTGCAGCATCACTAACAGCATCACTAACAGCAGAGCTGCAGCATCACTAACAGCAGGGCTGCAGCATCACTAACAGCAGAGCTGCAGCATCACTAACAGCATCACTAACAGCAGGGCTGCAGCATCACTAACAGCATCACTAACAGCAGAGCTGCAGCATCACTAACAGCATCACTAACAGCGGAGCTGCAGCATCACTAACAGCATCACTAACAGCAGAGCTGCAGCATCACTAACAGCATCACTAACAGCAGAGCTGCAGCATCACTAACAGCAGGGCTGCAGCATCACTAACAGCAGGGCTGCAGCATCACTAACAGCAGGGCTGCAGCATCACTAACAGCAGGGCTGCAGCATCACTAACAGCATAGCTGCAGCATCACTAACAGCATAGCTGCAGCATCACTAACAGCATCATTAACAGCATCACTAACAGCAGAGCTGCAGCATCACTAACAGCAGAGCTGCAGCATCACTAACAGCAGAGCTAACAGCAGGGCTGCAGCATCAGTAACAGCAGGGTTGCAGCATCACTAACAGCAGAGCTGCAGCATCACTAACAGCAGGGCTGCAGCATCACTAACAGCATCACTAACAGCAGGGCTGCAGCATCACTAACAGCAGGGCTGCAGCATCACTAACAGCAGGGCTGCAGCATCACTAACAGCATCACTAACAGCAGGGCTGCAGCATCACTAACAGCAGGGCTGCAGCATCACTAACAGCAGGGCTGCAGCATCACTAACAGCATCACTAACGGCAGGGCTGCAGCATCACTAACAGCAGGGCTGCAGCATCACTAACAGCAGGGCTGCAGCATCACTAACAGCAGGGCTGCAGCATCACTAACAGCATCACTAACAGCAGAGCTGCAGCATCGCTAACAGCAGAGCTGCAGCATCACTAACAGCAGGGCTGCAGCATCACTAACAGCAGGGCTGCAGCATCACTAACAGCATCACTAACAGCAGAGCTGCAGCATCACTAACAGCATCACTAACAGCAGGGCTGCAGCATCACTAACAGCAGGGCTGCAGAATCACTAACAGCATCACTAAAAGCATCACTAACAGCAGGTTGTTATCTGGTTGTAGTGACATCACTGGGCATGTTAATAATACTAGCTAGCAATCTCTTGTCATAAGACATTGTAGGCTTTATTTACGGTGAGAAAGGTTGGAGTAAGAGAGATATGATGGAACCCTGCCGGACACTACTGTCCACATTATCACATCATAATTCACAGGGCAGGGGTCATAGGGTCAAAGGTCACCTGACATTAGGCCACGCCCACACCTACCTTGAGTAACGGTGGTGGAGACGGGAACACTCTCCATGTCGTCTTTAACGGTGAAGACGCTGATGTTGTACTCCACGCCAGGGCTGAGGTTCTCCAGAGTGCACGAGGTCTCGCCCGCCTTCACAAACTCCTCCAGGCTGTTTCCTTGCTGCCCATTGGTCGGGGTGCCTGTCACTCTGTAGCCGGTGAGGTCTGATTGGATGGCATGGAGAACACGTGACAATGGACAGAGGATAGAGAGTGGACAGAGAAGTCAAATCAGTCATATAGTCCGGACATATCGTTTCTGTAATCTCTGTCCTAAATCCAGAAACCACAATCCTTCTTTTGAGCTTGGTCATATGAGGTGTGTTAGTATAAACACTGCATTGTGGGTATGTGTGTGACTCCGGGGTTGGGTTGAAAGCAAAAATACATATTTTTGTTACCTAGACTTTAAGTAAATGGACAATGGAAAATGTGCTGGCTTCGTCCCACTGGGGAGTGAGTGTGTGTGTGTGTGTGTGTGTGTGTGTGTGTTCTAACCTGGGGTGGAGGCTTCATTCCACGGTGGAATGTGTGTGTGTGTGTGTGTGTGTGTGTGTGTTCTAACCTGGGGTGGAGGCTTCGTTCCACTGGACAGTCAGCTTTCCGGTGTCAGGGTGGGACTCCAGGTTGAGGTCAGTAGGAGGAGACAGGGCTGGAGGAGGACAAGAGGAACAAGATGAGATGATTCTATAAATTGACATCTCTCTTCCAAGCAACTGTCTCTGACTGGTATGGTTACTCACTACTATAACCTGGTCATAATGGTTACTCACTACTATAACCTGGTCAGAATGGTTACTCACTACTATAACCTGGTCAGAATGGTTACTCACTACTATAACCTGGTCAGAATGGTTACTCACTACTATAACCTGGTCAGAATGGTTACTCACTACTATAACCTGGTCAGAATGGTTACTCACTACTATAACCTGGTCAGAATGGTTACTCACTACTATAACCTGGTCAGAATGGTTACTCACTACTATAACCTGGTCAGAATGGTTACTCACTACTATAACCTGGTCAGAATGGTTACTCACTACTATAACCTGGTCAGAATGGTTACTCACTACAATAACCTGGTCAGAATGGTTACTCACTACTATAACCTGGTCAGAATGGTTACTCACTACTATAACCTGGTCAGAATGGTTACTCACTACTATAACCTGGTCAGAATGGTTACTCACTACTATAACCTGGTCAGAATGGTTACTCACTACTATAACCTGGTCAGAATGGTTACTCACTACTATAACCTGGTCAGAATGGTTACTCACTACTATAACCTGGTCAGAATGGTTACTCACTACTATAACCTGGTCAGAATGGTTACTCACTACTATAACCTGGTCAGAATGGTTACTCACTACTATAACCTGGTCAGAATGGTTACTCACTACTATAACCTGGTCAGAATGGTTACTCACTACTATAACCTGGTCAGAATGGTTACTCACTACTATAACCTGGTCAGAATGGTTACTCACTACTATAACCTGGTCAGAATGGTTACTCACTACTATAACCTGGTCAGAATGGTTACTCACTACTATAACCTGGTCAGAATGGTTACTCACTACTATAACCTGGTCAGAATGGTTACTCACTACTATAACCTGGTCAGAATGGTTACTCACTACTATAACCTGGTCAGAATGGTTACTCACTACTATAACCTGGTCAGAATGGTTACTCACTACTATAACCTGGTCAGAATGGTTACTCACTACTATAACCTGGTCAGAATGGTTACTCACTACAATAACCTGGTCAGAATGGTTCCTCACTACTATAACCTGGTCAGAATGGTTACTCACTACTATAACCTGGTCAGAATGGTTACTCACCACTATAACCTGGTCAGAATGGTTACTCACTACAATAACCTGGTCAGAAAGGTTACTCACTACTATAACCTGGTCAGAATGGTTACTCACTACTATAACCTGGTCAGAATGGTTACTCACTACTATAACCTGGTCAGAATGGTTACTCACTACTATAACCTGGTCAGAATGGTTACTCACTACAATAACCTGGTCAGAATGGTTACTCACTACTATAACCTGGTCAGAATGGTTACTCACTACTATAACCTGGTCAGAATGGTTACTCACCACTATAACCTGGTCAGAATGGTTACTCACTACAATAACCTGGTCAGAATGGTTACTCACTACTATAACCTGGTCAGAATGGTTCCTCACTACTATAACCTGGTCAGAATGGTTACTCACTACTATAACCTGGTCAGAATGGTTACTCACTACTATAACCTGGTCAGAATGGTTACTCACTACAATAACCTGGTCAGAATGGTTACTCACTACTATAACCTGGTCAGAATGGTTCCTCACTACAATAACCTGGTCAGAATGGTTACTCACTACTATAACCTGGTCAGAATGGTTACTCACTACTATAACCTGGTCAGAATGGTTACTCACTACTATAACCTGGTCAGAATGGTTACTCACTACTATAACCTGGTCAGAATGGTTACTCACTACTATAACCTGGTCAGAATGGTTACTCACTACTATAACCTGGTCAGAATGGTTACTCACTACTATAACCTGGTCAGAATGGTTACTCACCACTAAATCCTGGTCAGAATGGTTACTCACTACTATAACCTGGTCATAATGGTTACTCACTACTATAACCTGGTCAGAATGGTTACTCACTACTATAACCTGGTCAGAATGGTTACTCACTACTATAACCTGGTCAGAATGGTTACTCACTACTATAACCTGGTCAGAATGGTTACTCACTACTATAACCTGGTCAGAATGGTTACTCACTACTATAACCTGGTCAGAATGGTTACTCACTACTATAACCTGGTCAGAATGGTTACTCACCACTAAATCCTGGTCAGAATGGTTACTCACTTCTATAACCTGGTCATAATGGTTACTCACTACTATAACCTGGTCATAATGGTTACTCACTACTATAACCTGGTCAGAATGGTTACTCACTACTATAACCTGGTCAGAATGGTTACTCACTACTATAACCTGGTCAGAATGGTTACTCACTACTATAACCTGGTCAGAATGGTTACTCACTACTATAACCTGGTCAGAATGGTTACTCACTACTAAATCCTGGTCAGAATGGTTACTCACTACTATAACCTGGTCAGAATGGTTACTCACTACTATAACCTGGTCAGAATGGTTACTCACTACTATAACCTGGTCAGAATGGTTACTCACTACTATAACCTGGTCAGAATGGTTACTCACTACTATAACCTGGTCAGAATGGTTACTCACTACTATAACCTGGTCAGAATGGTTACTCACTACTATAACCTGGTCAGAATGGTTACTCACTACTATAACCTGGTCAGAATGGTTACTCACTACTATAACCTGGTCAGAATGGTTACTCACTACTATAACCTGGTCAGAATGGTTACTCACTACTATAACCTGGTCAGAATGGTTACTCACTACTATAACCTGGTCAGAATGGTTACTCACTACTATAACCTGGTCAGAATGGTTACTCACTACTATAACCTGGTCAGAATGGTTACTCACTACTATAACCTGGTCAGAATGGTTCCTCACTACTATAACCTGGTCAGAATGGTTCCTCACTACTATAACCTGGTCAGAATGGTTACTCACTACTATAACCTGGTCAGAATGGTTACTCACTACTATAACCTGGTCAGAATGGTTACTCACTACTATAACCTGGTCAGAATGGTTACTCACTACTATAACCTGGTCAGAATGGTTACTCACTACTATAACCTGGTCAGAATGGTTACTCACTACTATAACCTGGTCAGAATGGTTACTCACTACTATAACCTGGTCAGAATGGTTACTCACTACTATAACCTGGTCAGAATGGTTACTCACTACTATAACCTGGTCAGAATGGTTACTCACTACTATAACCTGGTCAGAATGGTTCCTCACTACTATAACCTGGTCAGAATGGTTACTCACTACTATAACCTGGTCAGAATGGTTACTCACTACTATAACCTGGTCAGAATGGTTACTCACTACTATAACCTGGTCAGAATGGTTACTCACTACTATAACCTGGTCAGAATGGTTACTCACTACTATAACCTGGTCAGAATGGTTACTCACTACTATAACCTGGTCAGAATGGTTACTCACCACTATAACCTGGTCAGAATGGTTACTCACTACTATAACCTGGTCAGAATGGTTACTCACTACTATAACCTGGTCAGAATGGTTACTCACCACTATAACCTGGTCAGAATGGTTACTCACTACTATAACCTGGTCAGAATGGTTACTCACTACTATAACCTGGTCAGAATGGTTACTCACTACTATAACCTGGTCAGAATGGTTACTCACTACTATAACCTGGTCAGAATGGTTACTCACCACTATAACCTGGTCAGAATGGTTACTCACTACTATAACCTGGTCAGAATGGTTACTCACCACTATAACCTGGTCAGAATGGTTACTCACTACTATAACCTGGTCAGAATGGTTACTCACTACTATAACCTGGTCAGAATGGTTACTCACTACTATAACCTGGTCAGAATGGTTACTCACTACTATAACCTGGTCAGAATGGTTACTCACCACTATAACCTGGTCAGAATGGTTACTCACTACAATAACCTGGTCAGAATGGTTACTCACTACTATAACCTGGTCATAATGGTTACTCACTACTATAACCTGGTCATAATGGTTACTCACTACTATAACCTGGTCAGAATGGTTACTCACTACTATAACCTGGTCAGAATGGTTACTCACTACTATAACCTGGTCAGAATGGTTACTCACTACTAAATCCTGGTCAGAATGGTTACTCACCACTATAACCTGGTCAGAATGGTTCCTCACTACTATAACCTGGTCAGAATGGTTACTCACTACTATAACCTGGTCAGAATGGTTACTCACTACTATAACCTGGTCAGAATGGTTCCTCACTACTATAACCTGGTCAGAATGGTTACTCACTACTATAACCTGGTCAGAATGGTTACTCACTACTATAACCTGGTCAGAATGGTTACTCACTACTAAAGCCTGGTCAGAATGGTTACTCACTACTATAACCTGGTCAGAATGGTTACTCACTACTATAACCTGGTCAGAATGGTTACTCACTACTATAACCTGGTCAGAATGGTTACTCACTACTATAACCTGGTCAGAATGGTTACTCACTACTATAACCTGGTCAGAATGGTTACTCACTACTATAACCTGGTCAGAATGGTTACTCACTACTATAACCTGGTCAGAATGGTTACTCACTACTATAACCTGGTCAGAATGGTTCCTCACTACTATAACCTGGTCAGAATGGTTCCTCACTACTATAACCTGGTCATAATGGTTCCTCACTACTATAACCTGGTCAGAATGGTTACTCACTACTATAACCTGGTCATAATGGTTACTCACTACTATAACCTGGTCAGAATGGTTACTCACTACTATAACCTGGTCAGAATGGTTACTCACTACTATAACCTGGTCAGAATGGTTACTCACTACTAAAGCCTGGTCAGAATGGTTACTCACTACTATAACCTGGTCAGAATGGTTACTCACTACTATAACCTGGTCAGAATGGTTCCTCACTACTATAACCTGGTCAGAATGGTTACTCACTACTATAACCTGGTCAGAATGGTTACTCACTACAATAACCTGGTCATAATGGTTACTCACTACTAAAGCCTGGTCAGAATGGTTACTCACTACTAAAGCCTGGTCAGAATGGTTACTCACCACTATAACCTGGTCAGAATGGTTACTCACTACTATAACCTGGTCAGAATGGTTACTCACTACTATAACCTGGTCAGAATGGTTACTCACTACTATAACCTGGTCAGAATGGTTACTCACTACTATAACCTGGTCAGAATGGTTACTCACTACAATAACCTGGTCAGAATGGTTACTCACTACTATAACCTGGTCAGAATGGTTACTCACTACTATAACCTGGTCAGAATGGTTACTCACTACTAAAGCCTGGTCAGAATGGTTACTCACTACTATAACCTGGTCAGAATGGTTACTCACTACTATAACCTGGTCAGAATGGTTACTCACTACAATAACCTGGTCAGAATGGTTACTCACTACTAAAGCCTGGTCAGAATGGTTCCTCACTACTATAACCTGGTCAGAATGGTTACTCACTACTATAACCTGGTCAGAATGGTTACTCACTACTATAACCTGGTCAGAATGGTTACTCACTACAATAACCTGGTCAGAATGGTTACTCACTACAATAACCTGGTCAGAATGGTTACTCACTACTATAACCTGGTCAGAATGGTTACTCACTACTATAACCTGGTCAGAATGGTTACTCACCACTATAACCTGGTCAGAATGGTTACTCACTACTATAACCTGGTCAGAATGGTTACTCACTACTATAACCTGGTCAGAATGGTTCCTCACTACTAAAGCCTGGTCAGAATGGTTACTCACTACTAAAGCCTGGTCAGAATGGTTACTCACTACTATAACCTGGTCAGAATGGTTACTCACTACTAAAGCCTGGTCAGAATGGTTACTCACTACAATAACCTGGTCAGAATGGTTACTCACTACTATAACCTGGTCAGAATGGTTACTCACTACTAAAGCCTGGTCAGAATGGTTACTCACTACTATAACCTGGTCAGAATGGTTACTCACTACTATAACCTGGTCAGAATGGTTACTCACTACAATAACCTGGTCAGAATGGTTACTCACTACTAAAGCCTGGTCAGAATGGTTACTCACTACTATAACCTGGTCAGAATGGTTACTCACTACTATAACCTGGTCAGAATGGTTACTCACTACTAAAGCCTGGTCAGAATGGTTACTCACTACAATAACCTGGTCAGAATGGTTACTCACTACTAAAGCCTGGTCAGAATGGTTACTCACTACTATAACCTGGTCAGAATGGTTACTCACTACTATAACCTGGTCAGAATGGTTACTCACTACAATAACCTGGTCAGAATGGTTACTCACTACTAAAGCCTGGTCAGAATGGTTACTCACTACTATAACCTGGTCAGAATGGTTACTCACTACTATAACCTGGTCAGAATGGTTACTCACTACTAAAGCCTGGTCAGAATGGTTACTCACTACTAAAGCCTGGTCAGAATGGTTACTCACTACTATAACCTGGTCAGAATGGTTACTCACTACAATAACCTGGTCAGAATGGTTACTCACTACAATAACCTGGTCAGAATGGTTACTCACTACAATAACCTGGTCATAATGGTTCCTCACTACTATAACCTGGTCATAATGGTTACTCACTACTATAACCTGGTCAGAATGGTTACTCACTACAATAACCTGGTCAGAATGGTTACTCACTACTAAAGCCTGGTCAGAATGGTTACTCACTACTATAACCTGGTCAGAATGGTTACTCACTACTATAACCTGGTCAGAATGGTTACTCACTACTATAACCTGGTCAGAATGGTTACTCACTACTATAACCTGGTCAGAATGGTTCCTCACTACTATAACCTGGTCAGAATGGTTACTCACTACTATAACCTGGTCAGAATGGTTACTCACTACAATAACCTGGTCAGAATGGTTACTCACTACTATAACCTGGTCAGAATGGTTCCTCACTACTAAAGCCTGGTCAGAATGGTTACTCACTACTATAACCTGGTCAGAATGGTTACTCACTACAATAACCTGGTCAGAATGGTTACTCACTACTATAACCTGGTCAGAATGGTTACTCACCACTATAACCTGGTCAGAATGGTTACTCACTACTATAACCTGGTCAGAATGGTTACTCACTACAATAACCTGGTCAGAATGGTTCCTCACTACTATAACCTGGTCAGAATGGTTACTCACTACTATAACCTGGTCAGAATGGTTACTCACTACTAAAACCTGGTCATAATGGTTACTCACTACTAAAACCTGGTCAGAATGGTTACTCACTACTATAACCTGGTCAGAATGGTTACTCACTACTATAACCTGGTCAGAATGGTTACTCACTACTATAACCTGGTCAGAATGGTTACTCACTACTATAACCTGGTCAGAATGGTTACTCACTACTATAACCTGGTCAGAATGGTTACTCACTACAATAACCTGGTCAGAATGGTTACTCACTACTATAACCTGGTCAGAATGGTTCCTCACTACTATAACCTGGTCAGAATGGTTACTCACTACTATAACCTGGTCAGAATGGTTACTCACTACTATAACCTGGTCAGAATGGTTACTCACTACTAAAGCCTGGTCAGAATGGTTACTCACTACAATAACCTGGTCATAATGGTTACTCACTACTAAAACCTGGTCAGAATGGTTACTCACTACTATAACCTGGTCATAATGGTTACTCACTACTAAAACCTGGTCAGAATGGTTCCTCACTACTATAACCTGGTCAGAATGGTTCCTCACTACAATAACCTGGTCAGAATGGTTCCTCACTACTATAACCTGGTCAGAATGGTTCCTCACTACAATAACCTGGTCAGAATGGTTACTCACTACTATAACCTGGTCAGAATGGTTACTCACTACTATAACCTGGTCAGAATGGTTACTCACTACAATAACCTGGTCAGAATGGTTACTCACTACTATAACCTGGTCAGAATGGTTACTCACTACTATAACCTGGTCAGAATGGTTACTCACTACTATAACCTGGTCAGAATGGTTACTCACTACTATAACCTGGTCAGAATGGTTACTCACTACTATAACCTGGTCAGAATGGTTACTCACTACTATAACCTGGTCAGAATGGTTACTCACTACAATAACCTGGTCAGAATGGTTACTCACTACTATAACCTGGTCATAATGGTTACTCACTACTATAACCTGGTCAGAATGGTTACTCACTACTATAACCTGGTCAGAATGGTTACTCACTACTATATCAATCAATCAATTTTATTTTATATAGCCCTTCTTACATCAGCTAATATCTCGAAGTGCTGTACAGAAACCCAGCCTAAAACCCCAAACAGCTAGTAATGCAGGTGTAGAAGCACGGTGGCTAGGAAAAACTCCCTAGAAAGGCGAAAACCTAGGAAGAAACCTAGAGAGGAACCAGGCTATGAGGGGTGGCCAGTCCTCTTCTGGCTGTGCCGGGTGGAGATTATAACAGAACCATGCCAAGATGTTCAAAAATGTTCATAAGTGACAAGCATGGTCAAATAATAATCAGGAATAAATCTCAGTTGGCTTTTCATAGCCGATCATTAAGAGTTGAAAACAGCAGGTCTGGGACAGGTAGGGGTTCCATAACCGCAGGCAGAACAGTTGAAACTGGAATAGCAGCAAGGCCAGGCGGACTGGGGACAGCAAGGAGTCACCACGGCCGGTAGTCCCGACGTATGGTCCTAGGGCTCAGGTCTCTCAGTTGGCTTTTCATAGCCGATCATTAAGAGTTGAAAACAGCAGGTCTGGGACAGGTAGGGGTTTCGTAACCGCAGGCAGAACAGTTGAAACTGGAATAGCAGCAAGGCCAGGCGGACTGGGGACAGCAAGGAGTCACCACGGCCGGTAGTCCCGACGTATGGTCCTAGGGCTCAGGTCTCTCAGTTGGCTTTTCATAGCCGATCATTAAGAGTTGAAAACAGCAGGTCTGGGACAGGTAGGGGTTTCATAACCGCAGGCAGAACAGTTGAAACTGGAATAGCAGCAAGGCCAGGCGGACTGGGGACAGCAAGGAGTCACCACGGCCGGTAGTCCCGACGTATGGTCCTAGGGCTCAGGTCTCTCAGTTGGCTTTTCATAGCCGATCATTAAGAGTTGAAAACAGCAGGTCTGGGACAGGTAGGGGTTTCGTAACCGCAGGCAGAACAGTTGAAACTGGAATAGCAGCAAGGCCAGGCGGACTGGGGACAGCAAGGAGTCACCACGGCCGGTAGTCCCGACGTATGGTCCTAGGGCTCAGGTTCTCAGAGAGAAAGAGAGAACGAGAGAATTAGAGAGAGCATACTTAAATTCACACAGGACCAGAATGGTTACTCACTACTAAATCCTGGTCAGAATGGTTACTCACTACTATAACCTGGTCAGAATGGTTACTCACTACAATAACCTGGTCAGAATGGTTACTCACTACTATAACCTGGTCAGAATGGTTACTCACTACTAAAGCCTGGTCAGAATGGTTACTCACTACTATAACCTGGTCAGAATGGTTACTCACTACTATAACCTGGTCAGAATGGTTACTCACTACAATAACCTGGTCAGAATGGTTACTCACTACTATAACCTGGTCAGAATGGTTACTCACTACTATAACCTGGTCAGAATGGTTACTCACTACTATAACCTGGTCAGAATGGTTACTCACTACTATAACCTGGTCAGAATGGTTACTCACTACTATAACCTGGTCAGAATGGTTACTCACTACTATAACCTGGTCAGAATGGTTCCTCACTACTATAACCTGGTCAGAATGGTTCCTCACTACTATAACCTGGTCAGAATGGTTCCTCACTACTATAACCTGGTCAGAATGGTTCCTCACTACTATAACCTGGTCAGAATGGTTACTCACTACTATAACCTGGTCAGAATGGTTACTCACTACTATAACCTGGTCAGAATGGTTACTCACTACAATAACCTGGTCAGAATGGTTACTCACTACTATAACCTGGTCAGAATGGTTACTCACTACTATAACCTGGTCAGAATGGTTACTCACTACTAAAGCCTGGTCAGAATGGTTACTCACTACTATAACCTGGTCAGAATGGTTACTCACTACTATAACCTGGTCAGAATGGTTCCTCACTACTATAACCTGGTCAGAATGGTTCCTCACTACTATAACCTGGTCAGAATGGTTCCTCACTACTAAATCCTGGTCAGAATGGTTACTCACCACTATAACCTGGTCAGAATGGTTACTCACTACTATAACCTGGTCAGAATGGTTACTCACTACTAAATCCTGGTCAGAATGGTTACTCACCACTATAACCTGGTCAGAATGGTTACTCACTACTATAACCTGGTCAGAATGGCTACTCACTACAATAACCTGGTCAGAATGGTTACTCACTACTATAACCTGGTCAGAATGGTTACTCACTACTATAACCTGGTCAGAATGGTTACTCACTACTATAACCTGGTCAGAATGGTTACTCACTACTATAACCTGGTCAGAATGGTTACTCACTACTATAACCTGGTCAGAATGGTTACTCACTACTATAACCTGGTCAGAATGGTTACTCACTACTATAACCTGGTCAGAATGGTTACTCACTACTATAACCTGGTCAGAATGGTTACTCACTACTATAACCTGGTCAGAATGGCTACTCACTACTATAACCTGGTCAGAATGGTTACTCACTACTATAACCTGGTCAGAATGGTTACTCACTACTATAACCTGGTCAGAATGGTTACTCACTACTATAACCTGGTCAGAATGGTTACTCACTACTAAATCCTGGTCAGAATGGTTACTCACCACTATAACCTGGTCAGAATGGTTACTCACTACTATAACCTGGTCAGAATGGCTACTCACTACTATAACCTGGTCAGAATGGTTCCTCACTACTATAACCTGGTCAGAATGGTTCCTCACTACTATAACCTGGTCAGAATGGTTACTCACTACTATAACCTGGTCATAATGGTTACTCACTACTATAACCTGGTCAGAATGGTTACTCACTACTATAACCTGGTCAGAATGGTTCCTCACTACTATAACCTGGTCAGAATGGTTCCTCACTACAATAACCTGGTCAGAATGGTTACTCACTACTATAACCTGGTCAGAATGGTTACTCACTACTATAACCTGGTCAGAATGGTTACTCACTACTAAAGCCTGGTCAGAATGGTTCCTCACTACTATAACCTGGTCAGAATGGTTCCTCACTACTATAACCTGGTCAGAATGGTTCCTCACTACTATAACCTGGTCAGAATGGTTACTCACTACTATAACCTGGTCATAATGGTTACTCACTACTATAACCTGGTCAGAATGGTTACTCACTACTATAACCTGGTCAGAATGGTTACTCACTACAATAACCTGGTCAGAATGGTTACTCACTACTATAACCTGGTCAGAATGGTTACTCACTACAATAACCTGGTCAGAATGGTTACTCACTACTATAACCTGGTCAGAATGGTTACTCACTACTATAACCTGGTCAGAATGGTTACTCACTACTATAACCTGGTCAGAATGGTTACTCACTACAATAACCTGGTCAGAATGGTTACTCACTACTATAACCTGGTCAGAATGGTTACTCACTACTATAACCTGGTCAGAATGGTTACTCACTACTATAACCTGGTCAGAATGGTTACTCACCACTAAATCCTGGTCAGAATGGTTACTCACTACTATAACCTGGTCAGAATGGTTCCTCACTACTATAACCTGGTCAGAATGGTTACTCACTACTATAACCTGGTCAGAATGGTTACTCACTACTATAACCTGGTCAGAATGGCTACTCACTACTATAACCTGGTCAGAATGGTTACTCACTACTATAACCTGGTCAGAATGGTTACTCACCACTAAATCCTGGTCAGAATGGTTACTCACTACTATAACCTGGTCAGAATGGTTCCTCACTACTATAACCTGGTCAGAATGGTTACTCACTACTATAACCTGGTCAGAATGGTTCCTCACTACTAAATCCTGGTCAGAATGGTTACTCACCACTATAACCTGGTCAGAATGGTTACTCACTACTATAACCTGGTCAGAATGGTTACTCACTACTAAATCCTGGTCAGAATGGTTACTCACCACTATAACCTGGTCAGAATGGTTACTCACTACTATAACCTGGTCAGAATGGCTACTCACTACAATAACCTGGTCAGAATGGTTACTCACTACTATAACCTGGTCAGAATGGTTACTCACTACTATAACCTGGTCAGAATGGTTACTCACTACTATAACCTGGTCAGAATGGTTACTCACTACTATAACCTGGTCAGAATGGTTACTCACTACTATAACCTGGTCAGAATGGTTACTCACTACTATAACCTGGTCAGAATGGTTACTCACTACAATAACCTGGTCAGAATGGTTACTCACTACTAAATCCTGGTCAGAATGGTTACTCACCACTATAACCTGGTCAGAATGGTTACTCACTACTATAACCTGGTCAGAATGGCTACTCACTACTATAACCTGGTCAGAATGGTTACTCACTACTATAACCTGGTCAGAATGGTTACTCACTACTATAACCTGGTCAGAATGGTTACTCACTACTATAACCTGGTCAGAATGGTTACTCACTACTAAATCCTGGTCAGAATGGTTACTCACCACTATAACCTGGTCAGAATGGTTACTCACTACTATAACCTGGTCAGAATGGCTACTCACTACTATAACCTGGTCAGAATGGTTACTCACTACTATAACCTGGTCAGAATGGTTACTCACTACTATAACCTGGTCAGAATGGTTACTCACTACTAAATCCTGGTCAGAATGGTTACTCACCACTATAACCTGGTCAGAATGGTTACTCACTACTAAATCCTGGTCAGAATGGTTACTCACTACTATAACCTGGTCAGAATGGTTACCTGGTCAGAATGGTTACTCACTACAATAACCTGGTCAGAATGGTTACTCACTACTATAACCTGGTCAGAATGGTTAATCACTACTATAACCTGGTCAGAATGGTTACTCACTACTATAACCTGGTCAGAATGGTTACTCACCACTATAACCTGGTCAGAATGGTTCCTCACTACTATAACCTGGTCATAATGGTTACTCACTACAATAACCTGGTCAGAATGGTTCCTCACTACTATAACCTGGTCATAATGGTTACTCACTACAATAACCTGGTCAGAATGGTTACTCACTACAATAACCTGGTCAGAATGGTTACTCACTACTATAACCTGGTCAGAATGGTTACTCACTACTATAACCAGGTCAGAATGGTTACTCACTACTATAACCTGGTCAGAATGGTTACTCACTACTATAACCTGGTCAGAATGGTTCCTCACTACTATAACCTGGTCAGAATGGTTACTCACTACTATAACCTGGTCAGAATGGTTCCTCACTACTATAACCTGGTCAGAATGGTTACTCACTACAATAACCTGGTCATAATGGTTACTCACTACAATAACCTGGTCAGAATGGTTACTCACTACAATAACCTGGTCAGAATGGTTCCTCACTACTATAACCTGGTCAGAATGGTTCCTCACTACTATAACCTGGTCAGAATGGTTACTCACTACTATAACCTGGTCAGAATGGTTACTCACTACTATAACCTGGTCAGAATGGTTCCTCACTACTATAACCTGGTCAGAATGGTTACTCACTACTATAACCTGGTCAGAATGGTTCCTCACTACTATAACCTGGTCAGAATGGTTACTCACTACTATAACCTGGTCATAATGGTTACTCACTACAATAACCTGGTCAGAATGGTTCCTCACTACTATAACCTGGTCAGAATGGTTCCTCACTACTATAACCTGGTCAGAATGGTTCCTCACTACTATAACCTGGTCAGAATGGTTCCTCACTACTATAACCTGGTCAGAATGGTTCCTCACTACTATAACCTGGTCAGAATGGTTACTCACTACTATAACCTGGTCAGAATGGTTACTCACTACTAAATCCTGGTCAGAATGGTTACTCACTACTATAACCTGGTCAGAATGGTTACTCACCACTATAACCTGGTCAGAATGGTTCCTCACTACTAAATCCTGGTCAGAATGGTTACTCACCACTATAACCTGGTCAGAATGGTTACTCACTACTATAACCTGGTCAGAATGGTTACTCACTACTAAATCCTGGTCAGAATGGTTACTCACTACTATAACCTGGTCAGAATGGTTACTCACTACTATAACCTGGTCAGAATGGTTACTCACTACTATAACCTGGTCAGAATGGTTACTCACTACTATAACCTGGTCAGAATGGTTACTCACTACTATAACCTGGTCAGAATGGTTACTCACTACTATAACCTGGTCAGAATGGTTACTCACTACTATAACCTGGTCAGAATGGTTACTCACTACTATAACCTGGTCAGAATGGTTACTCACTACTATAACCTGGTCAGAATGGTTACTCACTACTATAACCTGGTCAGAATGGTTACTCACTACTATAACCTGGTCAGAATGGTTACTCACTACTATAACCTGGTCAGAATGGTTACTCACTACTATAACCTGGTCAGAATGGTTACTCACTACTAAAACCTGGTCATAATGGTTACTCACTACTATAACCTGGTCAGAATGGTTCCTCACTACAATAACCTGGTCAGAATGGTTACTCACTACTATAACCTGGTCAGAATGGTTACCTGGTCAGAATGGTTACTCACTACAATAACCTGGTCAGAATGGTTACTCACTACTATAACCTGGTCAGAATGGTTACTCACTACTATAACCTGGTCAGAATGGTTACTCACTACTATAACCTGGTCAGAATGGTTACTCACTACTATAACCTGGTCAGAATGGTTCCTCACTACAATAACCTGGTCAGAATGGTTACTCACTACTATAACCTGGTCAGAATGGTTCCTCACTACTATAACCTGGTCAGAATGGTTACTCACTACTAAAACCTGGTCATAATGGTTACTCACTACTAAAGCCTGGTCATAATGGTTACTCACTACTAAAGCCTGGTCAGAATGGTTACTCACTACTAAAGCCTGGTCAGAATGGTTACTCACTACTATAACCTGGTCAGAATGGTTACTCACTACTATAACCTGGTCAGAATGGTTACTCACTACTATAACCTGGTCAGAATGGTTACTCACTACTAAATCCTGGTCAGAATGGTTACTCACTACTATAACCTGGTCAGAATGGTTACTCACTACTATAACCTGGTCAGAATGGTTACTCACTACTATAACCTGGTCAGAATGGTTACTCACTACTATAACCTGGTCAGAATGGTTACTCACTACAATAACCTGGTCAGAATGGTTACTCACTACAATAACCTGGTCAGAATGGTTACTCACCACTATAACCTGGTCAGAATGGTTACTCACTACTATAACCTGGTCAGAATGGTTACTCACTACTATAACCTGGTCAGAATGGTTACTCACTACTATAACCTGGTCAGAATGGTTACTCACTACTATAACCTGGTCAGAATGGTTACTCACTACTATAACCTGGTCAGAATGGTTACTCACTACAATAACCTGGTCAGAATGGTTACTCACTACAATAACCTGGTCAGAATGGTTACTCACTACTATAACCTGGTCAGAATGGTTACTCACTACTATAACCTGGTCAGAATGGTTACTCACTACTATAACCTGGTCAGAATGGTTACTCACTACTATAACCTGGTCAGAATGGTTACTCACTACTATAACCTGGTCAGAATGGTTACTCACTACTATAACCTGGTCAGAATGGTTACTCACTACTATAACCTGGTCAGAATGGTTACTCACTACTATAACCTGGTCAGAATGGTTACTCACTACTATAACCTGGTCAGAATGGTTACTCACTACTATAACCTGGTCAGAATGGTTACTCACTACAATAACCTGGTCAGAATGGTTACTCACTACTATAACCTGGTCAGAATGGTTACTCACTACTATAACCTGGTCAGAATGGTTACTCACTACTATAACCTGGTCAGAATGGTTCCTCACTACTATAACCTGGTCAGAATGGTTACTCACTACTATAACCTGGTCAGAATGGTTACTCACTACTATAACCTGGTCAGAATGGTTACTCACTACTATAACCTGGTCAGAATGGTTACTCACTACTATAACCTGGTCAGAATGGTTACTCACTACTATAACCTGGTCAGAATGGTTACTCACTACTATAACCTGGTCAGAATGGTTACTCACTACTATAACCTGGTCAGAATGGTTACTCACTACTATAACCTGGTCAGAATGGTTACTCACTACTATAACCTGGTCAGAATGGTTACTCACTACTATAACCTGGTCAGAATGGTTACTCACTACTATAACCTGGTCAGAATGGTTACTCACTACTATAACCTGGTCAGAATGGTTACTCACTACTATAACCTGGTCAGAATGGTTACTCACTACTATAACCTGGTCAGAATGGTTACTCACTACTATAACCTGGTCAGAATGGTTACTCACTACTATAACCTGGTCAGAATGGTTACTCACTACTATAACCTGGTCAGAATGGTTACTCACTACTATAACCTGGTCAGAATGGTTACTCACTACTATAACCTGGTCAGAATGGTTACTCACTACTATAACCTGGTCAGAATGGTTACTCACTACTATAACCTGGTCAGAATGGTTCCTCACTACTATAACCTGGTCAGAATGGTTACTCACTACTATAACCTGGTCAGAATGGTTACTCACTACTATAACCTGGTCAGAATGGTTACTCACTACTATAACCTGGTCAGAATGGTTACTCACTACTATAACCTGGTCAGAATGGTTACTCACTACTATAACCTGGTCAGAATGGTTACTCACTACTATAACCTGGTCAGAATGGTTACTCACTACTATAACCTGGTCAGAATGGTTACTCACTACTATAACCTGGTCAGAATGGTTACTCACTACTATAACCTGGTCAGAATGGTTACTCACTACTATAACCTGGTCAGAATGGTTACTCACTACTATAACCTGGTCAGAATGGTTACTCACTACTATAACCTGGTCAGAATGGTTACTCACTACTATAACCTGGTCAGAATGGTTACTCACTACTATAACCTGGTCAGAATGGTTACTCACTACTATAACCTGGTCAGAATGGTTACTCACTACTATAACCTGGTCAGAATGGTTACTCACTACTATAACCTGGTCAGAATGGTTACTCACTACTATAACCTGGTCAGAATGGTTACTCACTACTATAACCTGGTCAGAATGGTTACTCACTACTATAACCTGGTCAGAATGGTTACTCACTACTATAACCTGGTCAGAATGGTTACTCACTACTATAACCTGGTCAGAATGGTTACTCACTACTATAACCTGGTCAGAATGGTTACTCACTACTATAACCTGGTCAGAATGGTTACTCACTACTATAACCTGGTCAGAATGGTTACTCACTACTATAACCTGGTCAGAATGGTTACTCACTACAATAACCTGGTCAGAATGGTTACTCACTACTATAACCTGGTCAGAATGGTTACTCACTACTATAACCTGGTCAGAATGGTTACTCACTACTATAACCTGGTCAGAATGGTTACTCACTACTATAACCTGGTCAGAATGGTTACTCACTACTATAACCTGGTCAGAATGGTTACTCACTACTATAACCTGGTCAGAATGGTTACTCACTACTATAACCTGGTCAGAATGGTTACTCACTACTATAACCTGGTCAGAATGGTTACTCACTACTATAACCTGGTCAGAATGGTTACTCACTACTATAACCTGGTCAGAATGGTTACTCACTACTATAACCTGGTCAGAATGGTTACTCACTACTATAACCTGGTCAGAATGGTTACTCACTACTATAACCTGGTCAGAATGGTTACTCACTACTATAACCTGGTCAGAATGGTTACTCACTACTAAAACCTGGTCAGAATGGTTACTCACTACTATAACCTGGTCAGAATGGTTACTCACTACTATAACCTGGTCAGAATGGTTACTCACTACTATAACCTGGTCAGAATGGTTACTCACTACTATAACCTGGTCAGAATGGTTACTCACTACTATAACCTGGTCAGAATGGTTACTCACTACTATAACCTGGTCAGAATGGTTACTCACTACTATAACCTGGTCAGAATGGTTACTCACTACTATAACCTGGTCAGAATGGTTACTCACTACTATAACCTGGTCAGAATGGTTACTCACTACTATAACCTGGTCAGAATGGTTACTCACTACTATAACCTGGTCAGAATGGTTACTCACTACTATAACCTGGTCAGAATGGTTACTCACTACTATAACCTGGTCAGAATGGTTACTCACTACTATAACCTGGTCAGAATGGTTACTCACTACTATAACCTGGTCAGAATGGTTACTCACTACTATAACCTGGTCAGAATGGTTACTCACTACTATAACCTGGTCAGAATGGTTACTCACTACTATAACCTGGTCAGAATGGTTACTCACTACTATAACCTGGTCAGAATGGTTACTCACTACTATAACCTGGTCAGAATGGTTACTCACTACTATAACCTGGTCAGAATGGTTACTCACTACTATAACCTGGTCAGAATGGTTACTCACTACTATAACCTGGTCAGAATGGTTACTCACTACTATAACCTGGTCAGAATGGTTACTCACTACTATAACCTGGTCAGAATGGTTACTCACTACTATAACCTGGTCAGAATGGTTACTCACTACTATAACCTGGTCAGAATGGTTCCTCACTACTATAACCTGGTCAGAATGGTTCCTCACTACTATAACCTGGTCAGAATGGTTACTCACTACTATAACCTGGTCAGAATGGTTACTCACTACTATAACCTGGTCAGAATGGTTACTCACTACTATAACCTGGTCAGAATGGTTACTCACTACTATAACCTGGTCAGAATGGTTACTCACTACTATAACCTGGTCAGAATGGTTACTCACTACTATAACCTGGTCAGAATGGTTACTCACTACAATAACCTGGTCAGAATGGTTACTCACTACTATAACCTGGTCAGAATGGTTACTCACTACTATAACCTGGTCAGAATGGTTACTCACTACTATAACCTGGTCAGAATGGTTCCTCACTACTATAACCTGGTCAGAATGGTTACTCACTACTATAACCTGGTCAGAATGGTTACTCACTACTATAACCTGGTCAGAATGGTTACTCACTACTATAACCTGGTCAGAATGGTTACTCACTACTATAACCTGGTCAGAATGGTTACTCACTACTATAACCTGGTCAGAATGGTTACTCACTACTATAACCTGGTCAGAATGGTTACTCACTACTATAACCTGGTCAGAATGGTTACTCACTACTATAACCTGGTCAGAATGGTTACTCACTACTATAACCTGGTCAGAATGGTTACTCACTACTATAACCTGGTCAGAATGGTTACTCACTACTATAACCTGGTCAGAATGGTTACTCACTACTATAACCTGGTCAGAATGGTTACTCACTACTATAACCTGGTCAGAATGGTTACTCACTACTATAACCTGGTCAGAATGGTTACTCACTACTATAACCTGGTCAGAATGGTTACTCACTACTATAACCTGGTCAGAATGGTTACTCACTACTATAACCTGGTCAGAATGGTTCCTCACTACTATAACCTGGTCAGAATGGTTCCTCACTACTATAACCTGGTCAGAATGGTTACTCACTACTATAACCTGGTCAGAATGGTTACTCACTACTATAACCTGGTCAGAATGGTTACTCACTACTATAACCTGGTCAGAATGGTTACTCACTACTATAACCTGGTCAGAATGGTTACTCACTACTATAACCTGGTCAGAATGGTTACTCACTACTATAACCTGGTCAGAATGGTTACTCACTACTATAACCTGGTCAGAATGGTTACTCACTACTATAACCTGGTCAGAATGGTTACTCACTACTATAACCTGGTCAGAATGGTTACTCACTACTATAACCTGGTCAGAATGGTTACTCACTACTATAACCTGGTCAGAATGGTTACTCACTACTATAACCTGGTCAGAACTGATGAAGAGGAACAACAAGAGGAAGAGATTTCTGACGTCCCTGATCCAGATGCAACTCTTTTGGGGTAATATACGGTTACTCAATAGAATGGTGTGGTTAAATTGCAACACACATTTCCTTTATAAAAATAGTAGATATGCTAAGGTCACGTTACTGTTCTTAATAATTGGATTTAAGGTCAACTAAGTTGAGCAACTCAGCCAAGGAAACAAAGTAGATTTAAAGTCAATAGAATTGCCTGGTCAAATAGAGACATTCTAACTAACTACAGTTGAAGTCGGAAGTTTACTTACACCTTAGCCAAATACATTTAAACTCAGTTTTTCACTATTCCTGACATTTAATCCTAGTAGAAATTCCCTGTCTTAGGTCAGTTAGGATCACCACTTTATTTTAAGAAAGTGAAATGTCAGAATAATAGGAGAGATAATTATTTATTTCAGCTTTTATTTCTTTCATCACATTCCCAGTGGGTCAGAAGTTTACATAAACTCAATTAGTATTTGGTAGCATTGCCTTTAAATTGTTTAACTTGGGTCAAACGTTTCGGGTAGCCTTCCACAAGCTTCCCACAATAAGTTGGGTGAATTTTGGCCCATTCCTCCTGACAGAGCTGGTGTAACTGAGTCAGGTTTGAAGGCCTCCTTGCTCGCACACACTTTTTCAGTTCTGCCCACAACTTTTCTATAGGATTGAGGTCAGGGCTTTGTGATGGCCACTCCAATACCTTGACTTTGATGTCCTTAAGCCATTTTGCCACAACTTTTGGAAGTATGCTTGGGGTCATTGTCCATTTGGAAGACCCATTTGAGACCAAGCTTTAACTTCCTGACTGATGTCTTGAGATGTTGCTTTAATATATCCACATAATTTTCCTTCCTCATGATGCCATCTATTTTGTGAAGTGCACCAGTCCCTCCTGCAGCAAAGCACCCTCACAGCATGATGTTGCCACCCCCACGCTTCACGGTTAGGATGGTGTTCTTCGGCTTGCAAGCCGACCCCTTTTTCCTCCAAACATAACGATGGTCATTATGGCCAAACAGTTCTATTTTTGTTTCATCAGACCAGAGGACATTTCTCCAAAATGTACGATCTTTGTCCCAATGTGCAGTTGCAAACCGAAGTCTGGCTTTTTTATGGCGGTTTTGGAGCAGTGGCTTCTTCCTTGCTGAGCGGCCTTTCAGGTTATGTCGATATAGGACTCGTTTTACTGTGGATATAGATACTTTTGTAGCTGTTTCCTCCAGCATCTTCACAAGGTCCTTTGCTGTTGTTCTGGGATTGATTTGCACTTTTCGCACCAAAGTACGTTCATCTCTAGGAGACAGAACAAGTCTCCTTCCTGAGCGGTATGATGGCTGCGTGGTCCCATGGTGTTTATACTTGCGTACTATTGTTTGTACAGATGAACGTGGTACCTTCAGGCATTTGGAAATTGCTCCCAAAGATGAACCATCTACAATTGTTTTTCTGAGGTCTTGGCTGATTTCTTTTGATTTTCCCATGATGTCAAGCAAAGAGGCACTGCGTTTGAAGGTAGCCTTGAAATACATCCACAGGTACACCTCCAATTGACTCAAATGATGTCAATTAGCCTATCAGAAGCTTCTAAAGCCAAGTCAACTTAGTGTATGTAAACTTCTGACCCACTGGAATTGTGATACAGTGAATTATAAGTGAAATAATTTGTCTGTAAACAATTGTTGGGAAAATTACTTGTGTCATGCACAAAGTAGATGTCCTAACCGACTTGGCAAAACTATAGTTTGTTAAAAATACATTTGTGGAGTGGTTGAAAAACGAGTTTGAATGACTCCAACCGAAGTGTATGTAAACTTCTGACTTCAACTGTAGGTAACCAGGTCACAACTAGAGACATTCTAACTAACTAAGTAACCAGGTCACAACTAGAGACATTCTAACTAACTAAGTAACCAAGTCACAACTAGAGACATTCTAACTAACTAAGTAACCAGGTCACAACTAGAGACATTCTAACTAAGTAACTAGGTCACAAATAGAGGCAAAAAAATAAAAAATGTTTTTGCCCAGGCTCGGATACGCTAGAAAACGGTTGTCGATGACCAACGCTCCAGGAATATTAAAAAGTCTAAGAAAAGTAGGGAACCTTTTGAGGCCAAAGTCATTATTCTCTGATTGATGGTGATGGAGATCATCTCTATCCTCTGTTCACTAACGTGTGGAGACCCAGCATAAGTAAAGCCTGATTTTTACTGCACAAAGTTAGCAGTTGCTGACAAACCCAGACTAAGTCGTTATTCTCGGACTTACGTGTGACTACGCGGCGTGTGATTGGGTTGTCCTGCTCGTGTCCGTTGACGATTGGCTGAACGCTGTAGGTGTACTCAACCCCAGGGGTCAGGCCTGAGATGTAGATGCTGCCTGAGTTAGAGGTCACATCTCTGGGGGCCTCGCCTCCCTGACTGGGCCTCACCGTCAGCTACACGGGGAGACACAGAGACACACACACACACAAAACTGAAGAGTTACGACGTTAGCCCTTTCCCAGCATCACAGAAGCCAGAGCACAACTCTAGTGTGACATAGATGGACCTGTGTGTGTGTGTGTGTGTGTGTGTGTGTGTGTGTGTGTGTGTGCGCATACCTTGTATTCCACTCGGGGCACGGGGGTCCAGGAGATGATGATGGAGGTGTCTGTGACATCAGTACTGAAGCGAGGGGTGTTGCCCATTAGCTGAGCTGGAGAGAACACACAGGGTCATAGGTAAGGGGTTAGGGGTCAGGACTATTCAAACGAACAAGGAACTCCCAAAGTCCTACCCCCCCCTGCTCAAAGCAGACCCTCCTGTATGTTTATGACTCTGCCAAAACGCCTGGCCTTGACCTGGCTGGTCATACGTGTTTCATAGATGACCTATCAAATAACTTCTTTTTCAGAACAATGACCTCTCAGACAGTTAGACCATAGGAGGGCTGAGAGAGAGGATGTGGAGATATTCAGCAACTCTTGGTAAAAAAAAAGTAATGATATTTTGAAGCAACAAACTAAAAAAATGACAGTGAAGACCAAGAACAACAGTCTTACTCACTGGTGGAGAAGGTTCTGGAAGCTCCCTCACTGAGCGTATTGTCCTGCTCAGCGTGCAGAGTAGCGGTGTACTCTGTGTCTGGTTGGAGGTTGAGCAGGGTGTACTGAGACAGGCGGGCTGGCAGGCGCAGCAGTTTAGGGTTGGAGCCCTCCAGGGTCAGGAACAGACGGTATCCGGTGATGCGGGCCCGGGGGGGCCACCCACGCCATCAGAGCACTGTCCTCAGTTACGTTGGTGAAATGGACATCAGCAGGGGAATCAGGCTCTGTGGACAAAAATGTGTGTGTTTGAGATCGACAAAGTTGCAGTAAGATTCACTCATCTTTCATCGACAATTCACCTTGCGTCCAAAAAAACCCACTACTCATTATGTGATCAACATTAGCGATTCCTTGCCTCGCCGAGACTGTAGCACTAAATACATACAGTCCTAAGCTTATTGACACTGGTTTACGGAATACGTTTGCCTGTACTCACTGGTAGCCTGCTCTCCGACCAGTGGCTGGCTCTCCTCTCCTCCCTGGACGGTGTAGATGCTGAAGCGGTACGGGGTCCCGGGGGTCAGGTGGGTGACCTCTGCGTAGGCGTTCTGTGTGATGGGGAGCTGTAGCTCTGTCCGAGGGGTCCCGGCGGGGCCGACGGGGGCCACAGTCACTCTGTACCCGGACACGTCAGTTGGGGGCCCCGTCCAGGTGATGGTGATCTTCACGTCAGACACCTCGAAGAACTGCAGGTCTGTAGGAGACGGGACTTCCTCTGTGGAGAGGAAATAGGAAATGGACCTTAAGACATTGGTCGAGTTCCTGCCCCGACTACATTGTAAGATGCATGACAGATCTTACAACGCCTGGATAGGCATTTAACATATCAGCTAACAACATATGTTATAGCAATCTGACGCCCGACTGCACAGTCCATGACGTGGCACGTAACCATTGGTTGAATCGATGTAATGCCAGCGCATTTAGTAGGGCAGGAACTGGACCAGTGCCAGCAAACAAGGTGTTCATTTAAAAACTGCCATCTCCATCTAACCCTGATGAAACTAGGGCTGTCCTCTCAATACTCATTGGAGGAGATGATACAATGTCCTTCCCTCTGACCTCCTCCTCCTCCAATGATCTTTGAGAGGAGTTGAGGACTTTTTTGATTTGGTTTATAAGGATCCCCATTAGCTGATGCCAACAGCTAGTCTTACTGGGGTCCGACACATAACGAAAGATACATTACAGACAATAGACATAACAATTTACACACATTTAAAAACATGCACATGTAGTGTGTGTGTGTGTCTGTGTGTGTGTGTCTGTCTGTCGTGTGTGTGCGCGCATCTATCAGTTACACAAACATGTCAGTACACAAGTAGGTCACATGGGGGAGAGGCGTTGTGCCGTGAGGTGTTGCTTTATTAATTTCTCAATTTGCTTGAAGTCAGCCAGTCAGATGTGCAGCCAGACTTATTAGCCACTCCTTTTGCCTCGTCTCTTTCAACCAGACAGTTTTTCAATTCCTCATCAATCCATGGAGCCTTAACAGTTTTAACAGTCAGTTTCTTAACAGGTGCATTTTTAACAATAATTGTAAGAAGCGTCTGGATGCTCCTTATTAAAATCACATCAGACCGACAAATATATGTTTAACATCATCCACATAAGAGTCACAGCATAATCTTTTGTATGATCTCTTATACACTATTTTAGGCCCAGCTTTTGGAACTTTGGCTTTCCTGGATATAGCCACTATATTGTGATCACTGCATCCAATGGGTACGGATACAGCTTTAGAACAAAGCTCTACAGTATTAGTAAAAATGTGATCAATACATGTGGATGATCTTGTTCCTGTAGTGTTTGTAAATGTGTTTACTTCCCTGTTAGTGAGCATTTCTCCTTTGCCAAGATAATCCATCCACCTGACAGGTGTGGCATATCAAGAAGCTGATTAAACAGCATGATCATTACACAGGTGCACCTTGTGCTGGGGACAATAAAAGGCCACTCTAAAATGTGCAGTTTTGTCACACAACACAATGCCACAGATCTCACAAGTTTTAAGGGAGCGTGCAATTGGCATGCGGACTGCAGGAATGTCCACCAGAGCTGTAATGCCTTCTGGAACATGTTTACTTTCATGTGCCTTAATAACAATCGTGTATGCCATCTGTAAATACGAATAGAATTGTAAAATTACGAGCCTAGTTGGTTTAGCCACAGAAAAAGACAGCAACCTTTCCGCTTGCCATGATTGGCTGAGATAATGAGTGGGCTGGACATCTCAAGAGATGAGTTCGGATTGGTCTGCCATATAGCTCGCTTCTGTCTATTTGAGCTGGTCAGTATGTGTAGGTAATCCTATCTAATGAGACTTTTAAAAATATATATCGCGTAGTAGAACTGCATAAGTGTTGCTCTCCACTTTCTGGACGACCAAGTTTTGAAATCAGTGGAATTAGAGTATGATAGCTAAGGAGATGGAGAAATCCCCTGTCTCCAGATTACATCTTCAAACTAAGGGCAACCATGGCATCCATGACAGAGAGGGAGAAGCGTCCATCCATGTATACGGGTAAGATAGACTAGCTAGCTACATTTTCATATATTACACGTTTCTAATTTAGTCAGAAAGTCGTTTTCATTGCAAGTTAAAACGTACTGTTAGCTAGCTAGCTAACGTCAGCTGGCTGTCTCGCTAGCTAACGTTACGTGTATGATCTGTGTATTAATATTATTCGTATCTCAGAGCCATTTGCATTGCTAGTTATAGCCTAATGTTAGCTAGCTAACATTGAACCTGGATGGTTAGCTACCTGCAGATTCATGCAGGCTAGTACCGTCATGAGTTGGGATTATTGTTCATTGTTTAGCTAGCTAGCTACATGTCTTAACAAAAGACTCCACTATTATGATGTCACTGCGACAACTGTCGATAGACGTAGCTGGTAAATTCGCTTTGGCTATCTACTCAGATTTCAGCGCACTCTCCTCTCGTCTGAGTGTGCAAGAGCACAGATTTTTTTTTACATTTTTAGTCATTTAGCAGACACTTTTATCCAGAGCGACTTACAGTTAGTGAGTGCATACATTTTTCATACATTTCTTTAATTTTTTTTCATACTAGCCCCCCGTGGGAAACGAACTCACAACCCTGGCGCCATGCTCTACCAACTGAGCTACAGGAGGCAAGGGATAACTGATGAATATACGAACGCTCAACACCCATTGAATATGGCCGGTGACAGTAAACGTTGGCAAAAAAGCGTAATTAAATTGTTGTCAGCAGCACAGTTGCAGTCACCAACGCCTCACCAGCTATGCTAGGGCGAGTAAAAATGGTCAGAGTGAGCAATTCTCTCATTTGTGTCTGGAAGTAGATAGCAAGCAAGCAAGCAACGTTAGCCAGTTAGCGTGGGTGCTTGACTGCTGTTAGGACAGAACGCTCGGATCAGCCCTTAAAGAGATGGGTGGGGCTAAAGCTTAAGAGGGTGTGAACGAAGCTGAATGGGTGTAGACAAAGCAGAGCTCTCCAGTAGGTTTACCAAAACATTCAAGGGCCATTTTCTCAAAAGTGAGGTTTCAAGTTTATCAACTTTCAAAGCAGAATTACTTTCCCATTGTTCCTCAGCTGTAGTGTATGATATACCATTGTCTAGCTCTGAGTCTCTACTTTTATCCTATGTAAAAAAAACACAATTTCAAATTTTGCTACATAAGACCGAATCGAGCCGGTCGGTCACATATATGAACGTTATCATGAACCTTATTTCTAAGGTTACATATATTAATATATTGTCAGCCCTTTCCTGGGTAGTTTATCAGAGATAGACATAATATGGAAAAGGGCAAACAAAGGAAGATAAAAATATATACAGTCCATTAATCAGTTGGTGTAAGTGTGTTTGTGTGTGTTTGTGCTGAAGGTTTGAAGCTACGAACCAGTAGGCTTGGCTCTCTCATTCCTTCCAGGCTTCTGGGAGGGAGGGTGGACAATGAGCCTGTCATAGCGGATGTAAGCAATGTCCCCACGCGCTCTGGCAGCTTTCATGGCTGGGATAAGTTCTTTCCTCTTCTGGCGCACAGCTTCAGGATAGCCCTCGTTGAGGAAGATATACGTTCCTCTTCAGATCTTGGCTCTTTCCAGAACAGCTACCTTGTCCTTGAACCTCAGGAACTTGACCACTATCGGCCTGGACCTGTCACCTGGGCCGGTGGTGGGTTTTCCAGTCCTGTGGGCGAGCTCCACCTCAATCTTCCTGTGGTCCATCTTCAATTTCTCAGAGATCATTTCCCTCACTTTGTCCTCAGACTCCGTCCAGGTCTCATGTGGAGATTCTGCAATTCCGTTCACAAAAATGTTGTTCTGCCTTGATTGTCCCTCGAGATGATCCGATTTTTCCGTCATTGTCATCATGGATTCACATACAGAACTGATGTCCTCTCTCAATGACTTACAGATTGCTGTCATCTTGCCGTTCTCCTGTTTAATCTCATCGAGCTGACCCAGGGAGAACTGCAAACTGTTCTTCAGGTCATTGACCTCTCTGGTCAGGTCGTCCATTCTTTTTTAGTTGACTCCACCAGTATTTGGACACAACACTTGAAGCTATTTTTTTGTTGTTTTAACAACTGCTTGTAGAAATATTTTTGTTTGTTTAAAAGATCCTTCACCTGTGATACCTGTGATAGAGACACACCACTGTCCTCAACGGTACTCCCACTGGCTTTGGTCTTTGTCATGGTAGCAACATTATGCTGTTACTCCTCTCAGTTACAGACAGGGCAAGTCGCTGGGAAGACTGGAAACGACAACAAACAGCAGGGATCTAGACAGCCACAAGCCCGGGACAATCTACGGTCCCAGCCGCAAGGGCTAACTGCATTGCGGGAAGCGTTGAAGCCCTCAAGAAAACTCAGCTAGCTTGATAGGCACCTGGCTAGCAGCTAGGCTAGCTGCTATACCTTAGGTCGGCAGGATCACTGGACAGATAGTAGCGGTCCCAGCAACTGATGCCAACCCCCGTCGTGGGATCCAAATTCAAAAAAAAAAAGGTAGCTAGTTAGTATCCAAACTTTTCAATAGACTTTCAAAAAAAACAACCCGAGCTCTCCCTTGTTCTGTGTTCAAGGACGGAGGACGCAAGGACAGAGACAGCAAGGGGAAGATCTCAATTGCATACTCCTTGCGTCCTCTCTCCTCGTTTCCTTCTCAAAACCCATTGGAGGACAAGGTCAGAGGGGAGGGTCATCTGGCTTTTTCATCCAATGAGGATTTGAGAAGGAGACTTGTAGAGAGGACACGAGGAGTATGCAATTGAGATCTTCCCAAGGACTTGACAGCTAGTAATGTTTCCAGACAGTCTTGGACTCCTGAACCTGTGCTACCCTATATCATATGACTGACGGTCTTCAACACTCTGAAGCCAGACAGGAATCCAAAACGCACAAAGAGCATCCATCCAACCAGACAGAGTAGGGAGAGGAGACAGACAGTTGATTTACTTCCGCCGTGATGTTTGAGCAATCTTGAAAAAACCTTTTAACGGATAGAGGAGAAGGGAGTCATCACAAAGCCGCGCGCACGCACACACACACACACACACACACGAGAGAAGAGCCCATCACAAAAGCAAGGAGGACTGGAGATGACAGCAGCACCCAAATAAACTTAGTCTCTGAACCAGAGAGGGTCATGGAGCTGTCTGTTACATTCCAAGGTCGTATGTCATTGACTAAGTCAAAACAGTCCTCTTCCCCTCAAGCCACAAAGGAAGAGGATGACCTTAACTGCTTTAATGAGTCGAGAGAAAGAGATGTAAAGACAGAGAGGAAAATACATTTGAAAGAGAGGGGGAGGTGACAGCTTAACCTCTTTCTTGAGAGAGTCTGGTGTCTGTGTGTCATTCCCTAAAATCAGCGTGAAACGGGGTGACAAGGACAAGATGGCTGTTCTGGAAGAACTTGAGAGGAACCACCGTCTTCCTCAACAAGGACTTCTCTCTGAATCTGTGCACCAGAGGTGGAAAGAACGTATCCCAGCTATGAAAGCTGCCAGAGAGCGTGGGGACATTGCTTACGTCCGCTACGACAGGCTCATTGTCCAAAAGCCTGGGAGGAGTGATGGAGCACGCTTATAGAGAAGGGAGCTCAACTTGTACTGCACTGACTCAGATGACAGACGATTGGTTAAAAATAAATGGATAATAAGATGATAGTTGGAGCTGTATTGTTAGATTTCAGTGCAACCTTTGATGTTTTTGATCATACATTGTTATTGAAGAAACTCACTTGCTATGGCTTTACATCACCTGCCATCACCTGGTTGGAGAGCTATTTATCCAATAGAACCCAGAGAGTGTTCTTCAATGGAAGCGTCTCTAACATCAGATATGTACAGTGCGGTGTCCCTCAGGGCAGTTGCCTTGGGCCGTTAATCTTCTCTATTTTTACAAATGATTTGCCACTGGTCTTACACAAAGCTAGAATGACTATGTATCCGGATGATTCCACCTCTACATGCCAGCATGTACCCAAAGCCAGTGAGCTCACTGAAACTCTAAACCAGGAGTTCCAGTCAGTATCAGAATGGGGGATTAATAATAAACTGGTCTTAAAAACATCTATAACTAAAAGCATTGTATTTGGTTCAAATAATTATCTTAGACCTTAACCTCAACTGGAGTTGTGTATAAAAAGAGTGTGACCATTGAGCAAGGGAGGAAGCTAAAGTCCATAACATTGGATGGTCAATTATCATGTTCAAGTCGTATTGACAAAGTTGTTGTGAAGATGGAGGGAGGGGTATGTCTGTTATAAAAATATGTTTTTTTTTGTGTGTGAAAAAACGAAGAACAACTGTACTAGTTGTTCAGGATCTGGTCTTGTCCCATCCTGATTACTGTCCGGTAATACGGTCAAGCGCAGCAAAGAAAGACCTAGAAAAGTTGCAGCTGGCTCAAAACAGAGCAGCACGCTTTGCCCTTAACCGCAAATACAGAACTAACATCAACAACATGCATGCCAGTCTTTCCTGGTTGAGGGTTGACGAGAGATTTACTAGTTATGAGAAATATTACTGTGAAGAAAATTCCAGATTTTCTGCACAATCACACCATTACATACCCCACAAGACATGCCACCGGGTGTCTCTTCACAGTCCCCATGTACCAAACAAATTCACGACAACGCAGTATTATACTGAGTCATGATCGCATGGAACTCCCTTCCATCTCCAATTACTCAAGCAAAACGGCAAAATTACCTTAAAAAAACGGATTAAATAACATCTCATGGAACGGCTGGGACTTTGAGGGGACAAACACACGCAGACACACTAACACACGCACACGTTATTTGTGGTTGTATTGTTTGTATATTGTTGTATTTTAAATGTGTGTGACTGTCCTTGTCTATCAGTGTTCTGTGATTCTTGTAGACTCCCGTGTGGCTCAGTTGGTAGAGCAACGCCAGGGTTGTGGGGTTCGATTCCCACGGGGGACCAGTACGAATGAAAATGTATGCACTCACTAACTGTAAGTCGCTCTGGATAAGAGCGTCTGCTAAATTATTTTAAAAAATTTACAAATGTAAATGATTCCGGCGAGAGTAGCTTCTGCGAAAGCTAAAGAGGATCCTAATAAATATGAATCGGTAGGAGACTCGCTGACTCCGTTCATAAGAAGAAGGGTTTCGCAAACAGCTCCAACTCCCTTTTACATCTTCAGCCTAATTTGCTATACAGCCTCTAGCAGTCCAGTCTGTCTGAACTAATAGCTTTTCAATTTCCAGCTGCATCTGTCCTTTTGGCTTTATCTCAGGAGTCCCAGGCGTAATAGAACAGCATAGCTCTTTCCATCGGACCATTAGGGCTGTGAACAGTGAATGCGTCATCTGAACTTTCCACTGTGGAATCTAAATCAGTGTTTCTTTTTCCTGAATTGTATCCTCAGGGGGTTCAGAGAGAGAGAGAGAGAGAGAAGGAGACAGAGAGAGAGGAGACAGAGAGAGAGAAGGAGACAGAGAGACAGAGAGAGACAGAGACAGAGACAGAGACAGAGACAGAGAGAGAGACAGAGACAGAGAGAGAGAGAGATGTATTTCCAGTAGAGTGGATAGCTTCAGCAACCCTGCTCAAATGACCTAACAGAATACGTTGTTTGAGCTAGGCCGCTTACCTTAACCTTACCTACATGTACACCCCCACACAAAAAAAAAAAGGTGAAAAAAAAATAGAGTTTCTTTTCATTTTGATTTGAGATGAAAATGCAATACATTGAAGGTTATTTGTTGATTTATAAATCAAAATGTAACAATTTTAAGGTTGTGTGTTTTATTTTCTTTATTATTTTTTTTGGGGGGGGGGGGGTTGCGAAAATAATCTTGAGCAAGAAATTGGGTCTCCTGAAATTCTGGCGGAAAAGACTGGGATTCCCGCTGAAAACATTTGAATACCACTGCTTAAGAGCGTAGACTGAACTAGACTCTCCACAGGCGGGTGAGGAGACCCAGTACCTCGTCTCATGGTACCAGACATCACACCGAGAGAAACCTACTGTGGCTAGCGTTGAGGAAATCCAGTACCTCTCCACACACACACACACACACAAACACACACACACACACACACACGTACCTGGCAGTGGGTCACCAGCAGTGTTGACCTGTACAAAGACAGGCTCACTCTCCAGACTGTCCTCTACTGCGTAGATGCTGATGTTGTAGAGCAGGCCGGGTCGAAGGTCACTCAAGGTCACAGAGGTCACCGTGTCTGGCAGGGTCAGCTCCGTTGCAGCTCCGTTGTTTCTGCCCTCTACGGACGGCGTGTAGCTCACACGGTAGCCTATAGGAGAGGAGATACTTTATCCTTCATTACCTTCATTACCTTCATTACCTTCCCTACATGGAGAGGTCTGGCAATTCAATACAGACCTTTTAACATCGCCAATCTAGTAAGATTCCCACTGCCTTAGTAGTTTTGGATGGGGGGCTAACTAACTAACTTGTTGAGCCTTTTGTAACATTATCATTCAGTTGATTAACGTGGAATATGTGTGTCTCCATGGACATAATTGGGGTGAGGAAAGACCCCATTCACTCAGCAGTCTCCTGTAAGGATCTTCTGGCTGCTTTTACACAGGCAGCCTAATTCTGATCTTTTGCCTCAATGATTGTTTGTTTTTTGACCAGATCAGATCAGATCTTTTACCAATAATTGGTGTGTACTGACCTGTGATAGGAGCCAGGGGTTTCTCCCAGCTGGGCTGCCTGTGTAAACATAGCCTCTGGGTGTGTACGGACCTGTGATAGGAGCCAGGGGTTTCTCCCAGCTGGGCTGCCTGTGTAAACATAGCCTCTGGGTGTGTACTGACCTGTGATAGGAGCCAGGGGTTTCTCCCAGCTGACCGTGATGGAAGTCTCTCCCACCTCGTCCACCTCGTGGTCAGAGGGCGCGTCAGGAGCTGGGGGACAGGAAGAGGAAATGTCAGTTATACCGTTCAGGAAGTATTCAGACCCCTTCACTTTTTTTTGTTACGTTACAGCCTTATTCTAAAATTGATAAAATAATGTTTTTTGTTGTTGAAATTTGGCAAAATTAAATAGAAATATCACATTTACATAAGTATTCAGACACTTTACTCAGTACTTTGTTGAAGCACCTTTGGCAGCGATTACAGCCTCGAGTCTTCTTGGGTATGACCCTACAAGCTTGGCACACCTGTATTTGGGGAGTTTCTCCCATTCTTCTCTGCAGATCCTCTCAAGCTCTGTCAGGTTGGATGGGGAGCGTCTCTGCACAGCTATTTTCAGGTCTCTCCAGAGATGTTCGATCGGGTTCAAGTCCGGGCTCTGGCTGGGCCACTCAAGGACATTCAGAGACTTGTCCCAAAGCCACTCCTGTGTTGTCTTGACTGTGTGCTTAGAGTTGTTATCCTGTTGAAAAGTGAACCTTTGCCCCAGTCTGGGGTCCTGAGCGCTCTGGAGCAAGTTTTCATCAAGGATCTCTCTGTACTTTGCTCCGTTCATCTTTCCCTCGATCCTGACTAGTCTCCCAGTCCCTGCTGCTGAAAAACCTCCCCACAGCATGATGCTGCCACCACCATTCTTCACCGAAGGGATGGTGCCAGGTTTCTTCCAGATGTGACGCTTGGCATTCAGGCCAAAGAGTTCAATCTTGGTTTCATCAGACCAGATAATCTTGTTTCTCATGGTCTGAGAGTCTTTAGGTGCCTTTTTGCAAACTCCAAGCGGGCTGTCATGTGCCTTTTACTGAGGAGTGGCCAATCTACCATAAAGGCCTGATTGGTGGAGTGCTGAAGAGATTGTGTAGAAACATCTCAAGGATGATGAATGGAAACAGGATGCACCTAGCTCAATTTCGAGTCTCATAGCAAAGGGTCTGAATACTTATGTAAATAAGGTATTTCAGTTATTCATATTGAATAAAATGTGCAAACATTTCTAAAAACCTTTCGCTTTGTCAATATGGGGTATTGTGTGTTGATTGTAGAGCATGGCGTTTGCAACGCCAGGGTTGTGGGTTCGTTTCCCACAGGGGGCCAGTATGAAAAATAAAAAATAAAAATAATGTATGCACTCACTAATTGTAAGTCGCTCTGGATAAGAGCGTCTGCTAAATGACAAAAATGTAAATGTAAAATGATTGGCGAGGATTCTTATTTATTTAATCAATTTTAGAATAAGGCTGTAACGTAACAAAATATGGAAAAAGGGAAGGGGTCTGAATACTTTCCCAATGCACTGTAGATACAGTATAGAGAGATAGGAGATGGAGGTGGTGGTACAGGGCAGTACGTAGTGGGCGTCTGCCTGCCTGTCTGTCTGTCTGCCTGCCTGCCTGCCTGCCTGCCTGTCTGTCTGTCTGTCTGCCTGCCTGTCTGCCTGTCTGCCTGTCTGCCTGTCTGAACCCACCCGTGGTCTGAGAGGTAGTGAGGATGAGGTTGGGCTCTCCAGCAGGTGTAACCTCGTACACATTAACAGTGTACTTCCTCCCAGGTAGCAGATCATTGATGTTCACGGAGGTAGCGGTGCGGGGAAGGTCTAGAGAGAGAGAGAGAGAGAGATTAGGACGAGTTAAGGTTTAAATCAGTTTCACAGTCTAGTCATTTAAAAATAGATATTCGCTTTCCATCAGAGTTGGGGTTAATTTCCCAATTCGACTCAGTCAATTCAGGAAGTTAAATTGAAATTCCTCGTTGCTTTGATTTTAAAATTGCAACTTCAATTGAAATTTCTGAATTGAAATTGACCCCAACCCTGCTTTCCAGAATACATTCCACACGCTATCAAGCCAATTGAAATTTCCCCCAAACGTTTCTTCTGTGGTAAAAAGTGATTTGTTCCGCACCGAGGATCATGGGCTGTCCTCTCTCCTGTCCCTCCTCGCTGAGCTCGTACTCGATCCTGAAGCCAGACATGGTGTCAGAGGCAGACATCCAGGAGATGACGAAGCTGCTGGAGGTGATCTCTGTAACAGACTCACTGATGTCCACCACCGGAGGCGGCTGGCTGGTCTCTCCCTCCGAGGTGGCCACTGGAAGTGGGATCACACCGTCAGATACTGCCTCTAACTCAGAGACCCAAGCCGTAATAATGACAATATCTCCCTTTTACTCTAATCCTCCCGCCCTATTTTCTCGCATTGGATCCAAAAACCCAAAACACACAAGGAATAATGGAAGTATTAATTGAGAAAGAGCATAGGAGAGTCAAACAGGCCCATCTTGCCATACTAACAGGAGCCGTATGTTGTGGTGAAGTCGAAGCGTGTGACCTCCCGGCGCCCGAAGCGCAACACACTGATCAGCTGACCCTCGTAGGTGATGCCTGGCTTCAGGCCAGCGATAGTGTAGGAGTTGAGGTGGCCCGGGATATTCACCTCCCGCCACGGGGTACGGGTATTTTTCTACCAGACAAGAGAGGAGACACAGCAACCGCATTTTAGAACCACCACATTATAATATTCATATTAAACATAAAATAGTATACAAAAACTTTGATTATGGTTACAAAAAGTTTAGACACTTTCCCGATGTTCACAGGTATTTCAGAACTTGTTCAACAGTAAGGCAGCGGTGTGTAAATATATATATATTCAGAGGTTAGTATTCAGAGGTTAGTATTCAGAGGTTAGTATTCAGAGGTTAGTGCAGCAGTCTTCCTGGGACGTTTGATACAACAGATAATATAATACACTACTATAATATACACTACTATACAGATAATATACACTACTATACAGATAATACACACTACTATACCGATAATACAATACACTACTATAATATACACTACTATACAGATAATACAATACACTACTATAGAGATAATACAATACACTACTATACAGATTTTTTTTTTAAATAATAATGTAATACCTTTATTTAAACAGGGAGTCACATTGAGATTAAAAATCTATTTTACAAGAGCCCTGTATACATTACAATAAAAACATACGTGTATAAAACAATATAATTCAGCACACAATAAAAATATTTAATAAAAGTGATCACATTAAACTACATAGAGGTCCTCAATCAATAATTTAAACTGCCCGAGAGGCACCAGCACATTTTACTGCAGTGAACTCTGCAGATTGTTCCACAAATTAGAGGCAAAAAAACAAAACGCAGATTTTCCTAAATCTATACACTACTACTCACCACTCTCCACTTGAGAATGTACTGTGTGATGTGTGTGGAGGGCGGGGCGTTCCACTGGATGGGGTGGGAGTTGGGCTGGTTACCAGACTCTGTGATGATCACCTGGACTGGACGGTTACCACCTGGGAGAGAGGTATGAAGCATGACAGAGTCGAAACACGCCACACGGAGGAAGATAAATGACAGTACTACAACATTGAAACACGTTCAGCAACACATCTGATAGAGGAGCAGACCTATTGTATTATAGGTTAGCGGTGAAACTATACATCTCAGCAACACCATCTGATAACAATTGATAGTAGTGATTTGTTAAGGTATTTGACCAGCATGGTGTGGAATCGTGAAAGAAATCTAGATACCCACAAAGCAATGGCATTAAAGTGAAAGAATCTAGAACACATCACACATTTGGAATCTAAACTTTTTTTATTACAATTTCAGATCTGAAATGGTAGGTTGTACAATACAGTACATAAGAAGTTTCTGGTACAGAAAACAGGAAGGGGAGAAGTAGCACATCCCTGTGAGATTTTTTTGTTAGCCAGGGTTTCAGCATGCAGAGCAGAGAGAGAGAGAGAACTACCTTCAGCTCCTTCACTAGACCTGTTCATGTAGACATAGCTACACCGCAACAGAAAAATAAACTATACCTTTAGCGCCAACGATAGCATTGTTTCCCTAAATTGATAATCCTATCACTTTATGATGTAAACAGAGTTTTATTCCACTCTACGACTAGACATAATCCTGACGATTTGAAGTTGGAACCTCCGCCACACTGATCCTCAACACGGGGGCCCCCCAGGGGTGCGTGCTCATCCCTCTCCTGTACTCCCTGTTCACCCATGACTGCGTGGCCAAAAACGACTCCATCTCAATCAAGTTTTCTGATGACATGACAGTGGTAGGCCTGATTTCCAACAACAACGAGACAGCCTACAGGGAGGAGGTTAAAGTCCTGTGCCAGGACTTGTCCCGAAGCCACTCCTGCATTATAATAACAAATAATAATATGCCATTTAGCAGACGCTTTTATCCAAAGCGACTTACAGTCATGCGTGCATCCATTTTTTGTGTATGGGTGGTCCCGGGGTTCGAACCCACTACCTTGGCGTTACAAGCGCTGTGCTCTACCAGCTGAGCTACAGAGGACCATTATCTTGGTTGTGTGCTTAGGGTCGTTGTCCTGTTGGAAGGTGAACCTTCACCCCAGTCTGAGGTCCTGAGCGCTCTGGAGCAGTTTTTCGTCAAGGATCTCTCTGTACTTTGCTCCATTCATCTTTCTCTCGATCCTGACTAGTCTCCCAGTCCCTGCCGCTGAAAAACATCCCCACAGCATGATGCTGCCACCCCCATGCTACACTGTAGGGATGGTGCCAGGTTTCCTCCAGACATGACGTTTGGCATTCAGCCCAGAGTTCAATCTTGGTTTCATCAGACCAGAGAATCTTGTTTCTCATGGTCTGACAGTGCTTTAGGTGCCTTTTGGCAAACTCGAAGCGGGCTGTCATGTGCCTTTTATTGAGGAGTGGCTTCCGTCTAGGAAGAGTCTTGATGGTTCCAACCTTCTTCCATTTAAGAATGATGGAGGCCACTGTGTTCTTGGGGATCTTCAATCTTCCATTTTTTGGTACCCTTCCCCAGACCTGTGTCTCGACACAATCCTGTCTCGGAGCTCTATGGACAATTCCTTCGACCTCATGGCTTGGTTTTTGCTCTGACATGCACTGTCAACTGTGGGACCTTTATATAGACAGGTGTGTTCCTTTCCAAATCATGGCCAATCAATTGAATTTCCCCACGTGGACTCCAATCAAGTTGTAGAAACATCTCAAGGATGATAAATGGAAACAGGATGCACCTGAGCTCAATTTCATTGCAAAGGGTCTGAATACTTATGTAAATAAGGTATTTCTTATTTTTCTTATTTTTCTTGGCCAACATTTCTAAAAACATGTTTTTGCTTTGTCATTATGAGGTATTGTGTGTAGATTTATGAGAAAAAATTATATTATTTTAATCCATTTTAGAATAAAGCTGTAACGTAACAAAATGTGGAAAAAGTCAAGGGCTCTGAACACTTTCCGAATGCACTGCAAACCTCAGTGAACTAATCCATTGCGGAGGAGGCCTAGACTAAAAGCCAGGCTCCGTATGGAGGGTGTGACGCAATTGCGGAGCCTCCGGAGGCATGCAGAGGCCAAATAGAGTTCCGTACCGCATCGCCATGCGCCTCCGAAATGTTGTAACAATTCCTAATTTACAATGTTTGTTACGTTGGTTATGTTAATAGGTTCCGGTACTAATTTTGGGTGCTGGTACTGTCTAGATTTTAGGTGCAGGAGCTCCACAGTACTTTTGAGCTAATATTCTATAAAGAACAGGAGTTCAAGCAGTAGAACATTTTGAGGTGCCGGTACTCAGCTCCGGTGAGCTCCAGCCCAAGTCAAGCCTACGGCTGTGTCTGTCCCGAGCTCACTGGCAGGGAAACTCTGAGGGCCCAGAATATTTTATACAATGTTGCAAGTAAGCTAGAACAAGCTTTGGGCCGGACCAAAGTTAATAGTTGATACAATGTTTCAAGTTCGTTGCAGACAGGCCATGTGTAGCCAATGAGATTTATAGGAATTTTTATTTTTTTGTATTATTCTTTTTGTGGATATTTTCTATCTGCAGGCTGCAATGTTTTTATTTGTTGGCTTTATGGAGGCTATTTTTACATAGTTGGCAATAGAAGTTACTTTTTAGGTTTGTATCATTTTCATTTAGATTTGGATCGAATCTTGATTAACCACATTACAATGATTTAGAGATATGAAGACGTTATTATCAATTAAATTAAACTGTTTCACGAACATGTGCATATGAAAACCATCACTGGCACGCAGATCGGTAAAAACGGTAAGATAAATTGGCATTCCACATCAGAATGTTGCCGACTCCTCGTGTAGCCTATCACCGGCAACTTCAGGAGAGTAACGGCAGAATCTGAGAAAGCCAGCAGGAGCCGGAGGAGGATGGTTGGGTCAGGTTACGTTTTTTTTAAATTCTCTGGCGCTCTCGAGGCATTTGTCTTATTTCATCAAACCGTAAACTTAAAGCATCAGCATCAAGCTCAATGCATATAGTTGATTTTATTCAAAAACACATAGGGTGTGTCTATATATGGAAAAATACACGTTTAAAAATGTCGACCAATCAATTGCCCTCAGCAAGTGGATTGGTTAACCCTGCCATGGCAGGCTAGTGTGCCCTCTGCACAATCTGTTCTTAATTCCTCCCATTACAGTTCCTAAGGCCCACTGATTATATCCCTAGTCTGTACTAGGTCCCAGCATCCAACCACCGCCAGGCTCTCTGACCCCCCCACCCCCCACCCCCACCCCGTTCACAGCCATTCGTTCAAACACTATTCAAAATCATTTAAAATACTTTATCTGGGTTTGATTGGCGCAATGGAACCAATAGAATACTCGCAAAACTGCAAAACCCCGCACATCTGGTACTCCAGGCAGGCTAAAGCAGATACAAATAATATTTTAACATCTCACAGCTGCCTGGCACTAAGGGAAGTTATTGCACTGGGCTGGGGTACCCTTCACTTTAAACAAAAATGCTGAGGATTTTTCATTTTCTCAACCTGCGTACACGTACACGGTCTTGAATGGACAGTGCACAGTCTTTGTGTTGCTTTAAAATGATAACGGTCATGGTGTAACCAACCAGAAAACGGCTGGGGATTGTAGCAGAGTACTGAGTGCATTGTTGAGCACCTCTATAGAAAAAATGTGCTAGAGAAATAGGAGAAGAGAGACAAATACAGGGTTTGTCTGTAAACGGCTCTCGATTTCCAGTTTGCTTGTTACCAGCTTTAAATCTAGAGCTGTAAGCCGACTCAGAAAAGCAGAGGTGGTGAGAGAAGCTCATAGTTCACTTCCCCACTAACATGAGAGGACTAAACATCAGTCAGCACCTCAGAAGGTTAGCGCCACACGCCAACTAACAACAAAAGACCTGAGCGGGAGAAGGTGGAGGATATAGTAACGTGTGCCTCCCCCTCTCTCCTCCACTAACCTCTGGAGGAGGTAGCACCACATGGAGGAGGTAGCACCACATGGAGGAGGTAGCACCACATGGAGGAGGTAGCACCACATAGAGGAGGTAGCACCACATCATCTAGAGTTTAACACCACATGGAGGAGGTAGCACCACATCATCTAGAGTTTAACACCACATGGAGGAGGTAGCACCACATCATCTAGAGTTTAACACCACATGGAGGAGGTAGCACCACATCGTCACACGCTCTAGAGCACAACATGGAGGAGGACGGAGCGGGTGGAGGATGTACCAACATGTGCTAGCCTCCCCCTCTCTCCCCACTCCCTTCCACTTCAAAATCAAGTTGTGAACAAAGTCTCAAACAAGCGGGGTGTGAAACCAGAGGGCCAGGTTTAATGACCCTGGAGCAGGATAGTTTCATTCAATTGTTGGTTTTCTGCTAAATTAAAAGAGTGTGAGGGGGCGTGGTGGAGAGAAAGCACGGATCAGAGATGCGAGCGTTCCTGTCACCCAGGAGGAGGAAGGGTAGCAGAGAGGAACAGATGTTCTAGAAGGGTAGTAGAGAGGAACAGTTGTTCTAGAAGGGTAGCAGAGAGGAACAGATGTTCTAGAAGGGTAGCAGAGAGGAACAGTTGTTCTAGAAGGGTAGCAGAGAGGAACAGTTGTTCTAGAAGGGTAGCAGAGAGGAACAGATGTTCTAGAAGGGTAGCAGAGAGGAACAGTTGTTCTAGAAGGGTAGCAGAGAGGAACAGATGTTCTAGAAGGGTAGCAGAGAGGAACAGTTGTTCTAGAAGGGTAGCAGAGAGGAACAGATGTTCTAGAAGGGTAGCAGAGAGGAACAGATGTTCTAGAAGGGTAGCAGAGAGGAACAGATGTTCTAGAAGGGTAGCAGAGAGGAACATATGTTCTAGAAGGGTAGCAGAGAGGAACATATGTTCTAGAAGGGTAGCAGAGAGGAACAGTTGTTCTATAAGGGTAGCAGAGAGGAACAGTTGTTCTAGAAGGGTAGCAGAGAGGAACAGTTGTTCTAGAAGGGTAGCAGAGAGGAACATATGTTCTAGAAGGGTAGCAGAGAGGAACAGATGTTCTAGAAGGGTAGCAGAGAGGAACATATGTTCTAGAAGGGTAGCAGAGAGGAACAGATGTTCTAGAAGGGTAGCAGAGAGGAACAGATGTTCTAGAAGGGTAGCAGAGAGGAACAGTTGTTCTAGAAGGGTAGCAGAGAGGAACAGTTGTTCTAGAAGGGTAGCAGAGAGGAACATATGTTCTAGAAGGGTAGCAGAGAGGAACAGATGTTCTAGAAGGGTAGCAGAGAGGAACAGATGTTCTAGAAGGGTAGCAGAGAGGAACAGATGTTCTAGAAGGGTAGCAGAGAGGAACAGATGTTCTAGAAGGGTAGCAGAGAGGAACAGATGTTCTAGAAGGGTAGCAGAGAGGAACAGATGTTCTAGAAGGGTAGCAGAGAGGAACAGATGTTCTAGAAGGGTAGCAGAGAGGAACAGATGTTCTAGAAGGGTAGCAGAGAGGAACAGATGTTCTAGAAGGGTAGCAGAGAGGAACAGATGTTCTAGAAGGGTAGCAGAGAGGAACAGATGTTCTAGAAGGATAGCAGAGAGGAACATATGTTCTAGAAGGGTAGCAGAGAGGAACAGATGTTCTATAAGGGTAGCAGAGAGGAACATATGTTCTAGAAGGGTAGCAGAGAGGAACAGATGTTCTAGAAGGGTAGCAGAGAGGAACATATGTTCTAGAAGGGTAGCAGAGAGGAACAGATGTTCTAGAAGGGTAGCAGAGAGGAACAGATGTTCTAGAAGGGTAGCAGAGAGGAACAGATGTTCTAGAAGGGTAGCAGAGAGGAACAGTTGTTCTAGAAGGGTAGCAGAGAGGAACAGATGTTCTAGAAGGGTAGCAGAGAGGAACAGATGTTCTAGAAGGATAGCAGAGAGGAACAGATGTTCTAGAAGGGTAGCAGAGAGGAACAGATGTTCTAGAAGGGTAGCAGAGAGGAACAGATGTTCTAGAAGGGTAGCAGAGAGGAACAGATGTTCTAGAAGGGTAGCAGAGAGGAACAGATGTTCTAGAAGGGTAGCAGAGAGGAACAGATGTTCTAGAAGGGTAGCAGAGAGGAACAGATGTTCTAGAAGGGTAGCAGAGAGGAACAGATGTTCTAGAAGGGTAGCAGAGAGGAACAGATGTTCTAGAAGGGTAGCAGAGAGGAACAGGGCTACAATGAGAAAACATTCTTCCCCCCATAGGCCTTACCATGCAGGGCTACAGAGTAACGCATCAAGCCCCATAGGCCTTACCATGCAGGGCTACAGAGTAATGCATCAAGCCCCATAGGCCTTACCATGCAGGGCTACAGAGTAATGCATCAAGCCCCATAGGCCTTACCATGCAGGGCTACAGAGTAATGCATCGAGCCCCATAGGCCTTACCATGTATGGCTACAGAGTAACGTATCAAGCCCCATAGGCCTTACCATGCAGGGCTACAGAGTAACGCATCAAGCCCCATAGGCCTTACCATGCAGGGCTACAGCGTAACGCATCAAGCCCCATAGGCCTTACCATGCAGGGCTACAGAGTAACGCATCAAGCCCCATAGGCCTTACCATGCATGGCTACAGAGTAACGCATCAAGCCCCATAGGCCTTACCATGCAGGGCTACAGAGTAATGCATCAAGCCCCACTTAATCTTCTTCACGTATTCCTTTTCTCTCCTAGTAGAGCCAACGGCCTCCACCAGCCCACCAGTCAAACTGAAGTGATAAACAACAGTCTGTTCTGTCCTTACGTATCCCACAGAACACCCTCCAACAGTCTGTTCTGTCCTTACGTATCCCACAGAACACCCTCCAACAGTCTGTTCTGTCCTTACGTATCCCACAGAACACCCTCCAACAGTCTGTTCTGTCCGTACGTATCCCACAGAACACCCTCCAACAGTCTGTTCTGTCCTTACGTATCCCACAGAACACCCTCCAACAGTCTGTTCTGTCCGTACGTATCCCACAGAACACCCTCCAACAGTCTGTTCTGTCCTTACGTATCCCACAGAACACCCTCCAACAGTCTGTTCTGTCCTTACGTATCCCACAGAACACCCTCCAACAGTCTGTTCTGTCCTTACGTATCCCACAGAACACCCTCCAACAGTCTGTTCTGTCCTTACGTATCCCACAGAACACCCTCCAACAGTCTGTTCTGTCCTTACGTATCCCACAGAACACCCTCCAACAGTCTGTTCTGTCCGTACGTATCCCACAGAACACCCTCCAACAGTCTGTTCTGTCCTTACGTATCCCACAGAACACCCTCCAACAGTCTGTTCTGTCCTTACGTATCCCACAGAACACCCTCCAACAGTCTGTTCTGTCCTTACGTATCCCACAGAACACCCTCCAACAGTCTGTTCTGTCCTTACGTATCCCACAGAACACCCTCCAACAGTCTGTTCTGTCCTTACGTATCCCACAGAACACCCTCCAACAGTCTGTTCTGTCCTTACGTATCCCACAGAACACCCTCCAACAGTCTGTTCTGTCCTTACGTATCCCACAGAACACCCTCCAACAGTCTAGTATAGCGTTGTGACCACGCCCAGTGACTGATGTTCTGTCCTTACGTATCCCACAGAACACCCTCCAACAGTCTGTTCTGTCCTTACGTATCCCACAGAACACCCTCCAACAGTCTGTTCTGTCCTTACGTATCCCACAGAACACCCTCCAACAGTCTGTTCTGTCCTTACGTATCCCACAGAACACCCTCCAACAGTCTGTTCTGTCCTTACGTATCCCACAGAACACCCTCCAACAGTCTAGTATAGCGTTGTGACCACGCCCAGTGACTGATGTTCTGTCCTTACGTATCCCACAGAACACCCTCCAACAGTCTGTTCTGTCCTTACGTATCCCACAGAACACCCTCCAACAGTCTGTTCTGTCCATACGTATCCCACAGAACACCCTCCAACAGTCTAGTATAGCGTTGTGACCACGCCCAGTGACTGATGTTCTGTCCTTACGTATCCCACAGAACACCCTCCAACAGTCTGTTCTGTCCTTACGTATCCCACAGAACACCCTCCAACAGTCTGTTCTGTCCATACGTATCCCACAGAACACCCTCCAACAGTCTGTTCTGTCCTTACGTATCCCACAGAACACCCTCCAACAGTCTGTTCTGTCCTTACGTATCCCACAGAACACCCTCCAACAGTCTGTTCTGTCCGTACGTATCCCACAGAACACCCTCCAACAGTCTGTTCTGTCCGTACGTATCCCACAGAACACCCTCCAACAGTCTGTTCTGTCCTTACGTATCCCACAGAACACCCTCCAACAGTCTGTTCTGTCCTTACGTATCCCACAGAACACCCTCCAACAGTCTAGTATAGCGTTGTGACCACGCCCAGTGACTGATGTTCTGTCCTTACGTATCCCACAGAACACCCTCCAACAGTCTGTTCTGTCCTTACGTATCCCACAGAACACCCTCCAACAGTCTGTTCTGTCCTTACGTATCCCACAGAACACCCTCCAACAGTCTGTTCTGTCCTTACGTTTCCCACAGAACACCCTCCAACAGTCTGTTCTGTCCTTACGTATCCCACAGAACACCCTCCAACAGTCTGTTCTGTCCTTACGTATCCCACAGAACACCCTCCAACAGTCTGTTCTGTCCTTACGTATCCCACAGAACACCCTCCAACAGTCTGTTCTGTCCGTACGTATCCCACAGAACACCCTCCAACAGTCTGTTCTGTCCTTACGTATCCCACAGAACACCCTCCAACAGTCTAGTATAGAGTTGTGACCACACCCAGTGAACTTCGTCCATACCAGGGAGAGGACGTACCCCAACACCGGTAGTATTGTGACCACTATAGGGCTTAGTGGTGTGGTGTTCTTACCTGGGAAAGACTGTTGGGGCTCGCAGCTGAGCTCTCCAATACTGTTGCCATAGCAATAACACTTGTACATGATGCCGTGGATAAGCTTGTCCCACGATTGGCCGATCTGATAGAAGACTCTGGTCTCCGGCTCCTGGCATTGGTCTGGGAACAGATGTTGAATACGGTAAGATTTTACTTCAAGATTATCATCAGAAATGATAATGCAAAATGTTCAAGTAGCCAAGTAATCAAATCAAGTGTAATTGTCACGCCCTGGCTCTGGGGACTCTTATATGTTGAGCCAGGGTGTGTAGTGTCTATGTTTTGTTTTCTATGTTCTGTTCTAGGTTATGTGTTTCTATGTTGGCCGGGGTGGTTCTCAATCAGAGCCAACGTGAATCAGCTGTTGCTTGTTGTCTCTGATTGGGAACCATACTTAGGCAGCCTTTTGTGCACTTGTCATTTTGTGGGATCTTGTTCCGTGTAGGTTTGTGTTATTGACCGAGGGACTTCACGTATCATTTTGTTGTTTTGTGTTGTAATTAAAAGTACCTATTAAAGTATGTACTCTTATCACGCTGTGCCTTGGTCCGCTCATTATGACGATCGTGACAGTAATTGTCATATGCACATGATTCAGCAAAGTGTACTCAGTACATTGAAAGTACTACCCTGGTCCTAGATCTGTTTGTGGGGTCTAGCCAAATTCCATGGTCACACAAAATGAAGCACAAACAAATCTAGGACCAGGGTAGTCAGGTACAACACCACAAGCGGTAAATATCGCCACAAAAACAAACATCTTGGTCCATTAAAATAATAGGTTCCTATGAACTATGAACTCACCAATGGCGTCACACTTCCAGCGCCCGCGGCCCTGTCCGAAGCAGGTGCAGTTCATCATGTAGCCCTCTTCATGGAGCTTAGTGAAGGTCTGGTTCACCTCATGGGTCAACCCGTCCACAATACACTGATCTATGACAGGAAGGAAAACACATACAAGGTCAAAAACAGCAGGTCCCAATTCTCTCACTACCGCTTCCACCATGTTGGGATCTGAGAACATCAAAGTGTTAGGGTCAAGGGTCAAGTTGAAGGGCTAGGAAGAGCATTAGGACCGGATGTACATCACCACAGCGCTGGCACGTTCTGTGTGGCATGTATGACCTCTCACCTACTTTCAAATCAAATGTTATTTTTCACATTCGCCGAATACAACAGGTGTAGACCTTACAGTGAAATGCTTACTTACAAGCCCTTAACCAACAATGCAGTTTTAAGAGAAATAAGTGTTAAGTAAACAATAGATAAGTAAAAAATAAAAGCAGTAAAATGGCATATATTATAAAAATCCCATTTTCTCATTACCTTTGAGCTGGGAGTATGCGATGCAGCTCCACTCTCCGCGGCCGTTCCCAACGCAGGTGCAGCGCATCATGTGTCCCAGGACGTCGTGGCGTTTGTCCCACTGGTCTCCCACGCGGTACATCACGCCCTCGCTGGTCGTACACACCTCCTCGTGAGCTGAGAGGACAGAACAGTACTCAGAATGTTAGAACTTTTAGAATGTTAGAACTTTTAGAATGTTAGAACATATAGAATGTTAGAACATATAGAATGTTAGAACTTTTAGAATGTTAGAACATATAGAATGTTAGAACTTTTAGAATGTTAGAACTTTTAGAATGTTAGAACTTTTAGAATGTTAGAACATATAGAATGTTAGAACATATAGAATGTTAGAACATATAGAATGTTAGAACATATAGAATGTTAGAACTTTTAGAATGTTAGAACTTTTAGAATGTTAGAACTTTTAGAACAGTGCAGCTGGAGCCGTCAGTAAAATGGAACTTTTCAAGGCTGAACAACATAAACAGATGTTCATAACATGTGTAGGACTACGTCCTCTGCAGGCTTTAGACATATGGGCCTAGGGGATGTCCTCCTAATTAAAAGGAGATGACTGGTTTATATGTGGTGAGATAGAAAGAGGGAGAAGAGAGGACAGCCCAGAGATAGATAGATATCTGTGGAGGGGGTTGACTGATGCTCTGATGACTGCAGCTGTCCTGGAGACCAGCAGACAGCCAGGGAGTCTCTCCCTGTTCTCTGCCAGCCGGGAAGAGAGACCGTGGCCCCTGGATCTGGGCACTGAGTCTGGGACAGACTCCCTGGGCTTTGGGTCCTAGCTCTGGAGGTCAGTGTGTGATCACCCATTCACAGCTGGTGCCAGTAGGTGATCACCCATTCACAGTTGGTGCCAGTAGGTGATCACCCATTCACAGCTGGTGCCAGTGTGTGATCACCCATTCACAGTTGGTGCCAGTAGGTGATCACCCATTCACAGCTGGTGCCAGTATGGACCTAAAGATTATGGGACGGCCACTGGCTGTTTTCGGACGATCGTCGCGTGTTTGTGTCTGTGGCTTTAGATCAATTGTATGGAGTGAGAGAACATTTTGGCAACAGAACTCACCAGCCATGGGGCAGAAGCAATGAGGCAACAGAACTCAGAATGGGGCAACAGAACTCACCAGCCATGGGGCAGAAGCAATGAGGCAACAGAACTCACCAGCCATGGGGCAGAAGCCGAATCGCTGTTCTCCGTCATAGTTGGTGGCGGTGCCGCACCACTTCATGCCGTCCCTGCGCCCATCGGCGGTACAGTCTGTGTAGTTTCTCCCGTTGTAGAGGAAGGGGAACTGACACAGGGCACCGTTAGAGTTTCCTCCCCTCGTTGTCACCATCACTGCAAACACAATCACAATGAGTGCATCCCAAATGGCACCCTATTCCCTATTGGCCCTGGTCAAAAGTAGTGCACTACGAAGGGTGTCATTTGGAATGCAGACAATGACTAAGTAACCACCCTAAGAAACCTGGAAACTAACTCCCATTCTAATAGAACCCAGATATTTAATGATGTCGGCTGGCTAGAATTCGAATGACTCTGCTGGAAAACGCTCAGGTTGAATTGAGATCGCCATTCTCAACACATGCTTGCTTGTGTTGCGCTACCACAGATGACGTCCTATCAGATGAAACACTCGCTCTACTATTGTTTCCTCCGACTCTGTTCACTGCATCCAAGAGATCACCATTCTTTTTGGGTTCAAAAGGCGTCCTTCTGGTCTCTCTCTGTCCACCCATCTCTCCCTCCCTCCCTACCTCTCTCTCTGTCCACCCATCTCTCCCTCCCTCCCTACCTCTCTCTCTGTCCACCCATCTCTCTCCTCCCTCCCTCCCTACCTCTCTCTCTGTCCACCCATCTCTCCCTCCCTCCCTACCTCTCTCTCTGTCCACCCATCTCTCCCTCCCTCCCTACCTCTCTCTCTGTCCACCCATCTCTCCCTCCCTCCCTCCCTCTCTCTGTCCACCCATCTCTCCCTCCCTCCCTACCTCTCTCTCTGTCCACCCATCTCTCCCTCCCTCCCTACCTCTCTCTCTGTCCACCCATCTCGTCTCAATTAAATAAAAAGCTGTAAAAATAAAAAATATATATACTACCGTTCAAAAGTATTGGGTCACTTAGAAATGTCCTTGTTTTCGAAAGAAAAGCAATTTTTTGGTCCATTAAAATAACATCAAATTGATCAGAAATACAGTGTAGACATTGTTAATGTTGTAAATGGCTATTGTAGCTGGAACAACAGTTTTCAGCTGTGCTAACATAATTGCAAAAGGGTTTTCTAATGATCAATTAGCCTTTTAAAATTATAAACTTGGATTAGCAAACACAACGTGCCATTGGAACACAGGACTGATGGTTGCTGATAATGGGCCTCTGTACGCCTATGTAGATATTCCATTACAAATCAGCCGTTTCCAGCTACAATAGCCATTTACAACATTAACAATGTCTACACTGTATTTCTGAAAAAATTTGATGTCATTTTAAAATGGCCCCCCCCAAAAAAATTGCTTTTCATTAGAAAACAAGGACATTTCTAAGTGACCTCAAACGTTTGAACGGTATAGTATATATATATATATATATATATATTACCATTTTTTTCTGTGCAGAAGGAGTATTTCTGTTCGGTTTCGCAGTCGGAGGAGATGCAGCACCACAGCTGCCCGTCAGGGCGTCCCTCTGAGGTACAGGAGTGGTAGGTCTTCCCCATGTAGGTGAAGGGGAACACACAGGGCTGACCGTTGGAGTTCCCCCCGTACACTGGGGCTGGGCCCTCTGAACACAAAACACATAGAAACCAGATAGAAAGATTTCTGAATGATGGCAAATTGCCGATTCTACTTTTTAAAACACTGTTTTCATTGTGGGAGCTCTGGTGAGTAAGATCAGTTTATAAATAAAATGTATTTACTGCGTCAGAGACACATCGCAAACAATAGCTGGACAATAACTATATGTGAATATAAAATCAGCACGTACCCCACTCCTCACAGCTGACCCCGTTTCCCAGGCAGGTACACAGCATCTGTTTGCTGCCCTGGGTCTTGATCCATCTCATCCCCAGGACGTAGGCCACCCCGGCGTCCGTCTGGCAGGCCCCCTCCAGGGCTAGGCCGGGACGAGGCTCCAGGCTGGGCTGGGGCTGGTACACAGCCGGCTGGATGTTGGTGATCACACGGGACCCGGTACCTGTAGCGCCACATGTGTGAAAGAGAAGAAAAAAAAAGCCTTCTGTGAAAATGTGTGTAAATGATTAGAAACTAGATTTTGTTTGCAAAATTTGCTGTGAATAGTTTAAGGGCAGTTTTCCCAGTCACAGAATATCAATTGAACATGCTTTTATGTTTAGGCTCTGTGTCCAGGAAACCAGCCTTGGAAATCCCCTATTAACATGTTTAATATTGGCAGACTTGTAATTAGAATGAACACTGTCTGGGGGGGGGAGGATGACCTGAAGCAGAGATGGTCTCACCACGGTCTCTCACACTTCCACTCTCCACTCATTAAGGAGTCTCACCCAGGCCGGTGGTGTGGAGGGACGCGTGTCTCTCACACTTCCACTCCCCGCGCCCGTTCCCCGTACACAGACACTGCAGCATGTGACCTCGGGCGTCCGTCTTGCTCCAGGTGTCTCCGATCCTATGGGACGTCAGCGTGTCCTGGTCGTTACACCGGTCTGATAGAGGGAAATAATTCAGTACCACTTTAACCAGGGTCATGTTCAGTAGGCACCAAACGGAACAAAACAGACTGAAACAGGAAGGGACTGCCTGGAATTGTTCAATAAGAAGCTGATTTTAGTTATGTTGCAAAGTGTTTGCTACATTTTGCCCTAATGAATACAACCCAGTTCAGTTTCACTTTAACAGGCAAGCAGTAGTATAATTAAGCGATAAGGCCCAAGGGGTTGTGGTAACAACCAGTTGAATATTGGCCATATACCACAAACCCCTGAGCTACCTTATTGCTATTTTAAACTGGTTACCAACATAAAATGAACAGTATGTATTTTTGCATCATACCCGTGGTATATTGTCTGATATACACAGGGTTGAAATGCTGTGTCAGCCAATCAACATAATAGCTAACACGTTTCATAATGTTATGGAATTGCATTGGGTTTTCATTAAGGACATGTAAAATCACTTAAAACACGGAACTGGGACAATTTACATTCCTCTTCACCAAGTTAAGCTAAAGTTTTTCCCTTAATTAAGCTTGTGGAACTGAGCTGTTCCCACACTCACATCGGGTTGAAGCTGCCACGGTCTGTAGAGGTGTGTGTGTGTGTGTGTGTGTGTGTGTGTGTGTGTGTGGGAAGGAATTTGTGGTCGGGCCTGTTGGTGAGTCGGAGGTGATGATGAATGATGAGTGATGGAGCTTGGCGGTACGGCTGGCGGTACGGCTGTGGGGTCTTACAGGTGTGCGTGTGTGTGTTTGCTCCTGTGTGTTGGTGTCTTACTTCTAGATGTACAGGTGATCCTTCCACTCCCCTCTCCTAGACAGGTGCAGTCTACGATCATCCAGCCCTGGTATGGCTTCTCCCAGGTTTCACCCACCACGTAGGACGTCCCTGCCGTGTTGTCATAGCAACGCTCCGCTGCGGACACAAGAAGGGGGAGGAGTTAAGATATATTTTATGATGTAATGTTTTGACAGCTAACGTCAACTTCCAGGATCGTATTCACAAAAACGGAAGCAAATGGGCTGAACCGGGAACGGACTACCTGAAGAGAACTTGACCAATGAGACGTTTTCCAATAACAACAAAAAATGTTGCTACAATTTGCAGTAATGAATATGACCGTGACGTGTTTAGACAGTTAACTTCCAGAGGTCGGAGTTTGTTTAGTTAGACAGCTAACTTCCTGTTTGTTTAGACAGCTAACTTCCAGAGGTCGGTGTTTGTTTAGACAGCTAACTTCCTGTTTGTTTAGACAGCTAACTTCCAGAGGTTGGTTAAGTCATTCCCATTCATTTTACATTTCAGTCATTTAGCAGACGCTCTTATCCAGAGCGACTTACAGTTAGTGAGTGCATACATTTCTTTTTTCCCCATACTGGCACAATGCTCACCAACAGGTTTGCAGGTCCACTCTCCCTTGCCGTTGCCCAGACAGACACACTCCAGCATGTAGCTCTCAGTGTCATGGGGTCTCCTCCACGTGTCCCCAATCTTATAGGACTGACCCCCCTCATGGCAGCGGTCTGGGATAGAATCAGAAACACAGTTAAACACACACTGTATATTTACATTTTAGTAATTTAGCAGACGCTCTTATCCAGAGCGACTACAGTTAGTGAGTGCATACATTTTTCATACTGACCCCCGTGGGAAACGAACCCACAACCCTGGCGTTGCAAGCGCCATGCTCTACCAACTGAGATACAGGGGACACACACACACACCCAGCGACCCAGCCTGCCACCACACACACAGACAACCACCCAGCGACCCAGCCAGCCACCACACACACACAGACAACCACCCAGCGACCCAGCCAGCCACCACACACAGACAACCACCCAGCGACCCAGCCAGCCACCACACACACAAACCAACCAACCACCCAGTCAGTGACCAGCCAGCCACCACAGACAGCTGCAGTGACTGAACCACATCCTAAGAGGGCTTTATGTGATACGGAGATTTAACTGGATTACTGAGCCCAATCACACACACACTATCGAAACACTATCTGAAACCCTACCTCTTCAAACAGTATCTTAAATAATCCTCCTCTTCACCTCGACCCCCCCAAAAATAAAATAAATAAAAATAACACTTGCACTTGAACCCCCCCCTTCTAACTCTGACTCTACTGACAGCTACATTATTGAGGAAAAATTGTCTTTCTATGCCTGTGATATGTGGTTGTCCCACCTAGCTACAGTGGGGAAAAAAAGTATTTAGTCAGCCACCAATTGTGCAAGTTCTCCCACTTAAAAAGATGAGAGAGGCCTGTAATTTTCATCATAGGTACACGTCAACTATGACAGACAAATTGAGAAAAAAAATCCAGAAAATCACATTGTAGGATTTTTAATGAATTTATTTGCAAATTATGGTGGAAAATAAGTATTTGGTCACCTACAAACAAGCAAGATTTCTGGCTCTCACAGACCTGTAACTTTTTGTTTAAGAGGCTCCTCTGTCCCCCACTCGTTACCTGTATTAATGGCACCTGTTTGAACTTGTTATCAGTATAAAAGACACCTGTCCACAACCTCAAACAGTCACACTCCAAACTCCACTATGGCCAAGACCAAAGACCGGTCAAAGGACAGACACCAGAAACAAAATTGTAGACCTGCACCAGGCTGGGAAGACTGAATCTGCAATAGGTAAGCAGCTTGGTTTGAAGAAATCAACTGTGGGAGCAATTATTAGGAAATGGAAGACATACAAGACCACTGATAATCTCCCTCGATCTGGGGCTCCACGCAAGATCTCACCCTGTGGGGTCAAAATGATCACAAGAACGGTGAGCAAAAATCCCAGAACAACACGGGGGGACCTAGTGAATGACCTGCAGAGAGCTGGGACCAAAGTAACAAAGCCTACCATCAGTAACACACTATGCCGCCAGGGACTCAAATCCTGCAGTGCAAGACGTGTCCCCCTGCTTAAGCCAGTACATGTCCAGGCCCGTCTGAAGTTTGCTAGAGTGCATTTGGATGATCCAGAAGAGGATTGGGAGAATGTCATATGGTCAGATGAAACCAAAATATAACTTTTTGGTAAAAACTCAACTTGTCGTGTTTGGAGGACAAAACAAAGAATGCTGATTTGCATCCAAAGAACACCATACCTACTGTGGAGCATGGGGGTGGAAACATCATGCTTTGGGGCTGTTTTTCTGCAAAGGGACCAGGATGACTGATCCGTGTAAAGGAAAGAATGAATGGGGCCATGTATCGTCAGATTTTGAGTGAAAACCTCCTTCCATCAGCAAGGGCATTGAAGATGAAACGTGGCTGGGTCTTTCAGCATGACAATGATCCCAAACACACCGCCCGGGCAACGAAGGAGTGGCTTCGTAAGAAGCATTTCAAGGTCCTGGAGTGGCCTAGCCAGTCTCCAGATCTCAACCCCATAGAAAATCTTTGGAGGGAGTTGAAAGTCTGTGTTGCCCAGCGACAGCCCCAAAACATCACTGCTCTAGAGGAGATCTGCATGGAGGAATGGGCTAAAATACCAGCAACAGTTTGTGAAAACCTTGTGAAGACTTACAGAAAACGTTTGACCTGTGTCATTGCCAACAAAGGGTATAGTATATAACAAAGTATTGAGAAACTTTTGTTATTGACCAAATACTTATTTTCCACCATAATTTGCAAATAAATTCATTAAAAATCCTACAATGTGATTTTCTGGATTTTTTTTTCTCATTTTGTCTGTCATAGTTGACGTGTACCTATGATGAAAATTACAGGCCTCTCTCATCTTTTTAAGTGGGAGAACTTGCACAATTGGTGGCTGACTAAATACTTTTTTTCCCCACTGTATCTTACATTTACATCATTTAGCAGATGCTCTTACCCAGAGCGACTTACAAATTGGTGCATTCAACTTATGATAGCCAGTGGGACACCCACTTTTTTTCCTTTTTATGGGAGGGTGGGGGGGGGGGGGGGGGGGGGGGGGGGGGGGTAGAAGGATTGCTTTATACTATTCCAGGTATTCCTTAAAGATGAATGAACTAACTGTAGGTGCCTCTGGATAAGAGCGTCTGCTGAATGACTAACATGTACAATGTAAAAATGTAACAAGCCCACTCACTGGCAATGGTGCAGCTGATTTTCCCCCGGCCAGAGCCAATGCATGTACAGTCCCAGATCATGCCCTCTTTGGGTCGCTCATACGTCTCACCAACCAGATAAGACCTGGCGTTGATCTTATCATAGCAGGTCTCCTCAGCTGTGGAACAGATTTTTGAGGGGGTATGTTATTTGTTTTGTTTTCGTAAAAGACAATGAAACCCGTTGCACACGGAGAGAGAAGCAGAGGAACACACATAAAGATTATCTATGTTGTGTGTTTGCTAGGAAGAACTAAAGGCAGATGATGAAGATCAGTACATATTTGAACTTAATTCATTCATTGCCATCACTAATATTGTTACATAACCGGCATTTTTCTTTATTTTTTAAACAGTGAGAGACAAAGGACTTGCATTGACCATGAAGGATAGGATAGGCTACATACATTACAGATATAGAAATACAAGCTCACCTTCAGGTTTCGTTTTACACTTAATTCCGGCAAATCCGTGACAAGTGCAGATCAACATAGTGCCCAGATATGATCGCTCCCATTGGTCGTTAATGTTATACATCTGGCCATTCTC
>CM062495.1:50501383-50506383 GCA_031479575.1 Coregonus ussuriensis | reverse complement strand
AACACCTCAAGATAAAAACATAATATTCAAAATCAGTAAGTTAGACTAAATATTAGCATTTCATATATTCGCAGTTAATATAATTCAATCTGGATAATAACAGAAATAAGATCATAAGGCTAGAGAAATATATCGACAAATATTACTACAACAAGCAACACCCAAACATGACTGAAGACAAGCGTGGAGAGCCGATCCCCAACCCAAAAGAAAACGCGACTCATCGACAGATACAGATGATATATGCTTTTCACCACTAGGTATGGTAAGTGTGGAAAGCGACCTGTTGAAGTCGATAAATGACAAATTGGGCATACTAGAACTGGTCAGTAAAGACGTAAAAGAGTTGAAAGCGAGTCTTCAAATGAGTGACGAAAAAGTTTTGGTAATGGAGAAAGAAACCAAAGAAATAAAAGTGACTGTCTCTAAAATGGAAACGGACGTTAGGGAATTAAAAAAGGAGAACAATCTTCTGAGAGAAGCCTTACTAGACATCCAAACTAGATCGATGAGGGAAAATCTAGTTCTTACGGGTATTCAGGAAAAGGAGGGAGAAATAACAGAGAATATTATGAAGGACTTCCTGCATACAGCGCTGCAAATCCCACTCGAGGCTGTCGATAAAATCCAACTCGAACGTGTACATCGTTTCGGAAAAAGAGGACAAAAATATGAGCGCCCAATCGTTGCCAAATTTAATTTGCTTTTTTTAAGGACAAAGCTATGGTGAAAAGCCTGGGAAGGAGACTTGCTGGCACGAAAATAGGCATGAATGATCAGTTCCCGAAGGAGATTGTAGAAAGGCGCAAAGTTCTGTATCCAATCTTCAAGGAAAACAGATTAAAAGGGAAACGTGTTGCACTAGTGGTGGATAAATTATATATTGACAACCAAATGTTCAGAGACACAAAGACTACTCCATGGCTATTCTAAAAGTTGTAATGGAGGAGTCAAATATTGGAGCACCTGATACTAGCAATGATAGGGATTGTAATATTAAATAATATTTATAGTAAGTATAGTATTTTATAAATGGATAAAACGATATAACAAGCAGAATAATACATCTTTATATACAAATAATTAGAACATGGATTTTTTGGCGGGAGGTTGTTGTTTTGGCGGGGCGGATGGTTGTTGTGGTTGGTCCTGTGTTCTCTCTGGCGTCCTTTCCCCCTTGCAGCAGATGTGGAAGCGGGTGCGTTTGCACGCTCGGCCCATTTCTTCCGCAGTCAGCCATGTGGTGTGTATTTTTGTGTTTGAAAAGGTACGGTGTTAAGTGAGTGAGAGGGGAAATGGTTGCATATCCCAGAGCCGACCGGGGGTCTATGAGCAGGGGTACTGAGAGAGAGCTTTCAATTTTGTGTAGATGAGGGATATACATTTTTAAATATAGTAAACATCTAATCTAATTATTCATTGTCCTATCATGATGGAAAGATCCCTAACCCTATAACCTGGACACCCACCTGAGCGACCCATACACCAAAGAGAAGTTCCCATCTATTTTATGGACCTGCTGTGAGTTTCCTATATGCAGCCTAAATAGAGAAATAAATGCGGTCAGAGACCTACTTGAGCAGCACCGCCCCCTCAAGATTCTGAGCCTGCCTGGCAGGGTTGGTCCTACAAAGCCAGAGCCTCCTGATGGGAGAGCATAATATACAAGGAAATTCTCAAAGCTGCTAATGAGAACCTTGACGACCTTTTACCTAGCCGGTGGGGATTCCGGTGGGGTACGCCCACCCAGGTAGTGGCAGTGCTGGCAACACTGGCTGCAGTAACCCATGGGGAGGGGGTCACACTCGGACAATCAGAGAGGGGGTTTATCATTGTGGCCCAGGTGGCACAAAATAATCAAAGGTCTGACCGCATGGAGATGCTTGGGAAAATGGTTACAACAGGGGATCAGAGTGTTTGTGTCTCAGGTGAAGAGGGTGGATCTGATCTCCATCACCTAGGACTTGACATAGATTAAGTAGATTAATCAAATCTCACATTGTTGTCAATTTCTGCTCAATTTGCATGCTTTCTCAATCAGCTTTAACTGTATGTGCACTCGTAGATCAAGTTATTTCTCGGGTTGGGCTCTGGGATGGGATATAACAGCCGTTGAGTATTGGATTTTATGGTGGATTGTGGAGGAGGGGGGTTGAGTGTGTTGGAGTATGTGAGTATGTGCGTGTGTGCTGGTCTGGCATCTGTTGTGGGGGGGGTGGGGATGTTGGGGGGGGGGGGGGTATGGGATGGACCGCGGGAATTATTTGCTAGGATAATAATTGCTTGTCAATGAATTAAATGTAATATAATGGCAATCCTGGTTATATGTTAGAATCCTATGCGTGAACTGCCGATATTATTACGCATATTAATTGATAATGATGGAAAATAGGATATGCATAATAAAATAAATAAATAATAGTTATATAGATATATATATATATAGAGGTGAAAGCATTGGAAATGCTTATGGCGGTTAACCTGCTTCTGTTTTGTGGGTGGCACTGTGTGCTGTTTTCGATGGATGGGTCCTGGCCTCTCAGGGCCTTAGGGATACGGAGGGACGTGGGGGGGATGCTGATCACTTCACTGGGATGACGGCTCAACTTGGGATGGGGAGGGGCTTTAGCGGGGGAATTAGTGGAGAACAATTGAAGGGTTACTCCGTAGCAATGCAAATATCACGGTACAGCTATATGGACACTCAATCATTACGCTATTTTTTATTGGTAAATTTACAAACATATATAATGATAAATAGACTTGAAACTTGTATCTCATTATGGTGTATGGTGAAATAAGTATAGCCAGTTATAATTGTAATGGCTTAGCTGATAATAACAAAAGAAGAACAATATTTACATGGCTCAAAGAGAAGGAATATAATATCTATTGTATACAGGAAACTCATTCAACAATTCGAGATGAAGTAGCGTGGAAAAAAGAATGGGGGGGGGAAATATACTTCTCCCATGGGCAAAGAAATTCAAAAGGGGTGATGATATTAATTAATAGTAATTTCGATCCGAATGTGCAAATTGTCCAAATAGATACGCAAGGTAGATGGATTATTTTATTTTAAATATGGTATTGGACAATAAACAGATATGGCTCATTAACCTTTACGGACCAAATAATGATGATCCACAATTCTTTGACAATATATATAATAAATTATCAAGCCTGCAAGCAACTCAAGACAATATTATTATGGTGGGGGATTATAATACTGTTTTAAATAGCTCAATGGACCGAAAAGGAAATCACACCACAAACAATCACCCACATGCTCTTAAGGAAATTGTGAATGTCATGGATACATTAGAACTAGTAGATATATGGAGGCTTAAATATGCTGATCTAGTGAGATATACATGGCGGAGACTGAATCAAGCTAGTCGTCTTGACTTCTTTCTTATCTCATTCTCGTTGGCACCAAAAGTAAAAAAAGTGTTGATAGGGGACAGAATGCGGTCGGACCATCATATAATAGGCATATACATTACTCTGACTGAATTTCCACGTGGGCGAGGATATTGGAAATTTAATCAAAGCCTATTAGATGATATGATAATTTATTTATAATTAGAACAAAGGAATTTATAACTGACTTTTTCCAACATAACTTAGGTACAGCGAATCCCCTTATTGTATGGGACACCTTTAAATGTGCCTTTAGAGGCCATGCAATTCAGTACTCATCTCGAAAACAAAAGCAATTTAGGTCAAAAGAGTTTATACTAAGAAAGGAAATAGAAAGTCTAACAGAACAGATAGATGGCAATAAAAACTGTAACATAGAGGCTCAGAATAAATTAGAGGAAAAACAAAAAGAAATGGAAAAACTTATTCAAGAAAGATCAAGTGTAATATATTATAAAAATAAAGCAAACTGGATGGAATATGGGGAAAAATGCACAAAATTATGTTTTAATCTTCAACATAGGAATGCTACCAAAAAGAACTTAATGAAACTGGTTACAATTGACGGAGTCACCCATAATTCACCTAATGATATTTTGAAGGAAGAAACAAAGTATTTTAAGCATATGTTTTCTTTTCTTTTCAGTCGCCTCCATCTCCTCTAACTGAAGCTAATTGTAGAGATTTTTTTCCTATTGATAATGTCAAATTAACAGCCACACAGAAAGACTCATGTGAAGGTGAAATTACAGAGGAGGAACTTCTGGATGCAATTAAAGACTTTAAGTCCGGGAAAACTCCAGGGTTGGATGGCATACCAATCGAGGTATACCAAACCTTTTTTGAAATACTAAGAGGACCGTTATTAGCATGTTTTAACCACTCCTATGTAAATGGTAGATTATCTGACACTCAAGAAGAAGGTCTGATCTCATTATTACTGAAACAGGATACAAGTGGAAAATATAAAGATCCAGTCCATTTACAAAATTGGAGGCCCCTTACACTTCAGTGTTGTGATGCAAAAATCCTAGCAAAATGTATAGCGCATAGAATTAAAAAGGTATTGTCGGATATTATTCATTCTAATCAGACAGGTTTTTTACATGGAAGATACATTGGAGACAAACAATATAAGGCAAGTATTGGAAACAATAGAACACTATGGAAAATATGGGAAACCAGGCCTGCTATTCATAGCAGACTTCGAAAAGGCATTTGATAAAGTTCGACTGGAATTCATATATAAATGCCTGGAGCATTTCAATTTTGGAGAATCTCTTATAAAATGGGTCAAAATCATGTATAGTAACCCTAGGTGTAAAATAGTAAATAATGGCTATTTCTCAGAAAGTTTCAAACTGTCAAGAGGAGTGAAACAAGGTTGCCCACTATCGGCATATCTATTTATTGTGGCCATCGAGATGTTAGCTATTAAAATCAGATCCAATAATAATATCAGAGGATTAGAAATACAGGGCTTAAAAACAAAGGTGTCATTGTACGCAGATGATTCATGTTTTCTTTTAGATCCACAACTAGAATCCCTCCACAGCCTCATAGAGGATCTAGATACA
>CM062495.1:50360355-50498383 GCA_031479575.1 Coregonus ussuriensis | reverse complement strand
TACCTTCAGCTAGTATAGTAACCTTACCTTCAGCTAGTATTAGTAACCCTTACCTTCAGTGTATAGTAACCTTACTTCTAGTTTAGTTTAACCATTGTTTAGTAACCCTTACCTTTCAGCTAGTATAGTAACCCTTATTCAGTAGTATAGTAAACCTTTACATTTCAGCTAGTATAGTAACCTTACCTTCAGCTAGTATAGTAAAACAATTTCTCAGTCAGTAGCTGTATCGTAACCTTACCCTTTCAGCTAGTATAGTAACCCTAATTGTAACTTAGCTAGTTATAGTAACCCTTAATTCACTTCAGCTAGTATAGTGTAAACCCTTTACTTCAGCTAGTATAGTAACCCTTACCTTCAGTAGTATAGTCACCCTTACCTTCAGCTAGTATAGTCACCCCTTACCTTCAGCTAGTATAGTAACCCTTACCTTCAGCTAGTATAGTAACCCTTACCTTCAGCTAGTATAGTCACCCTTACCTTCAGCTAGTAACTCTTACCTTCAGCTAGTTATAGTAACCATTACCTTCAAGCTAGTATAGTAACCCTTCCCTTCAGATGCTATAGTAACCCTTACACTTCAGCTAGTATAGTAACCCTTACCTTCAGCTAGTATAGTAACCCTTACCTTCAGCTAGTATAGTAACCCTTACCTTCAGCTAGGTATAGTACCCTTACCTTCAGCTAGTATAGTAACCCTTAACCTTCAGCTAGTATAGTAAACCTTACCTTCAGCTAGTATAGTAACCCTTACCTTCAGCTAGTATAGTAACCCTTACCTTCAGCTAGTATAGTACCCTTACCTTCAGCTAGTATAGTTAACCCTTACCTTCAGCTAGGTATAGTAACCCTTAACATTCAGCTAGTATAGTAACCCATTAACCTTTCAGCCTAGTATAGTAAACCATACCTTCAAGCATAGTATAGTACCTACCTAGATAGTTAGTAACCCTTCTTCCTTCAGCTAGTATAGTAACCCTTGCCTTTCAGCTCAGTATATTAACCCTAGTAACCCTTACTTCAGTAGTTATAGTAACCCTTCCTTCAGCTAGTAACCCTTATCTTCAGCTAGTAACCCTTACCTTCAGCTAGTATAGTAACCCTTACCATTCAGCTAGTTAGTATAGTAACCCTTATGTGCTTCAGCTAGTATAGTAACCTTACCTTCAGCTAGTTTATAGTAACCCTTACCTTCAGCTGTATAGTAACCTTACCTTCAGCTAGTATAGTAACCTAGTATAGTAACCCTTACTTCAGCTAGTATAGTAACCCTTGCCTTCAGCTAGTATAGTAAACCCTTGGCCTTCTGCTAGTATAGTAACCTTATCTTCAGCTAGTATAGTAACCCTTGCCTTTCAGCTAGTATAGTAACCCTTATCTCAGCTAGTTATAGTCATCCCTTACCTTCAGATAGTATAGTAACCCTTACCTTCAGCTCGTATAGTAATCCCTAGTATAGTAACCCTTATCTTCAGCTAGTATTGTATAGTAACCCACCTTCAGCTAGTATAGTAACCCTTACCTTCAGCTAGTATAGTAACCCTTGCCTTCAGCTAGTATAGTAACCCTTACCTTCAGCTAGTATAGTAACCCTTACCTTCAGCTAGTATAGTAACCCTTACCTTCAGCTAGTATAGTAACCCTTACCTTCAGCTAGTATAGTAACCCTTCCTACCCTTAGCTAGTATAGTAACCCTCAGCTATAGTAACCCTTACCTTCAGCTAGTATAGTAACCTTTGCCTTCAGCTAGTATAGTAACCCTTACCTTCAGCTAGTATAGTAACCCTTACCTTCAGCCTAGTATAGTAACCCTTACCTTCAGCTAGCTATAGTAACCCTTACCTTCAGCTAGTATAGTAACTCCTTACCTTCAGCTAGTATAGTAACCTCTACCCTTCAGCTAGTATAGTAACCCTGCCTCAGCAGTATAGTAACCCTTGACCTTCAGCTAGTATATAATCCCTTACCTTCAGCTAGATATAGTAACCCTCTACCTTCAGCTAGTATTGTAAACCGCTTATCCTTCAGCTAGTATAGTCAACCCTTACCTTAAGCTAGTATAGTAACCCTTACCTTCAGCTAGTATAGTAACCCTTACCTTCAGCTAGTCTAGTAACCCTTGCCTTCAGCTAGTATAGTAACCCTTACATTCAGCTAGTAAGTAACCCTAGTTTATAGTTACCCTTACCTTCAGCTAGATAGTAACCCTTACATTCAGCTAGTATAGTAACCCTTACCTTCAGCTAGTATAAGTAAACCTACCCTTCAGCTAGTATAGTAACCCTTACCTTCAGCTAGTTATAGTAACCCTTACCTTCAGCTAGTATAGTAACCCTCTACCTTCAGCTAGTATAGTACCCTTACCTTCAGCTAGTATAGTAACCCTTACCTTCAGCTAGTATAGTAACCCTTACCTTCAGCTAGTATAGTCATCCCTTACCTTCAGCTAGTATAGTAACCCTACCTTCAGCTAGTATAGTAACCATACCTCAGCTAGTATAGTAACCCTTGCCTTCAGCTAGTATAGTAACCCTTACCTTCAGCTAGTATAGTAACCCTTACCTTCAGCTAGTATAGTAACCCTTACCTTCAGCTAGTATAGTAACCCTTACCTTCAGCTAGTATAGTAACCCTTCCTTCAGCTAGTATAGTAACCCTTGCCTTCAGCTTAGTACCTAGGTAACCCTTGCCTTCAGCTAGTATAGTAACCCTTGCCTTCAGCTAGTATAGTAACCCTTACCTTCAGCTAGTATAGTCACCCTTGCCTTCAGCTAGTATCGTAACCCTTACCTTCAGCTAGTATAGTAACCCTTACCTTCAGCTAGTATAGTAACCCTTACCTTCAGCTAGTATAGTAACCCTTACCTTCAGTAGTATAGTAACCCTTACCTTCAGCTAGTATAGTAACCCTTACCTTCAGCTAGTATAGTAACCCTTATCCTTCAGTAATTTTTTTTTAGTCTAGTATAGTACCCTTACCTTCAGCTAGTATAGTAACCCTTACCTTCAGCTAGTATAGTAACCCTTTACTTCAGCTAGTATAGTAACCCTTACCTTCAGCTAGTATAGTAACCCTACTTCAGCTAGTATAGTAACCCTTTACCTTCAGCTAGTATAGTAACCCTTACCTTCAGCTAGTATAGTAACCCTTACCTTCAGCTAGTATAGTAACCCTTACCTTCAGCTAGTATAGTAACCCTTACCTTCAGCTTAGTATAGTAACCCTTACCTTCAGCTAGTATAGTAACCCTTACCTTCAGCTAGTATAGTAACCTCTTACCTTCAGCTAGTATACGCCTTAACCATAGTATAGTAACCCTTACCTTCAGCTTAGTATAGTAACCCTTACCTTCAGCTAGTATAGTAACCCTTACCTTCAGCTAGTATAGTAACCCTTACATTCAGCTAGTATAGTAACCCTTACCTTCAGCTAGTATAGTAACCCTTACTTCAGCTAGTATAGTAACCTTACCTTCAGCTAGTATAGTAACCCTTACCTTCAGCTAGTATAGTAACCCTTACCTTCAGCTAGTATAGTAACCTTACCTTCAGCTAGTATAGTAACCCTTACCTTCAGCTAGTATAGTAACCCTTACCTTCAGCTAGTATAGTACCCTTACCTTCAGCTAGTATAGTAACCCTTACCTTCAGCTAGTATAGTAACCCTTAGCCTTCAGCTAGTATAGTAACCCTTGCCTTCAGCTAGTATAGTAAACCTTACCTTCAGCTAGTATAGTAACCCTTACCTTCAGCTAGTATAGTAACCCTTACCTCAGGCTAGTAGAGTAACCCTTACCTTCAGCTAGTATAGTAAACCTTACCTGTCAGCTAGTATAGTAAAAAAAAAAAACCCTTACCTTCAGCTAGTATAGTAACCCTTACCTTCAGCTAGTATAGTAACCCTTACTTCAGCAGCTAGTATAGTAACCCTTACCTTCAGCTAGTATAGTAACCCTTACCTTCAGTAGTATAGTAACCCTTACCATTCAGCTAGTATAGTAACCCTTACCTTCAGTAGTTATAGTAACTCTTACTTCAGCTTGTATAGTAACCCTAGTATAGTCACCCTTATCTTCTCAGCTAGTATAGTAACCTTACCTTCAGTAGTATAGTCACCCTACCTTCAGCTAGTATAGTCTAACCTTACCTTCAGCTAGTATAGTAAACCTTACCTTAGCTTATAATAGTAACCTTACTTCAAGCTAGTATAGTAACCCTTGCCTTCAGCTGTATAGTAACCCTTGCCTTCAGCTAGTATAGTAACCCTTGCCTTCAGCTAGTATTAGTAACCCTTAACCTTCAGCTAGTATAGTAACCCTTACCTTCTGGCTAGTATAGTAACCCTTACCTTCAGTAGTATAGTCAAACCTTACCTTACAGTATAGTAACCCTTTAGTACTAGTAACCATTACCTAGTATAGTAAACCTTGCCTTCAGTAGTATAGTAACCCTTGCCTTCAGCTAGTATAGTAACCTTGCCTTCAGCTAGTATAGTACTTACAACTAGTATTGCTTCTTTAAGCTAGTATAGTAACCCTTACCTTTCAGCTAGATAGTATCCCTTACTTTCAGCTAGTTATAGTAACCTAATATTAACCTTACTTCAGCTAGTTTATAGTAACCCTAGTATAGTAACCCTTTACCCTTCAGATAGTATAGTAACCCTTAACCACCTTCTGCTTGATTGTATAGTAACTGACCCTTACTTCAGTAGTATAGTAACCCTTACCTTCAGCTAGTATAGTAACCTTACCTTCAGTAGTTTATAGTAACCCTTACCTTCAGCTAGTATAGTAACCCTTACTTCAGCTATTTATAGTACCCTTACTTTCAGCTAGTATAGTAACCTAGTATAGTACTTCATTCAGCTTAGTATAGTAACCTTACCTTCAGCTAGTAAAATTTAGTAACCCTTACCTTCAGCTAGTATAGTAACCTCTTACTTCTGCTAGTATAGTAACCCTTACTTTCAGCTAGTATAGTAACCCTTACCTTCAGCTAGTATAGTAACCCTTACCTTCAGTAGTATAGTAAACCCTTACCTTTCAGCTAGTATAGTAACCCTTACCTTCAGCTAGTATAGTAACCCTTACCTTCAGCGTAGTATAGTCACCCTTACCTTAGCTATGTATCGTCACCCTTCACTTCAGCTAGTATAGTAACCCTTACCTTCAGCTAGTATAGTAACACCTTACCTTCAGCTAGTTAAAGTAAAGCCTTACATTCAGCTAGTTATAGTAAACCCTTACCTTTCAGCTAGTATAGTAACCCTTACCTTCAGCTAGTATAGTAACTCCTTACCTTCAGCTAGTATAGGTAACCCTTACCCTTCAGCTAGTATAGTAACCCTTACCTTCAGCTAGTATAGTCATCCCTTACCTTCAGCTAGTATAGTAACCCTTACCTTCAGCAGTAGTATAGTAACCCTTACCTTTTTTTCAGCTAGTATCGGAGTACCTTTACCTAAGCTTAGTATAGAGTAACCCTGAATAGTACCTTACCTTCAGCTAGTATTAGTAACCTTACCTTCAGCTGTATAGTAAACTTAACCTAGATAGTTATAGTAAACCTTACATTCAGCTAGTATAGTAACCCTTACCTTCAGCTAGTATTTTAAAGTAACCCTTATCTTAGCTAGCTATCCTTACTTCAGCTAGTATAGTAACCCTAGTATTTTAGGTAAACCCTTACTTCTTCAGCTAGTAACCCTTACCTTTAGTATCGTAAAACTTAACCTTCTGTAGTATAGTAAAACCTTACCTTCAGCTAGTATAGTAACCTTACTTCGCTAGTATAGTAACCCTTACCTTCTTAGTTTATAGTTACCCTAGTATAGTAACCCTTACCTTCAGCTAGTATAGTAACCCTCGGTTTTTTATAGTAACCTTATCTTTTCAGGCTAGTATAGTTACCCTTACCCTTGCCTTAACCCCAGTACCTAGTATTATAGTAACCCTTATATTCTAGCTTAGTATAGTAACTTACCTATCAGGTTGTATTAGTAACCTTTTATCTTCAGCTTAGTGAATAAAAAGTAACCCTTACCTTCAGTATAGTAACCTTATCTTCAGATAGTATAGTAACCTTACCTAGTATAGTAACCCTTATTTCAGTAGTATAGTAAACCTTTCTAGTATAGTAACCTTATCTTCAGCTAGTATAGTACCCATTACCAGCTAGTATATTAACCTCCTTATCTTCAGCTAGATATAGTAACCCTAGTATATTAAACCCTTATCTTCAGCTAGTATAGTAACCCTTATCTTCAGCTACGTTTAGTACCCTAGATATTAGTAAACCTTATCTTCAGCTAGATATGTAACCCTTATCTTCAGCTAGTATAGTAACCTAGTTATATAGTAACCTTACTTCAGCTAGTATAGTACCCTTTACATACTGCAGCTATATGTAACCTCTTACCTTCAGCTTTAGTATAGTAACCCTAGTATATTACCTTATTTCAGCTTAGTTAATAGTAACCCTTGGCCTTCATGCTAGTATAGTAACCCTTGCCTTCAGCTGAGTATGTCTAGTAACCTTACCTTCAGGCTTGTATAGTAACCTTACCTTCAGCTAGTATAGTAACCCTTATTGTAGTTTAGTAGTAACCCTTACCTTAAGCTAGTATAGTAACCCTTACCCTAGTTTAGTAACCTTTCCTTCAGCTAGTATAGTAATCCCTTACCTTCAGCTTGTTAGTAAACCCTTGCCTTCAGCTAGTATAGTTAACCCTTGCCTTCAGCTAGTATAGTAAACCCTAACCTTCAGTAGTATAGTAAACCCTTACCTTAGCTATATAGTAAACCTTACCTTCAGCTAGTATAGTCACCCTTACCTTCAGCTAGTATAGTTACCTAGCGTATAGTAACCTTCCTTCAGCTAGTATAGTAACCCTTACCTTCAGCTTAGTATAGTAACCCTTGCCTTTTCAGTAGTATAGTAACTCCTTACCTTCAGCTAGTATAGTAACCTTACCTTCAGCTAGTTATAGTAACACCCTACATTCAGCTAGTATAGTAACCTTCCTTCAGCTAGTATAGTAACCCCTTAACCTTCAGCTGAGTATAGTAACCCTTACCTTAGCTAGTATAGTAACCTTACCTTCAGCTAGTATAGTCAACCTTGGGGGCTTTCAGCTAGTATAGTAACCCTTACTTAGCTAGTATAGTAACACTTACTTTCAGCTAGTTATAGTAACCCTACCTTCAGTTGTATAGTAACCCTTACCTTCAGCTAGTATAGTAACCTTACCTTCAGCTAGTATAGTAACCTTACCTTCAGCTAGTATAGTAAACCCTTACCTTCAGCTAGTATAGTAACCTTACCTTCAGCTAGTAACCTATATAGTAACCTTACCTTCAGCTAGTATAGTAACCCTTACTTCAGCTAGTATAGGTAACCCTTACCTTTCAGCTAGTATAGTAACCCTAGTATAGTAACCCTACCTCAGGCTAGTATAGTAACCCTTACCTTCAGGCTAGTATAGTAACTCCTTACCCTTTCAAGCCTAGTATAGTAACCCCTTACCTTACAGCTAGTATAGTAACCCTTACCTTTCAGCTAGTATAGTAACCCTTACCCTTCAGCTAGTATAGTAACCCTTACCTTCAGCTAGCTATGAGTAAACCCTTACCTTCAGCTAGTATAGTAACCCTTACCTTCAGCTAGTATAGTAACCCTTACCTTCAGCTAGTATAAGCTCAACCCTTACCTTCAGCTAGTATAGTAACCCTTTACCTTCAGCTAGTATAGTAATCCCATTACCTTCAGCTAGTATAGTCACCCTTACCCTTCAGCTAGTATAGTAACCCTTTACCTTCAGCTAGTATAGTAACCCTTACCTTCAGCTAGTATAGTTACCCTTTCCCTTCAGCTAGTATAGTCACCCTTTACCTTCAGCTAGTATAGTAACCCCTTACCTTCAGCTAGTATAGTCACCCTTGCCTTCAGCTAGTATAGTAACCTTGCCTTCAGCTAGTATAGTAACCCTTACCTTCAGCTAGTATAGTAACCCTTACCTTCAGCTAGTATAGTAACCCTTACCTTCAGCTAGTATAGTAACCCTTACCTTCAGCTAGTATGTAACCCTTGCCTTCTCGCTAGTATAGTAACCCTTACCTTCAGCTAGTATAGTAACCCTTACCTCTCAGCTAGTATAGTAACCCCTTGCCTTCAGCTAGTATAGTAACCCCTTGCCTTCAGCTAGTATAGTAACCCTTGCCTTCAGCTAGTATTAGTAACCCTTGCCTTCAGCTAGTATAGTAACCCTTACCTTTCAGTAGTATAGTAACCCTTACCTTCAGCTAGTATAGTAACCAATTATAGTACACCCTTACCTTCAGCTAGTATTAGTAACCCTTGCCTTCTGCTAGTATAGTAACCCTTACCTTCAGCTAGTATAGTAACCCTTACCTTCAGCTAGTATAGCTAACCCTTACCTTCAGCTAGTATAGTAACCCTTGCCTTCAGCTAGTATAGTAACCCTTACCTTCAGCTAGTATAGTAACCCTTACCTTCAGCTAGTATAGTAACCCTTACCTTCAGCTAGTATAGTAACCCTTACCTTCAGCTAGTATAGTAACCCTTACCTTCAGCTAGTATAGTAACCCTTACCTTCAGCTAGTATAGTAACCCTTACCTTCAGCTAGTATAGTAACCCTTACCTTCAGCTAGTATAGTAACCCTTACCTTCAGCTAGTATAGTCACACTTACCGTCAGCTAGTATAGTAACCCTTACCTTCAGCTAGTATAGTCACCCTTACCTTCAGCTAGTATAGTCACCCTTACCTTCAGCTAGTATAGTAACCCTTACCTTCAGCTAGTATAGTAACCCTTACCTTCAGCTAGTATAGTAACCCTAGTATAGTAACCCTTACCTTCAGCTAGTATAGTAACCCTTGCCTTCAGCTAGTATAGTAACCCTTGCTTTCAGTTAGTACTAGTAAACCTAGTATAGTAAGTAACCCTTGCCTTCAGCTAGTATAGTAACCCTTACCTTCAGCTAGTATAGTAACCCTTACCTTCAGCTAGTTTAGTAACCCTTACCTTCAGCTAGTAATAGTAACCTTACCTTCAGCTAGTTTATGTAACCTTACCTTCAGGGGGCTAGTTATAGTAACCCTAGTATAGTAACCCTTACTTCAGCTTAGTATAGTAACCCTTGCCTTCAGCTAGTATAGTAACCCTTGCCTTCAGCTAGTATAGTAACCCTTGCTTCAGCTAGTATAGTAATCCCTTACCTTCAGCTAGTCACTCTTATAGCTTGTAACCCTTACCTTTCAGTAGTATAGTAACCCTTACCTTTCAGTAGTATTAGTAACCCCCTTACCTTCAGTCGTATAGTAACCCTTACCTGTAGTTCAGTGGGCTAGTATAGTAACCCTTCCTTCAGCTAGTATTTGTATGTAGTTTGTAACCTTGCCTTCAGCTGAGTATAGTAATCCCTTACCTTCAGCCTAGTATAGACACCCTTACCTTCAGCTAGTATAGTCACACCTTACCTTCCAGACTAGTATAGAAACCCTATAACCTTCAGCTCAGTATAGTAACCCTAGCTTCAGCTAGCCCTATAGTACAGCCCTAGTATAGTAACCCTTCACCATCAGCTAGTATAGTACACCATTACCTTCAGCTAGTATAGTAACCCTTACCTTCAGCTAGTATAGTAACCCTTACCTTCAGCTTAGTATAGTAACCCTTACCCTTCAGCTAGTATAGTAACCCTTACCTTCAGCTAGTATAGTAACCCCTTACCTTCAGCTAGTATAGTAACCCTTACCTTCAGCTAGTATAGTAACCCTTACCTTCAGCTAGCTATAGTAACCCTTTACCTTCAGCTAGTATAGTAACCCTTACTTTCAGCTAGTATAGTAACCCTTACCTTTCAGCTAGTATAGTAACCCTCAACCTCAGCTAGTATAGTCACCCTTACCTTCAGCTAGTATAGTAACCCCTTACCTTCAGCTAGTAATAGTAACCCTTACCTTCAGCTAGTATAGTAACCCTTACCTTCAGCTACTATAGTAACCCTTACCTTCAGCTAGTATAGTAACCCTTACCTTCAGCTAGTATAGTAACCCTTACCTTCAGCTAGTATAGTAACCCCTTACCTTCAGCTAGTATAGTAACCCTTACCTTCAGCTAGTATAGTAACCCTTACCTTCAGCTAGTATAGTAACCCTTACCTTCAGCTAGTATAGTAACCCTTACCTTCAGCTAGTATAGTAACCCTTACCTTCAGCTAGTATAGTAACCCTTACCTTCAGCTAGTATAGTAACCCTTACCTTCAGCTAGTATAGTAACCCTTACCTTCAGCTAGTATAGTAACCCTTACCTTCAGCTAGTATAGTAACCCTTACCTTCAGCTAGTATAGTAACCCTTACCTTCAGCTAGTATAGTAACCTCTTACCTTCAGCTAGTATAGTAACCCTTACCGTCAGCTAGTATAGTAACCCTTACCTTCAGCTAGTATAGTCACCCTTACCTTCAGCTAGTATCGTCACCCTTACCTTCAGCTAGTATAGTAACCCTTACCGTCAGCTAGTATAGTAACCCTTACCTTCAGCTAGTATAGTCACCCTTACCTTCAGCTAGTATAGTCACCCTTACCTTCAGCTAGTATAGTAACCCTTACCTTCAGCTAGTATAGTAACCCTAGTATAGTAACCCTTACCTTCAGCTAGTATAGTAACCCTTGCCTTCAGCTAGTATAGTAACCCTTGCCTTCAGCTAGTATAGTAACCCTTGCCTTCAGCTAGTATAGTAACCCTTGCCTTCAGCTAGTATAGTAACCCTTACCTTCAGCTAGTATAGTAACCCTTACCTTCAGCTAGTATAGTAACCCTTACCTTCAGCTAGTATAGTAACCCTTACCTTCAGCTAGTATAGTAACCCTAGTATAGTAACCCTTACCTTCAGCTAGTATAGTAACCCTTGCCCTTCAGCTAGTATAGGAACCCTTGCCTTCAGCTAGTATAGTAACCCTTGCCTTCAGCTAGTATAGTAACCCTTACCTTCAGCTAGTATAGTCACCCTTACCTTCAGCTAGTATAGTCACCCTTACCTTCAGCTAGTATAGTAACCCTTACCTTCAGCTAGTATAGTAACCCTAGTATAGTAACCCTTACCTTCAGCTAGTATAGTAACCCTTGCCTTCAGCTAGTATAGTAACCCTTGCCTTCAGCTAGTATAGTAACACTTACCTTCAGCTAGTATAGTAACCCTTACCTTCAGCTAGTATAGTAACACTTACCTTCAGCTAGTATAGTAACCCTTACCTTTAGCTAGTATAGTAACCCTTACCTTCAGCTAGTATAGTAACCCTTACCTTCAGCTAGTATAGTAACCCTAGTATAGTAACCCTTACCTTCAGCTAGTATAGTAACCCTTACCTTCAGCTAGTATAGTAACCCTTACCTTCAGCTAGTATAGTAACCCTTACCTTCAGCTAGTATAGTAACCCTTACCTTCAGCTAGTATAGTAACCCTTACCTTCAGCTAGTATAGTAACCCTTACCACTAGTATAGTACCCTACCTTCAGCTAGTATAGTAACCCTTACCGTCAGCTAGTATAGTAACCCTTACCTTCAGCTAGTATAGTCACCCTTAGCCTTCAGCTAGTATAGTCACCCTTACCTTCAGCTAGTATAGTAACCCTTACCTTCAGCTAGTATAGTAACCCTTACCTTCAGCTAGTATAGTCACCCTTACCTTCAGCTAGTATAGTCACCCTTACCTTCAGCTAGTATAGTAACCCTTACCTTCAGCTAGTATAGTAACCCTTACCTTCAGCTAGTATAGTAACCCTAGTATAGTAACCCTTACCTTCAGCTAGTATAGTAACCCTTGCCTTCAGCTAGTATAGTAACCCTTGCCTTCAGCTAGTATAGTAACCCTTGCCTTCAGCTAGTATAGTAACCCTTACCTTCAGCTAGTATAGTAACCCTTACCTTCAGCTAGTATAGTAACCCTTACATTCAGCTAGTATAGTAACCCTTACCTTCAGCTAGTATAGTAACCCTTACCTTCAGCTAGTATAGTAACCTAGTATAGTAACCCTTTCCTTCAGCTAGTATAGTAACCCTTGCCTTCAGCTAGTATAGTAACCCTTGCCTTCAGCTAGTATAGTAACCCTTGCATTCAGCTAGTATAGTAACCCTTGCCTTCAGCTAGTATAGTAACCCTTACTTTCAGCTAGTATAGTAACCCTTACTTTCAGCTAGTATAGTAACCCTAATATAGTAACCCTTACCTTCAGTTAGTATAGTAACCCTTACCTTCAGCTTATATAGTAACTCTTACCTTCAGCTAGTATAGTAACCCTTACCTTCAGCTAGTATAGTAACCCTTACCTTCAGCTAGTATAGTAACCCTTACCTTCAGCTAGTATAGTAACCCTTACCTTCAGCTAGTATAGTAACCCTTACCTTCAGCTAGTATAGTAACCCTAGTATAGTAACCCTTACCTTTCAGCTAGTATAGTAACCCTTACCTTCAGCTAGTATAGTAACCCTTACCTTCAGCTAGTATAGTAACCCTTACCTTCAGCTAGTATAGTAACCCTTACTTTCAGCTAGTATAGTAACCCTAATATAGTAACCCTTACCTTCAGTTAGTATAGTAACCCTTACCTTCAGCTAGTATAGTAACTCTTACCTTCAGCTAGTATAGTAACCCTTACCTTCAGCTAGTATAGTCACCCTTACCTTCAGCTAGTATAGTCACCCTTACCTTCAGCTAGTATAGTCACCCTTACCTTCAGCTAGTATAGTAACCCTTACCTTCAGCTAGTATAGTAACCCTTACCTTCAGCTAGTATAGTAACCCTTAACTTCAGCTACTATAGTAACCCTTACCTTCAGGCTAGTATAGTAACCCTTACCTTCAGCTAGTATAGTAACCCTTACCTTCAGCTAGTATAGTAACCCTTACCCTCAGCTAGTATAGTAACCCTTACCTTCAGCTAGTATAGTAACCCTTACCTTCAGCTAGTATAGTAACTCTTACCTTCAGCTAGTAGAGTAACCCTAGAATAGTAACCCTTACCTTCAGCTAGTATGGTAACCCTTACCTTCAGCTAGTATAGTAACCCTAGTATAGTAACCCTTACATTCAGCTAGTATAGTAACCCTTACCTTCAGCTAGTATAGTAACCCTTATCTTCAGCTAGTAACCCTTACCTTCAGCTAGTATAGTAACCCTAGTATAGTAACCCTTATCTTCAGCTAGTATAGTAACCCTTACCTTCAGCTAGTATAGTAACCCTTACCTTCAGCTAGTATAGTAACCCTTACCTTCAGCTAGTATAGTAACCCTTACCTTCAGCTAGTATAGTAACCCTTACCTTCAGCTAGTATAGTAACCCTAGTATAGTAACCCTTATCTTCAGCTAGTATAGTAACCCTAGTATAGTAACCCTTATCTTCAGCTAGTATAGTCACCCTTACCTTCAGCTAGTATAGTCACCCTTACCTTCAGCTAGTATAGTAACCCTTACCTTCAGCTACTATAGTAACCCTTACCTTCAGCTAGTATAGTAACCCTTACCTTCAGCTAGTATAGTAACCCTTACCCTCAGCTAGTATAGTAACCCTTACCTTCAGCTAGTATAGTAACCCTTACCTTCAGCTAGTATAGTAACCCTTACATTCAGCTAGTATAGTAACCCTTACCTTCAGCTAGTATAGTAACCCTTACCTTCAGCTAGTATAGTAACCCTAGTATAGTAACCCTTTCCTTCAGCTAGTATAGTAACCCTTGCCTTCAGCTAGTATAGTAACCCTTGCCTTCAGCTAGTATAGTAACCCTTGCATTCAGCTAGTATAGTAACCCTTGCCTTCAGCTAGTATAGTAACCCTTACTTTCAGCTAGTATAGTAACCCTTACTTTCAGCTAGTATAGTAACCCTAATATAGTAACCCTTACCTTCAGTTAGTATAGTAACCCTTACCTTCAGCTTATATAGTAACTCTTACCTTCAGCTAGTATAGTAACCCTTACCTTCAGCTAGTATAGTAACCCTTACCTTCAGCTAGTATAGTAACCCTTACCTTCAGCTAGTATAGTAACCCTTACCTTCAGCTAGTATAGTAACCCTTACCTTCAGCTAGTATAGTAACCCTAGTATAGTAACCCTTACCTTTCAGCTAGTATAGTAACCCTTACCTTCAGCTAGTATAGTAACCCTTACCTTCAGCTAGTATAGTAACCCTTACCTTCAGCTAGTATAGTAACCCTTACTTTCAGCTAGTATAGTAACCCTAATATAGTAACCCTTACCTTCAGTTAGTATAGTAACCCTTACCTTCAGCTAGTATAGTAACTCTTACCTTCAGCTAGTATAGTAACCCTTACCTTCAGCTAGTATAGTCACCCTTACCTTCAGCTAGTATAGTCACCCTTACCTTCAGCTAGTATAGTCACCCTTACCTTCAGCTAGTATAGTAACCCTTACCTTCAGCTAGTATAGTAACCCTTACCTTCAGCTAGTATAGTAACCCTTACCTTCAGCTAGTATAGTAACCCTTACCTTCAGCTAGTATAGTAACCCTTACCTTCAGCTAGTATAGTAACCCTTACCCTCAGCTAGTATAGTAACCCTTACCCTCAGCTAGTATAGTAACCCTTACCCTCAGCTAGTATAGTAACCCTTACCTTCAGCTAGTATAGTAACCCTTACCTTCAGCTAGTATAGTAACTCTTACCTTCAGCTAGTAGAGTAACCCTAGAATAGTAACCCTTACCTTCAGCTAGTATAGTAACCCTTACCTTCAGCTAGTATAGTAACCCTAGTATAGTAACCCTTACATTCAGCTAGTATAGTAACCCTTACCTTCAGCTAGTATAGTAACCCTTATCTTCAGCTAGTAACCCTTACCTTCAACTAGTATAGTAACCCTAGTATAGTAACCCTTATCTTCAGCTAGTATAGTAACCCTTACCTTCAGCTAGTATAGTAACCCTTACCTTCAGCTAGTATAGTAACCCTTACCTTCAGCTAGTATAGTAACCCTTACCTTCAGCTAGAATAGTAACCCTTACCTTCAGCTAGTATAGTAACCCTAGTATAGTAACCCTTATCTTCAGCTAGTATAGTAACCCTAGTATAGTAACCCTTATCTTCAGCTAGTATAGTAACCCTTACCTTCAGCTAGTATAGTAACCCTTATCTTCAGCTAGTATAGTAACCCTAGTATAGTAACCCTTATCTTCAGCTAGTATAGTAACCCTAGTATAGTAACCCTTATCTTCAGCTAGTATAGTAACCCTAGTATAGTAACCCTTATCTTCAGCTAGTATAGTAACCCTAGTATAGTAACCCTTATCTTCAGCTAGTATAGTAACCCTAGTATATTAACCCTTATCTTCAGCTAGTATAGTAACCCTAGTATATTAACCCTTATCTTCAGCTAGTATAGTAACCCTTATCTTCAGCTAGTATAGTAACCCTAGTATAGTAACCCTTATCTTCAGCTAGTATAGTAACCCTTATCTTCAGCTAGTATAGTAACCCTAGTATAGTAACCCTTACTTTCAGCTAGTATAGTAACCCTTACCTTCAGCTAGTATAGTAACTCTTACCTTCAGCTAGTATAGTAACCCTTACCGTCAGCTAGTATAGTAACCCTTGCCTTCAGCTAGTATAGTAACCCTTGCCTTCAGCTAGTATAGTAACCCTTACCTTCAGCTAGTATAGTAACCCTTACCTTCAGCTAGTATAGTAACCCTTACCTTCAGCTAGTATAGTAACCCTTACCTTCAGCTAGTATAGTAACCCTAGTATAGTAACCCTTACCTTCAGCTAGTATAGTAACCCTTGCCTTCAGCTAGTATAGGAACCCTTGCCTTCAGCTAGTATAGTAACCCTTGCCTTCAGCTAGTATAGTAACCCTTACCTTCAGCTAGTATAGTCACCCTTACCTTCAGCTAGTATAGTCACCCTTACCTTCAGCTAGTATAGTAACCCTTACCTTCAGCTAGTATAGTAACCCTAGTATAGTAACCCTTACCTTCAGCTAGTATAGTAACCCTTGCCTTCAGCTAGTATAGTAACCCTTGCCTTCAGCTAGTATAGTAACACTTACCTTCAGCTAGTATAGTAACCCTTACCTTCAGCTAGTATAGTAACACTTACCTTCAGCTAGTATAGTAACCCTTACCTTTAGCTAGTATAGTAACCCTTACCTTCAGCTAGTATAGTAACCCTTACCTTCAGCTAGTATAGTAACCCTAGTATAGTAACCCTTACCTTCAGCTAGTATAGTAACCCTTACCTTCAGCTAGTATAGTCACCCTTACCTTCAGCTAGTATAGTAACCCTTACCTTCAGCTAGTATAGTCACACTTACCGTCAGCTAGTATAGTAACCCTTACCTTCAGCTAGTATAGTCACCCTTACCTTCAGCTAGTATAGTAACCCTTACTTTCAGCTAGTATAGTAACCCTAATATAGTAACCCTTACCTTCAGTTAGTATAGTAACCCTTACCTTCAGCTAGTATAGTAACTCTTACCTTCAGCTAGTATAGTAACCCTTACCTTCAGCTAGTATAGTCACCCTTACCTTCAGCTAGTATAGTCACCCTTACCTTCAGCTAGTATAGTCACCCTTACCTTCAGCTAGTATAGTAACCCTTACCTTCAGCTAGTATAGTAACCCTTACTTTCAGCTAGTATAGTAACCCTAATATAGTAACCCTTACCTTCAGTTAGTATAGTAACCCTTACCTTCAGCTAGTATAGTAACTCTTACCTTCAGCTAGTATAGTAACCCTTACCTTCAGCTAGTATAGTCACCCTTACCTTCAGCTAGTATAGTCACCCTTACCTTCAGCTAGTATAGTCACCCTTACCTTCAGCTAGTATAGTAACCCTTACCTTCAGCTAGTATAGTAACCCTTACCTTCAGCTAGTATAGTAACCCTTACCTTCAGCTACTATAGTAACCCTTACCTTCAGCTAGTATAGTAACCCTTACCTTCAGCTAGTATAGTAACCCTTACCCTCAGCTAGTATAGTAACCCTTACCCTCAGCTAGTATAGTAACCCTTACCCTCAGCTAGTATAGTAACCCTTACCTTCAGCTAGTATAGTAACCCTTACCTTCAGCTAGTATAGTAACCCTTACCTTCAGCTAGTATAGTAACCCTTACCTTCAGCTAGTATAGTAACCCTTACCTTCAGCTAGAATAGTAACCCTTACCTTCAGCTAGTATAGTAACCCTAGTATAGTAACCCTTATCTTCAGCTAGTATAGTAACCCTAGTATAGTAACCCTTATCTTCAGCTAGTATAGTAACCCTTACCTTCAGCTAGTATAGTAACCCTTATCTTCAGCTAGTATAGTAACCCTAGTATAGTAACCCTTATCTTCAGCTAGTATAGTAACCCTAGTATAGTAACCCTTATCTTCAGCTAGTATAGTAACCCTAGTATAGTAACCCTTATCTTCAGCTAGTATAGTAACCCTAGTATAGTAACCCTTATCTTCAGCTAGTATAGTAACCCTAGTATATTAACCCTTATCTTCAGCTAGTATAGTAACCCTAGTATATTAACCCTTATCTTCAGCTAGTATAGTAACCCTTATCTTCAGCTAGTATAGTAACCCTAGTATAGTAACCCTTATCTTCAGCTAGTATAGTAACCCTTATCTTCAGCTAGTATAGTAACCCTAGTATAGTAACCCTTACTTTCAGCTAGTATAGTAACCCTTACCTTCAGCTAGTATAGTAACTCTTACCTTCAGCTAGTATAGTAACCCTTACCGTCAGCTAGTATAGTAACCCTTGCCTTCAGCTAGTATAGTAACCCTTGCCTTCAGCTAGTATAGTAACCCTTACCTTCAGCTAGTATAGTAACCCTTACCTTCAGCTAGTATAGTAACCCTTACCTTCAGCTAGTATAGTAACCCTTACCTTCAGCTAGTATAGTAACCCTAGTATAGTAACCCTTACCTTCAGCTAGTATAGTAACCCTTGCCTTCAGCTAGTATGGGAACCCTTGCCTTCAGCTAGTATAGTAACCCTTGCCTTCAGCTAGTATAGTAACCCTTACCTTCAGCTAGTATAGTCACCCTTACCTTCAGCTAGTATAGTCACCCTTACCTTCAGCTAGTATAGTAACCCTTACCTTCAGCTAGTATAGTAACCCTAGTATAGTAACCCTTACCTTCAGCTAGTATAGTAACCCTTGCCTTCAGCTAGTATAGTAACCCTTGCCTTCAGCTAGTATAGTAACACTTACCTTCAGCTAGTATAGTAACCCTTACCTTCAGCTAGTATAGTAACACTTACCTTCAGCTAGTATAGTAACCCTTACCTTTAGCTAGTATAGTAACCCTTACCTTCAGCTAGTATAGTAACCCTTACCTTCAGCTAGTATAGTAACCCTAGTATAGTAACCCTTACCTTCAGCTAGTATAGTAACCCTTACCTTCAGCTAGTATAGTCACCCTTACCTTCAGCTAGTATAGTAACCCTTACCTTCAGCTAGTATAGTCACACTTACCGTCAGCTAGTATAGTAACCCTTACCTTCAGCTAGTATAGTCACCCTTACCTTCAGCTAGTATAGTAACCCTTACTTTCAGCTAGTATAGTAACCCTAATATAGTAACCCTTACCTTCAGTTAGTATAGTAACCCTTACCTTCAGCTAGTATAGTAACTCTTACCTTCAGCTAGTATAGTAACCCTTACCTTCAGCTAGTATAGTCACCCTTACCTTCAGCTAGTATAGTCACCCTTACCTTCAGCTAGTATAGTCACCCTTACCTTCAGCTAGTATAGTAACCCTTACCTTCAGCTAGTATAGTAACCCTTACTTTCAGCTAGTATAGTAACCCTAATATAGTAACCCTTACCTTCAGTTAGTATAGTAACCCTTACCTTCAGCTAGTATAGTAACTCTTACCTTCAGCTAGTATAGTAACCCTTACCTTCAGCTAGTATAGTCACCCTTACCTTCAGCTAGTATAGTCACCCTTACCTTCAGCTAGTATAGTCACCCTTACCTTCAGCTAGTATAGTAACCCTTACCTTCAGCTAGTATAGTAACCCTTACCTTCAGCTAGTATAGTAACCCTTACCTTCAGCTACTATAGTAACCCTTACCTTCAGCTAGTATAGTAACCCTTACCTTCAGCTAGTATAGTAACCCTTACCCTCAGCTAGTATAGTAACCCTTACCCTCAGCTAGTATAGTAACCCTTACCCTCAGCTAGTATAGTAACCCTTACCTTCAGCTAGTATAGTAACCCTTACCTTCAGCTAGTATAGTAACTCTTACCTTCAGCTAGTAGAGTAACCCTAGAATAGTAACCCTTACCTTCAGCTAGTATAGTAACCCTTACCTTCAGCTAGTATAGTAACCCTAGTATAGTAACCCTTACATTCAGCTAGTATAGTAACCCTTACCTTCAGCTAGTATAGTAACCCTTATCTTCAGCTAGTAACCCTTACCTTCAGCTAGTATAGTAACCCTAGTATAGTAACCCTTATCTTCAGCTAGTATAGTAACCCTTACCTTCAGCTAGTATAGTAACCCTTACCTTCAGCTAGTATAGTAACCCTTACCTTCAGCTAGTATAGTAACCCTTACCTTCAGCTAGTATAGTAACCCTTACCTTCAGCTAGTATAGTAACCCTAGTATAGTAACCCTTATCTTCAGCTAGTATAGTAACCCTAGTATAGTAACCCTTATCTTCAGCTAGTATAGTAACCCTTACCTTCAGCTAGTATAGTAACCCTTATCTTCAGCTAGTATAGTAACCCTAGTATAGTAACCCTTATCTTCAGCTAGTATAGTAACCCTAGTATAGTAACCCTTATCTTCAGCTAGTATAGTAACCCTAGTATAGTAACCCTTATCTTCAGCTAGTATAGTAACCCTAGTATAGTAACCCTTATCTTCAGCTAGTATAGTAACCCTAGTATATTAACCCTTATCTTCAGCTAGTATAGTAACCCTAGTATATTAACCCTTATCTTCAGCTAGTATAGTAACCCTTATCTTCAGCTAGTATAGTAACCCTAGTATAGTAACCCTTATCTTCAGCTAGTATAGTAACCCTTATCTTCAGCTAGTATAGTAACCCTAGTATAGTAACCCTTACTTTCAGCTAGTATAGTAACCCTTACCTTCAGCTAGTATAGTAACTCTTACCTTCAGCTAGTATAGTAACCCTTACCGTCAGCTAGTATAGTAACCCTTGCCTTCAGCTAGTATAGTAACCCTTGCCTTCAGCTAGTATAGTAACCCTTACCTTCAGCTAGTATAGTAACCCTTACCTTCAGCTAGTATAGTAACCCTTACCTTCAGCTAGTATAGTAACCCTTACCTTCAGCTAGTATAGTAACCCTAGTATAGTAACCCTTACCTTCAGCTAGTATAGTAACCCTTGCCTTCAGCTAGTATAGGAACCCTTGCCTTCAGCTAGTATAGTAACCCTTGCCTTCAGCTAGTATAGTAACCCTTACCTTCAGCTAGTATAGTCACCCTTACCTTCAGCTAGTATAGTCACCCTTACCTTCAGCTAGTATAGTAACCCTTACCTTCAGCTAGTATAGTAACCCTAGTATAGTAACCCTTACCTTCAGCTAGTATAGTAACCCTTGCCTTCAGCTAGTATAGTAACCCTTGCCTTCAACTAGTATAGTAACACTTACCTTCAGCTAGTATAGTAACCCTTACCTTCAGCTAGTATAGTAACACTTACCTTCAGCTAGTATAGTAACCCTTACCTTTAGCTAGTATAGTAACCCTTACCTTCAGCTAGTATAGTAACCCTTACCTTCAGCTAGTATAGTAACCCTAGTATAGTAACCCTTACCTTCAGCTAGTATAGTAACCCTTACCTTCAGCTAGTATAGTAACCCTTACCTTCAGCTAGTATAGTAACCCTTACCTTCAGCTAGTATAGTAACCCTTACTTTCAGCTAGTATAGTAACCCTTACCTTCAGCTAGTATAGTAACTCTTACCTTCAGCTAGTATAGTAACCCTTACCGTCAGCTAGTATAGTAACCCTTACCTTCAGCTAGTATAGTCACCCTTACCTTCAGCTAGTATAGTCACCCTTACCTTCAGCTAGTATAGTCACACTTACCGTCAGCTAGTATAGTAACCCTTACCTTCAGCTAGTATAGTAACCCTTACCTTCAGCTAGTATAGTAACCCTAGTATAGTAACCCTTACCTTCAGCTAGTATAGTAACCCTTGCCTTCAGCTAGTATAGTAACCCTTGCCTTCAGCTAGTATAGTAACCCTTGCCTTCAGCTAGTATAGTAACCCTTACCTTCAGCTAGTATAGTAACCCTTACCTTCAGCTAGTATAGTAACCCTTACATTCAGCTAGTATAGTAACCCTTACCTTCAGCTAGTATAGTAACCCTTACCTTCAGCTAGTATAGTAACCCTAGTATAGTAACCCTTTCCTTCAGATAGTATAGTAACCCTTGCCTTCAGCTAGTATAGTAACCCTTGCCTTCAGCTAGTATAGTAACCCTTGCATTCAGCTAGTATAGTAACCCTTGCCTTCAGCTAGTATAGTAACCCTTACTTTCAGCTAGTATAGTAACCCTTACTTTCAGCTAGTATAGTAACCCTAATATAGTAACCCTTACCTTCAGTTAGTATAGTAACCCTTACCTTCAGCTTTTATAGTAACTCTTACCTTCAGCTAGTATAGTAACCCTTACCTTCAGCTAGTATAGTAACCCTTACCTTCAGCTAGTATAGTAACCCTTACCTTCAGCTAGTATAGTAACCCTTACCTTCAGCTAGTATAGTAACCCTTACCTTCAGCTAGTATAGTAACCCTAGTATAGTAACCCTTACCTTTCAGCTAGTATAGTAACCCTTACCTTCAGCTAGTATAGTAACCCTTACCTTCAGCTAGTATAGTAACCCTTACCTTCAGCTAGTATAGTAACCCTTACTTTCAGCTAGTATAGTAACCCTAATATAGTAACCCTTACCTTCAGTTAGTATAGTAACCCTTACCTTCAGCTAGTATAGTAACTCTTACCTTCAGCTAGTATAGTAACCCTTACCTTCAGCTAGTATAGTCACCCTTACCTTCAGCTAGTATAGTCACCCTTACCTTCAGCTAGTATAGTCACCCTTACCTTCAGCTAGTATAGTAACCCTTACCTTCAGCTAGTATAGTAACCCTTACCTTCAGCTAGTATAGTAACCCTTACCTTCAGCTACTATAGTAACCCTTACCTTCAGCTAGTATAGTAACCCTTACCTTCAGCTAGTATAGTAACCCTTACCCTCAGCTAGTATAGTAACCCTTACCCTCAGCTAGTATAGTAACCCTTACCTTCAGCTAGTATAGTAACCCTTACCTTCAGCTAGTATAGTAACTCTTACCTTCAGCTAGTAGAGTAACCCTAGAATAGTAACCCTTACCTTCAGCTAGTATGGTAACCCTTACCTTCAGCTAGTATAGTAACCCTAGTATAGTAACCCTTACATTCAGCTAGTATAGTAACCCTTACCTTCAGCTAGTATAGTAACCCTTATCTTCAGCTAGTAACCCTTACCTTCAGCTAGTATAGTAACCCTAGTATAGTAACCCTTATCTTCAGCTAGTATAGTAACCCTTACCTTCAGCTAGTATAGTAACCCTTACCTTCAGCTAGTATAGTAACCCTTACCTTCAGCTAGTATAGTAACCCTTACCTTCAGCTAGTATAGTAACCCTTACCTTCAGCTAGTATAGTAACCCTAGTATAGTAACCCTTATCTTCAGCTAGTATAGTAACCCTAGTATAGTAACCCTTATCTTCAGCTAGTATAGTCACCCTTACCTTCAGCTAGTATAGTCACCCTTACCTTCAGCTAGTATAGTAACCCTTACCTTCAGCTAGTATAGTAACCCTTACCTTCAGCTAGTATAGTAACCCTTACCCTCAGCTAGTATAGTAACCCTTACCTTCAGCTAGTATAGTAACCCTTACCTTCAGCTAGTATAGTAACCCTTACATTCAGCTAGTATAGTAACCCTTACCTTCAGCTAGTATAGTAACCCTTACCTTCAGCTAGTATAGTAACCCTAGTATAGTAACCCTTTCCTTCAGCTAGTATAGTAACCCTTGCCTTCAGCTAGTATAGTAACCCTTGCCTTCAGCTAGTATAGTAACCCTTGCATTCAGCTAGTATAGTAACCCTTGCCTTCAGCTAGTATAGTAACCCTTACTTTCAGCTAGTATAGTAACCCTTACTTTCAGCTAGTATAGTAACCCTAATATAGTAACTCTTACCTTCAGCTAGTATAGTAACCCTTACCTTCAGCTAGTATAGTAACCCTTACCTTCAGCTAGTATAGTAACCCTTACCTTCAGCTAGTATAGTAACCCTTACCTTCAGCTAGTATAGTAACCCTTACCTTCAGCTAGTATAGTAACCCTAGTATAGTAACCCTTACCTTCAGCTAGTATAGTAACCCTTACCTTCAGCTAGTATAGTCACCCTTACCTTCAGCTAGTATAGTCACCCTTACCTTCAGCTAGTATAGTCACCCTTACCTTCAGCTAGTATAGTAACCCTTACCTTCAGCTAGTATAGTAACCCTTACCTTCAGCTAGTATAGTAACCCTTACCTTCAGCTACTATAGTAACCCTTACCTTCAGCTAGTATAGTAACCCTTACCTTCAGCTAGTATAGTAACCCTTACCCTCAGCTAGTATAGTAACCCTTACCCTCAGCTAGTATAGTAACCCTTACCCTCAGCTAGTATAGTAACCCTTACCTTCAGCTAGTATAGTAACCCTTACCTTCAGCTAGTATAGTAACTCTTACCTTCAGCTAGTAGAGTAACCCTAGAATAGTAACCCTTACCTTCAGCTAGTATAGTAACCCTTACCTTCAGCTAGTATAGTAACCCTAGTATAGTAACCCTTACATTCAGCTAGTATAGTAACCCTTACCTTCAGCTAGTATAGTAACCCTTATCTTCAGCTAGTAACCCTTACCTTCAGCTAGTATAGTAACCCTAGTATAGTAACCCTTATCTTCAGCTAGTATAGTAACCCTTACCTTCAGCTAGTATAGTAACCCTTACCTTCAGCTAGTATAGTAACCCTTACCTTCAGCTAGTATAGTAACCCTTACCTTCAGCTAGTATAGTAACCCTTACCTTCAGCTAGTATAGTAACCCTAGTATAGTAACCCTTATCTTCAGCTAGTATAGTAACCCTAGTATAGTAACCCTTATCTTCAGCTAGTATAGTAACCCTTACCTTCAGCTAGTATAGTAACCCTTATCTTCAGCTAGTATAGTAACCCTAGTATAGTAACCCTTATCTTCAGCTAGTATAGTAACCCTAGTATAGTAACCCTTATCTTCAGCTAGTATAGTAACCCTAGTATAGTAACCCTTATCTTCAGCTAGTATAGTAACCCTTATCTTCAGCTAGTATAGTAACCCTAGTATAGTAACCCTTACTTTCAGCTAGTATAGTAACCCTTACCTTCAGCTAGTATAGTAACTCTTACCTTCAGCTAGTATAGTAACCCTTACCGTCAGCTAGTATAGTAACCCTTGCCTTCAGCTAGTATAGTAACCCTTGCCTTCAGCTAGTATAGTAACCCTTACCTTCAGCTAGTATAGTAACCCTTACCTTCAGCTAGTATAGTAACCCTTACCTTCAGCTAGTATAGTAACCCTTACCTTCAGCTAGTATAGTAACCCTAGTATAGTAACCCTTACCTTCAGCTAGTATAGTAACCCTTGCCTTCAGCTAGTATAGGAACCCTTGCCTTCAGCTAGTATAGTAACCCTTGCCTTCAGCTAGTATAGTAACCCTTACCTTCAGCTAGTATAGTCACCCTTACCTTCAGCTAGTATAGTCACCCTTACCTTCAGCTAGTATAGTAACCCTTACCTTCAGCTAGTATAGTAACCCTAGTATAGTAACCCTTACCTTCAGCTAGTATAGTAACCCTTGCCTTCAGCTAGTATAGTAACCCTTGCCTTCAGCTAGTATAGTAACACTTACCTTCAGCTAGTATAGTAACCCTTACCTTCAGCTAGTATAGTAACACTTACCTTCAGCTAGTATAGTAACCCTTACCTTTAGCTAGTATAGTAACCCTTACCTTCAGCTAGTATAGTAACCCTTACCTTCAGCTAGTATAGTAACCCTAGTATAGTAACCCTTACCTTCAGCTAGTATAGTAACCCTTACCTTCAGCTAGTATAGTCACCCTTACCTTCAGCTAGTATAGTAACCCTTACCTTCAGCTAGTATAGTCACACTTACCGTCAGCTAGTATAGTAACCCTTACCTTCAGCTAGTATAGTCACCCTTACCTTCAGCTAGTATAGTAACCCTTACTTTCAGCTAGTATAGTAACCCTAATATAGTAACCCTTACCTTCAGTTAGTATAGTAACCCTTACCTTCAGCTAGTATAGTAACTCTTACCTTCAGCTAGTATAGTAACCCTTACCTTCAGCTAGTATAGTCACCCTTACCTTCAGCTAGTATAGTCACCCTTACCTTCAGCTAGTATAGTCACCCTTACCTTCAGCTAGTATAGTAACCCTTACCTTCAGCTAGTATAGTAACCCTTACTTTCAGCTAGTATAGTAACCCTAATATAGTAACCCTTACCTTCAGTTAGTATAGTAACCCTTACCTTCAGCTAGTATAGTAACTCTTACCTTCAGCTAGTATAGTAACCCTTACCTTCAGCTAGTATAGTCACCCTTACCTTCAGCTAGTATAGTCACCCTTACCTTCAGCTAGTATAGTCACCCTTACCTTCAGCTAGTATAGTAACCCTTACCTTCAGCTAGTATAGTAACCCTTACCTTCAGCTAGTATAGTAACCCTTACCTTCAGCTACTATAGTAACCCTTACCTTCAGCTAGTATAGTAACCCTTACCTTCAGCTAGTATAGTAACCCTTACCCTCAGCTAGTATAGTAACCCTTACCCTCAGCTAGTATAGTAACCCTTACCCTCAGCTAGTATAGTAACCCTTACCTTCAGCTAGTATAGTAACCCTTACCTTCAGCTAGTATAGTAACCCTTACCTTCAGCTAGTATAGTAACCCTTACCTTCAGCTAGTATAGTAACCCTTACCTTCAGCTAGAATAGTAACCCTTACCTTCAGCTAGTATAGTAACCCTAGTATAGTAACCCTTATCTTCAGCTAGTATAGTAACCCTAGTATAGTAACCCTTATCTTCAGCTAGTATAGTAACCCTTACCTTCAGCTAGTATAGTAACCCTTATCTTCAGCTAGTATAGTAACCCTAGTATAGTAACCCTTATCTTCAGCTAGTATAGTAACCCTAGTATAGTAACCCTTATCTTCAGCTAGTATAGTAACCCTAGTATAGTAACCCTTATCTTCAGCTAGTATAGTAACCCTAGTATAGTAACCCTTATCTTCAGCTAGTATAGTAACCCTAGTATATTAACCCTTATCTTCAGCTAGTATAGTAACCCTAGTATATTAACCCTTATCTTCAGCTAGTATAGTAACCCTTATCTTCAGCTAGTATAGTAACCCTAGTATAGTAACCCTTATCTTCAGCTAGTATAGTAACCCTTATCTTCAGCTAGTATAGTAACCCTAGTATAGTAACCCTTACTTTCAGCTAGTATAGTAACCCTTACCTTCAGCTAGTATAGTAACTCTTACCTTCAGCTAGTATAGTAACCCTTACCGTCAGCTAGTATAGTAACCCTTGCCTTCAGCTAGTATAGTAACCCTTGCCTTCAGCTAGTATAGTAACCCTTACCTTCAGCTAGTATAGTAACCCTTACCTTCAGCTAGTATAGTAACCCTTACCTTCAGCTAGTATAGTAACCCTTACCTTCAGCTAGTATAGTAACCCTAGTATAGTAACCCTTACCTTCAGCTAGTATAGTAACCCTTGCCTTCAGCTAGTATGGGAACCCTTGCCTTCAGCTAGTATAGTAACCCTTGCCTTCAGCTAGTATAGTAACCCTTACCTTCAGCTAGTATAGTCACCCTTACCTTCAGCTAGTATAGTCACCCTTACCTTCAGCTAGTATAGTAACCCTTACCTTCAGCTAGTATAGTAACCCTAGTATAGTAACCCTTACCTTCAGCTAGTATAGTAACCCTTGCCTTCAGCTAGTATAGTAACCCTTGCCTTCAGCTAGTATAGTAACACTTACCTTCAGCTAGTATAGTAACCCTTACCTTCAGCTAGTATAGTAACACTTACCTTCAGCTAGTATAGTAACCCTTACCTTTAGCTAGTATAGTAACCCTTACCTTCAGCTAGTATAGTAACCCTTACCTTCAGCTAGTATAGTAACCCTAGTATAGTAACCCTTACCTTCAGCTAGTATAGTAACCCTTACCTTCAGCTAGTATAGTCACCCTTACCTTCAGCTAGTATAGTAACCCTTACCTTCAGCTAGTATAGTCACACTTACCGTCAGCTAGTATAGTAACCCTTACCTTCAGCTAGTATAGTCACCCTTACCTTCAGCTAGTATAGTAACCCTTACTTTCAGCTAGTATAGTAACCCTAATATAGTAACCCTTACCTTCAGTTAGTATAGTAACCCTTACCTTCAGCTAGTATAGTAACTCTTACCTTCAGCTAGTATAGTAACCCTTACCTTCAGCTAGTATAGTCACCCTTACCTTCAGCTAGTATAGTCACCCTTACCTTCAGCTAGTATAGTCACCCTTACCTTCAGCTAGTATAGTAACCCTTACCTTCAGCTAGTATAGTAACCCTTACTTTCAGCTAGTATAGTAACCCTAATATAGTAACCCTTACCTTCAGTTAGTATAGTAACCCTTACCTTCAGCTAGTATAGTAACTCTTACCTTCAGCTAGTATAGTAACCCTTACCTTCAGCTAGTATAGTCACCCTTACCTTCAGCTAGTATAGTCACCCTTACCTTCAGCTAGTATAGTCACCCTTACCTTCAGCTAGTATAGTAACCCTTACCTTCAGCTAGTATAGTAACCCTTACCTTCAGCTAGTATAGTAACCCTTACCTTCAGCTACTATAGTAACCCTTACCTTCAGCTAGTATAGTAACCCTTACCTTCAGCTAGTATAGTAACCCTTACCCTCAGCTAGTATAGTAACCCTTACCCTCAGCTAGTATAGTAACCCTTACCCTCAGCTAGTATAGTAACCCTTACCTTCAGCTAGTATAGTAACCCTTACCTTCAGCTAGTATAGTAACTCTTACCTTCAGCTAGTAGAGTAACCCTAGAATAGTAACCCTTACCTTCAGCTAGTATAGTAACCCTTACCTTCAGCTAGTATAGTAACCCTAGTATAGTAACCCTTACATTCAGCTAGTATAGTAACCCTTACCTTCAGCTAGTATAGTAACCCTTATCTTCAGCTAGTAACCCTTACCTTCAGCTAGTATAGTAACCCTAGTATAGTAACCCTTATCTTCAGCTAGTATAGTAACCCTTACCTTCAGCTAGTATAGTAACCCTTACCTTCAGCTAGTATAGTAACCCTTACCTTCAGCTAGTATAGTAACCCTTACCTTCAGCTAGTATAGTAACCCTTACCTTCAGCTAGTATAGTAACCCTAGTATAGTAACCCTTATCTTCAGCTAGTATAGTAACCCTAGTATAGTAACCCTTATCTTCAGCTAGTATAGTAACCCTTACCTTCAGCTAGTATAGTAACCCTTATCTTCAGCTAGTATAGTAACCCTAGTATAGTAACCCTTATCTTCAGCTAGTATAGTAACCCTAGTATAGTAACCCTTATCTTCAGCTAGTATAGTAACCCTAGTATAGTAACCCTTATCTTCAGCTAGTATAGTAACCCTAGTATAGTAACCCTTATCTTCAGCTAGTATAGTAACCCTAGTATATTAACCCTTATCTTCAGCTAGTATAGTAACCCTAGTATATTAACCCTTATCTTCAGCTAGTATAGTAACCCTTATCTTCAGCTAGTATAGTAACCCTAGTATAGTAACCCTTATCTTCAGCTAGTATAGTAACCCTTATCTTCAGCTAGTATAGTAACCCTAGTATAGTAACCCTTACTTTCAGCTAGTATAGTAACCCTTACCTTCAGCTAGTATAGTAACTCTTACCTTCAGCTAGTATAGTAACCCTTACCGTCAGCTAGTATAGTAACCCTTGCCTTCAGCTAGTATAGTAACCCTTGCCTTCAGCTAGTATAGTAACCCTTACCTTCAGCTAGTATAGTAACCCTTACCTTCAGCTAGTATAGTAACCCTTACCTTCAGCTAGTATAGTAACCCTTACCTTCAGCTAGTATAGTAACCCTAGTATAGTAACCCTTACCTTCAGCTAGTATAGTAACCCTTGCCTTCAGCTAGTATAGGAACCCTTGCCTTCAGCTAGTATAGTAACCCTTGCCTTCAGCTAGTATAGTAACCCTTACCTTCAGCTAGTATAGTCACCCTTACCTTCAGCTAGTATAGTCACCCTTACCTTCAGCTAGTATAGTAACCCTTACCTTCAGCTAGTATAGTAACCCTAGTATAGTAACCCTTACCTTCAGCTAGTATAGTAACCCTTGCCTTCAGCTAGTATAGTAACCCTTGCCTTCAACTAGTATAGTAACACTTACCTTCAGCTAGTATAGTAACCCTTACCTTCAGCTAGTATAGTAACACTTACCTTCAGCTAGTATAGTAACCCTTACCTTTAGCTAGTATAGTAACCCTTACCTTCAGCTAGTATAGTAACCCTTACCTTCAGCTAGTATAGTAACCCTAGTATAGTAACCCTTACCTTCAGCTAGTATAGTAACCCTTACCTTCAGCTAGTATAGTAACCCTTACCTTCAGCTAGTATAGTAACCCTTACCTTCAGCTAGTATAGTAACCCTTACTTTCAGCTAGTATAGTAACCCTTACCTTCAGCTAGTATAGTAACTCTTACCTTCAGCTAGTATAGTAACCCTTACCGTCAGCTAGTATAGTAACCCTTACCTTCAGCTAGTATAGTCACCCTTACCTTCAGCTAGTATAGTCACCCTTACCTTCAGCTAGTATAGTCACACTTACCGTCAGCTAGTATAGTAACCCTTACCTTCAGCTAGTATAGTAACCCTTACCTTCAGCTAGTATAGTAACCCTAGTATAGTAACCCTTACCTTCAGCTAGTATAGTAACCCTTGCCTTCAGCTAGTATAGTAACCCTTGCCTTCAGCTAGTATAGTAACCCTTGCCTTCAGCTAGTATAGTAACCCTTACCTTCAGCTAGTATAGTAACCCTTACCTTCAGCTAGTATAGTAACCCTTACATTCAGCTAGTATAGTAACCCTTACCTTCAGCTAGTATAGTAACCCTTACCTTCAGCTAGTATAGTAACCCTAGTATAGTAACCCTTTCCTTCAGATAGTATAGTAACCCTTGCCTTCAGCTAGTATAGTAACCCTTGCCTTCAGCTAGTATAGTAACCCTTGCATTCAGCTAGTATAGTAACCCTTGCCTTCAGCTAGTATAGTAACCCTTACTTTCAGCTAGTATAGTAACCCTTACTTTCAGCTAGTATAGTAACCCTAATATAGTAACCCTTACCTTCAGTTAGTATAGTAACCCTTACCTTCAGCTTTTATAGTAACTCTTACCTTCAGCTAGTATAGTAACCCTTACCTTCAGCTAGTATAGTAACCCTTACCTTCAGCTAGTATAGTAACCCTTACCTTCAGCTAGTATAGTAACCCTTACCTTCAGCTAGTATAGTAACCCTTACCTTCAGCTAGTATAGTAACCCTAGTATAGTAACCCTTACCTTTCAGCTAGTATAGTAACCCTTACCTTCAGCTAGTATAGTAACCCTTACCTTCAGCTAGTATAGTAACCCTTACCTTCAGCTAGTATAGTAACCCTTACTTTCAGCTAGTATAGTAACCCTAATATAGTAACCCTTACCTTCAGTTAGTATAGTAACCCTTACCTTCAGCTAGTATAGTAACTCTTACCTTCAGCTAGTATAGTAACCCTTACCTTCAGCTAGTATAGTCACCCTTACCTTCAGCTAGTATAGTCACCCTTACCTTCAGCTAGTATAGTCACCCTTACCTTCAGCTAGTATAGTAACCCTTACCTTCAGCTAGTATAGTAACCCTTACCTTCAGCTAGTATAGTAACCCTTACCTTCAGCTACTATAGTAACCCTTACCTTCAGCTAGTATAGTAACCCTTACCTTCAGCTAGTATAGTAACCCTTACCCTCAGCTAGTATAGTAACCCTTACCCTCAGCTAGTATAGTAACCCTTACCTTCAGCTAGTATAGTAACCCTTACCTTCAGCTAGTATAGTAACTCTTACCTTCAGCTAGTAGAGTAACCCTAGAATAGTAACCCTTACCTTCAGCTAGTATGGTAACCCTTACCTTCAGCTAGTATAGTAACCCTAGTATAGTAACCCTTACATTCAGCTAGTATAGTAACCCTTACCTTCAGCTAGTATAGTAACCCTTATCTTCAGCTAGTAACCCTTACCTTCAGCTAGTATAGTAACCCTAGTATAGTAACCCTTATCTTCAGCTAGTATAGTAACCCTTACCTTCAGCTAGTATAGTAACCCTTACCTTCAGCTAGTATAGTAACCCTTACCTTCAGCTAGTATAGTAACCCTTACCTTCAGCTAGTATAGTAACCCTTACCTTCAGCTAGTATAGTAACCCTAGTATAGTAACCCTTATCTTCAGCTAGTATAGTAACCCTAGTATAGTAACCCTTATCTTCAGCTAGTATAGTCACCCTTACCTTCAGCTAGTATAGTCACCCTTACCTTCAGCTAGTATAGTAACCCTTACCTTCAGCTAGTATAGTAACCCTTACCTTCAGCTAGTATAGTAACCCTTACCCTCAGCTAGTATAGTAACCCTTACCTTCAGCTAGTATAGTAACCCTTACCTTCAGCTAGTATAGTAACCCTTACATTCAGCTAGTATAGTAACCCTTACCTTCAGCTAGTATAGTAACCCTTACCTTCAGCTAGTATAGTAACCCTAGTATAGTAACCCTTTCCTTCAGCTAGTATAGTAACCCTTGCCTTCAGCTAGTATAGTAACCCTTGCCTTCAGCTAGTATAGTAACCCTTGCATTCAGCTAGTATAGTAACCCTTGCCTTCAGCTAGTATAGTAACCCTTACTTTCAGCTAGTATAGTAACCCTTACTTTCAGCTAGTATAGTAACCCTAATATAGTAACCCTTACCTTCAGCTAGTATAGTAACCCTTACCTTCAGCTAGTATAGTAACCCTTACCTTCAGCTAGTATAGTAACCCTTACCTTCAGCTAGTATAGTAACCCTTACCTTCAGCTAGTATAGTAACCCTTACCTTCAGCTAGTATAGTAACCCTAGTATAGTAACCCTTACCTTCAGCTAGTATAGTAACCCTTACCTTCAGCTAGTATAGTCACCCTTACCTTCAGCTAGTATAGTCACCCTTACCTTCAGCTAGTATAGTCACCCTTACCTTCAGCTAGTATAGTAACCCTTACCTTCAGCTAGTATAGTAACCCTTACCTTCAGCTAGTATAGTAACCCTTACCTTCAGCTACTATAGTAACCCTTACCTTCAGCTAGTATAGTAACCCTTACCTTCAGCTAGTATAGTAACCCTTACCCTCAGCTAGTATAGTAACCCTTACCCTCAGCTAGTATAGTAACCCTTACCCTCAGCTAGTATAGTAACCCTTACCTTCAGCTAGTATAGTAACCCTTACCTTCAGCTAGTATAGTAACTCTTACCTTCAGCTAGTAGAGTAACCCTAGAATAGTAACCCTTACCTTCAGCTAGTATAGTAACCCTTACCTTCAGCTAGTATAGTAACCCTAGTATAGTAACCCTTACATTCAGCTAGTATAGTAACCCTTACCTTCAGCTAGTATAGTAACCCTTATCTTCAGCTAGTAACCCTTACCTTCAGCTAGTATAGTAACCCTAGTATAGTAACCCTTATCTTCAGCTAGTATAGTAACCCTTACCTTCAGCTAGTATAGTAACCCTTACCTTCAGCTAGTATAGTAACCCTTACCTTCAGCTAGTATAGTAACCCTTACCTTCAGCTAGTATAGTAACCCTTACCTTCAGCTAGTATAGTAACCCTAGTATAGTAACCCTTATCTTCAGCTAGTATAGTAACCCTAGTATAGTAACCCTTATCTTCAGCTAGTATAGTAACCCTTACCTTCAGCTAGTATAGTAACCCTTATCTTCAGCTAGTATAGTAACCCTAGTATAGTAACCCTTATCTTCAGCTAGTATAGTAACCCTAGTATAGTAACCCTTATCTTCAGCTAGTATAGTAACCCTAGTATAGTAACCCTTATCTTCAGCTAGTATAGTAACCCTAGTATAGTAACCCTTATCTTCAGCTAGTATAGTAACCCTAGTATATTAACCCTTATCTTCAGCTAGTATAGTAACCCTAGTATATTAACCCTTATCTTCAGCCTATATAGTAACCCTTATCTTCAGCTAGTATAGTAACCCTAGTATAGTAACCCTTATCTTCAGCTAGTATAGTAACCCTTATCTTCAGCTAGTATAGTAACCCTAGTATAGTAACCCTTACTTTCAGCTAGTATAGTAACCCTTACCTTCAGCTAGTATAGTAACTATTACCTTCAGCTAGTATAGTAACCCTTACCGTCAGCTAGTATAGTAACCCTTACCTTCAGCTAGTATAGTAACCCTAGTATAGTAACCCTTACCTTCAGCTAGTATAGTAACCCTAGTATAGTAACCCTTACCTTCAGCTAGTATAGTAACCCTTGCCTTCAGCTAGTATAGTAACCCTTGCCTTCAGCTAGTATAGTAACCCTTGCCTTCAGCTAGTATAGTAACCCTTACCTTCAGCTAGTATAGTAACCCTTACCTTCAGCTAGTATAGTAACCCTTACATTCAGCTAGTATAGTAACCCTTACCTTCAGCTAGTATAGTAACCCTTACCTTCAGCTAGTATAGTAACCCTTACCCTCAGCTAGTATAGTTACCCTTACCCTCAGCTAGTATAGTAACCCTTACCTTCAGCTAGTATAGTAACCCTTACCTTCAGCTAGTATAGTAACTCTTACCTTCAGCTAGTAGAGTAACCCTAGAATAGTAACCCTTACCTTCAGCTAGTATAGTAACCCTTACCTTCAGCTAGTATAGTAACCCTAGTATAGTAACCCTTACCTTCAGCTAGTATAGTAACCCTTACCTTCAGCTAGTATAGTAACCCTTATCTTCAGCTAGTATAGTAACCCTTACCTTCAGCTAGTATAGTAACCCTAGTATAGTAACCCTTATCTTCAGCTAGTATAGTAACCCTTACCTTCAGCTAGTATAGTAACCCTTACCTTCAGCTAGTATAGTAACCCTTATCTTCAGCTAGTATAGTAACCCTTACCTTCAGCTAGTATAGTAACCCTAGTATAGTAACCCTTATCTTCAGCTAGTATAGTAACCCTAGTATAGTAACCCTTATCTTCAGCTAGTATAGTAACCCTTACCTTCAGCTAGTATAGTAACCCTTATCTTCAGCTAGTATAGTAACCCTAGCATAGTAACCCTTATCTTCATCTAGTATAGTAACCCTAGTATAGTAACCCCTATCTTCAGCTAGTATAGTAACCCTAGTATAGTAACCCTTATCTTCAGCTAGTATAGTAACCCTTATCTTCAGCTAGTATAGTAACCCTAGTATAGTAACCCTTATCTTCAGCTAGTATAGTAACCCTAGTATAGTAACCCTTATCTTCAGCTAGTATAGTAACCCTTATCTTCAGCTAGTAAAGTAACCCTAGTATAGTAACCCTTATCTTCAGCTAGTATAGTAACCCTTACCTTCAGCTAGTATGGTAACCCTTATCTTCAGCTAGTATAGTAACCCTAGTATAGTAACCCTTATCTTCAGCTAGTATAGTAACCCTTACCTTCAGCTAGTATAGTAACCCTTACCTTAAGCTAATATAGTAACCCTTACCTTCAGCTAGTGTAGTAACTCTACCCTGACTACTACTCTAACCCTTACCTTCATCATTTAGTTGATTCACTAGAAATGAAGATTCTCCTTATTATGTGCTTCTCACAGCACGGCAGGCTGAGTGCTGAATGGATTAAGCTCAGAAACCACAGCCCCATAGTTGTATTGATCTTTGACACAGGCCTGTGGTCTCTTTAGGGAATTGATGAGAATCATTTCAACAGAGAAGTAAATCTTGATGATTGTGATCGAGAGGTATTAATATTGATATTCTCTCTCCAGAACCTTATTCCATTGTGTTCTAAATAAAGGATCATTTCATTGCAGGGTAGGAACGGTATGGTAGTTCGCTCGCTCTCTCGCTCTCTGGCAGACTTTAATTCACTTTTCCTCATTACAGAGTTCAGGCTGCTGAGGCATTTTCCTCAGAGAGTTCTGTTGTTGACGACACTGTGTGTCGTGTTCTCGCTTCAGATTCCTCCCATCCAGCCTTGAGATAATCACGTCCATAGCTTTCATCCTCACTGAATTAATGCGTTTCCAGATGCCATTACATCCATTAAGTAGCAGCCAGCATAACATAGGTCCTAATGTTATTGCAGGAGTAAACTTCCTTTAATTTCATTGTGATCACTCTCATATAAGATTAGTCCTAGCCTAACAAGGCCTTGCATCCTGCCTGTTTCGTATTAGTGCTCATATATCCACCCGCACAGTGCCCCCAAAGCACACTCACTGTCAATTAGGTCCCATATGGAAGGAGATGGATGGCAGACACTGACATCTTGATGTCCCTGCCGGGTCACGATGCTAAAATTATACCATGCTTGTTTGTCTTTTCTTCATGTACTCGCTGTGTGTACTCGCTTGTGTGTACTCGCTTGTGTGTACTCGCTGTGTGTACTCGCTTGTGTGTACTCGCTTGTGTGTACTCGCTTGTGTGTACTCGCTTGTGTGTACTCGCTTGTGTGTACTCGCTTGTGTGTACTCGCTTGTGTGTACTCGCTTGTGTGTACTCGCTTGTGTGTACTCGCTGTGTGTACTCGCTTGTGTGTACTCGCTTGTGTGTACTCGCTGTGTGTACTCGCTTGTGTGTACTCGCTTGTGTGTACTCGCTGTGTGTACTCGCTTGTGTGTACTCGCTTGTGTGTACTCGCTTGTGTGTACTCGCTTGTGTGTACTCGCTGTGTGTACTCGCTTGTGTGTACTCGCTTGTGTGTACTCGCTGTGTGTACTCGCTTGTGTGTACTCGCTTGTGTGTACTCGCTTGTGTGTACTCGCTTGTGTGTACTCGCTGTGTGTACTCGCTGTGTGTACTCGCTGTGTCATTTTTCTTTCGGTGACACATTGTAGGCTACAATCAGTGTAGAATAAATATCCTACAGTGAGGGAAAAAAATATTTGATCCCCTGCTGATTTTGTAAGTTTGCCCACTGACAAAGAAATGATCCGTCTATAATTTTAATGGTAGGTTTATTTGAACAGTGAGAGACAGAATAACAGCAAAAAGAAATCCAGAAAAATGCATGTAAAAAATGTTATAAATTGATTTGCATTTTAATGAGGGAAATAAGTATTTGACTCCTCTGCAAAACATGACTTAGTACTTGGTCGCAAAACCCTTGTTGGCAATCACAGAGGTCAGACTTTTCTTGTAGTTGGCCACCAGGTTTGCACACATCTCAGGAGGGATTTTGTCCCACTCCTCTTTGCAGATCTTCTCCAAGTCATTAAGGTTTCGAGGCTGACGTTTGGCAACTCGAACCTTCAGCTCCCTCCACAGATTTTCTATGGGATTAAGGTCTGGAGACTGGCTAGGCCACTCCAGGACCTTAATGTGCTTCTTCTTGAGCCACTCCTTTGTTGCCTTGGCCGTGTGTTTTGGGTCATTGTCATGCTGGAATACCCATCCACGACCCATTTTCAATGCCCTGGCTGAGGGAAGGAGGTTCTCACCCAAGATTTGACGGTACATGGCCCCGTCCATCGTCCCTTTGATGCGGTGAAGTTGTCCTGTCTCCTTAGCAGAAAAACACCCCCAAAGCATTATGTTTCCACCTCCATGTTTGACGGTGGGGATGATGTTCTTGGGGTCATAGGCAGCATTCCTCCTCCTCCAAACACGGCGAGTTGAGTTGATGGCAAAGAGCTCGATTTTGGTCTCATCTGTCCACAACACTTTCATCCAGGTCTCCTCTGAATCATTCAGATGTTCATTGGCAAACTTCAGAAAGCCCTGTATATGTGCTTTCTTGAGCAGGGGGGACCTTGCGGGTGCTGCAGGATTTCAGTCCTTCACGGCGTAGTGTGTTACCAATTGTTTTCTTGGTGACTATGGTCCCAGCTGCCTTGAGATCATTGACAAGATCCTCCCGTGTAGTTTTGGGCTGATTCCTCACCGTTCTCATGATCATTGCAACTCCACGAGGTGAGATCTTGCATGGAGCCCCAGGCCGAGGGAGATTGACAGTTCTTTTGTGTTTCTTCCATTTGCGAATAATCGCACCAACTGTTGTCACCTTCTCACCAATCTGCTTGGCGATGGTCTTGTAGCCCATTCCAGCCTTGTGTAGGTCTACAATCTTGTCCCGGACATCCTTGGAGAGCTCTTTGGTCTTGGCCATGGTGGAGAGTTTAGAATCTGATTGATTGCTTCTGTGGACAGGTGTCTTTTATACAGGTAACAAACTGAGATTAGGAGCACTCCCTTTAAGAGTGTGCTCCTAATCTCAGCTCGTTACCTGTATAAAAAACACCTGGGAGCCAGAAATCTTTCTGATTGAGAGGGGGTCAAATACTCATTTCCCTCATTAAAATGCAAATCAATTTATAACATTTTTGACATGCATTTTTCTGGACTTTTTTGTTGTTATTCTGTCTCTCACTGTTCAAATAAACCTACCATTAAAATTATAGACTGATCATTTCTTTGTCAGTGGGCAAACGTACAAAATCAGCAGGGGATCAAATACTTTTTTCCCCCTCACTGTACATCTTACGTGCCTTCTCTTTATACAAAGTCATCCATTTTCTCCCCTGGTGTTAGTTGTTCCTATTTGTTTGTTTGTGCTAAAGGAATGTGCTACAATAACATCTTAGAAACACAGTGCGTTGAACTGCAGGAGTCTTGTTCAAAGCTAGTTGCTTTGCTGATAAGTAAAGTCATTCATTTCCCCTTGGAAATGTATTGGGAGACATCAAGAGTTAGAAATAGTCAGAATTGGCAGTGGGTTTTATAGATAGACTGAGGAGTAATTATGCAAGCTAAATAATTAGTAATTTAACACTCATTTATATGAAAGGTACCATTCTACACTTTAGCTTTTTTTTTTTTTTTAACATGGGGATAAACCCCTCGTTGGTTGCCCATATGACAGTAAGGGGCAGGCATGCCAAGACTGATAATAAATCTGGGATGCAATAAACTTTAGATGGATTTATTCATTCTTAAATCACATAAGGCTTGGAGCCAAGGTACTTCATAAATCCAATATCTCCAATATATACAGTTAGGGTTCACTGAAACAAAATATAAAAAGAGTAGCCTATGAAGTAGCAAGTAAATTCAGGCCATATACACATCAGGTACAAATCTACCCATCGATTTGTATTGTAATACAGTACGTGAAGAGGCAATTGCATTGATCCAACCACAGACCACATGCTCAGTGATGGATATACTGCCCTCTAGTGGGCACTTAAAGATTACATCATGGTCAACTATGTACGGGGAGCACGGCTCAGTAACTGCAATATCACCCTCTAGTGGGCACTTAAAGATTACATCATGGTCAACTATGTACGGGGGAGCACGGCTCAGTAACTGCAATATCTCCATGTAGCGGGCACTTGAATTTTCCAACATGGATTGGTCATGTTCACGTTGGGGAGCTGAGCAGCCATCTTCTACATTTTCTGGGTTGTGGGTTGACCTTTCTATTTACAGCCATGTGTCAGCCAACAGAACGTGCCGTGTATACTACGGTAGACAGTACAGTAAACAGTATGGTATATAGTATGCATCATCGTACATACCTGCAGGCGTTCAGTAATGTGTTGCTGGACAATCATGTGTTGAGGTGAAAACACACTTATTTCAAGGTTCTACGTCATCTAGCATCCCATCAGCCCCAGGAGGGAGGGACCGAATAACAAAAAATAAAAATAAAAGAGAAGCCAGCTGATCAGGATGAATTCTCTCTACAACATCCCCTCAAGGCAGCCTGCACCGCTAATACAACTCACCTGGACAGGACCTGGCTCTCTGAATCAGCCTCAGAGGGAGAGAGGGAGAGACAGATATGAAAGGAGAGATGGAGGATGAACAACAGATCAGTGTTACCTTCAACAGTATGTCAGCACTTGTTCCAACACATCTCAGACTGAAGCAAGGAGACTAACACAACACGCCTCCAGACTCACCTGCATAACCTTCCAAAACAGACTCTGGGCTTATACCCAAAACAAGAGGAGGCTTTATTCATGCATATTATGGCGACGCCCCAAATGGAGCCCTATTCCCTATAACTCGCCTGCATAACCTTCCACCTCTAGACTCGCCTGCATAACCTTCCACCTCTCGACTCGCCTGCATAACCTTCCACCTCTCGACTCGCCTGCATAACCTTCCACCTCTAGACTCGCCTGCATAACCTTCCACCTCTAGACTCGCCTGCATAACCTTCCACCTCTAGACTCGCCTGCATAACCTTCCACCTCTCGACTCGCCTGCATAACCTTCCACCTCTCGACTCGCCTGCATAACCTTCCACCTCTCGACTCGCCTGCATAACCTTCCACCTCTAGACTCGCCTGCATAACCTTCCACCTCTAGACTCGCCTGCATAACCTTCCACCTCTAGACTCGCCTGCATAACCTTCCACCTCTCGACTCGCCTGCATAACCTTCCACCTCTAGACTCGCCTGCATAACCTTCCACCTCTAGACTCGCCTGCATAACCTTCCACCTCTCGACTCGCCTGCATAACCTTCCACCTCTCGACTCGCCTGCATAACCTTCCACCTCTCGACTCGCCTGCATAACCTTCCACCTCTCGACTCGCCTGCATAACCTTCCACCTCTCGACTCGCCTGCATAACCTTCCACCTCTCGACTCGCCTGCATAACCTTCCACCTCTAGACTCGTCTGCATAACCTTCCACCTCTAGACTCGTCTGCATAACCTTCCACCTCTAGACTCGCCTGCATATTTACTCTGAATAGGCACCAGATGGATTCTCAAATATAAAGCACTCTGAATTAGACCTCTGACTGGGATACTAACTACACACGTCATGAGCGTTTAGACTAACACTGGAGCGGAATCAGAAGTCTTCATGGTAAAAGTCAATTAACAAGTAAACACTGTGTGCATTTATATAAACTCAGCAAAAAAAGAAACATCCCTTTTTCAGGTCTTTCAAAGATAATTCGTAAAATTCCAAATAACTTCACAGATCTTCATTGTAAAGGGTTTAAACACTGTTTCCCCGTGCTTGTTCAATGAACCATAAACAATGAATGAACATGCACCTGTGGAACGGTCGTTAAGACACTAACAGCTTACAGACGGTAGGCAATTAAGGTCACAGTTATGAAAACTTAGAGGACACTAAAGAGGCCTTTCTACTGACTCTGAAAAACACCAAAAGAAAGATGCCCAGGGTCCCTGCTCATCTGCGTGAACGTGCATCATCGGACTGAGATTGCCTGCAATGACAACAATCTCAACGCTGTGCGTTACAGGGAAGACATCCTCCTCCCTCATGTGGTACCCTTCCTGCAGGCTCATCCTGACATGACCCTCCAGCATGACAATGCCACCAGCCATACTGCTCGTTCTGTGCGTGATTTCCTGCAAGACAGGAATGTCAGTGTTCTGCCATGGCCAGCAAAGAGTCCGGATCTCAATCCCATTGAGCACGTCTGGGACCTGTTGGATCGGAGGGTGAGGGCTAGGGCCATTCCCCCCAGAAATGTCCGGGAACTTGCAGGTGCCTTGGTGGAAGAGTGAGGTAACATCTCACAGCAAGAACTGGCAAATCTGGTGCAGTCCATGAGGAGGAGATGCACTGCAGTGCTTAATGCAGCTGGTGGCCACACCAGACACTGACTGTTACTTTTGATTTGGACCCCCCCTTTGTTCAGGGACACATTATTCAATTTCTGATAGTCACATGTCTGTGGAACTTGTTCAGTTTATTTCTCAGTTGTTGAATCTTGTTATGTTCATACAAATATTTACACGTTAGGTTTGCTGAAAATAAACGCAGTTGACAGTGAGAGGACGTTTCTTTTTTTGCTGAGTTTAGTTCATCGTGGCACGTAAAACTACCAAACGCCCAACTGGTATTCCAACGATGTCACATTTATTTACCAAAAAGAGTACACAAGTGACAGTAGAGACAGCAGCCATAGTAGAGACAGCAGCCATAGTAGAGACAGCAGCCAGAGTAGAGACAGCAGCCATAGTAGAGACAGCAGCCATAGTAGAGACAGCAGCCATGGTAGAGACAGCAGCCATAGTAGAGACAGCAGCCATAGTAGAGACAGCAGCCATAGTAGAGACAGCAGCCAGAGTAGAGACAGCAGCCATAGTAGAGACAGCAGCCAGAGTAGAGACAGCAGCCATAGTAGAGACAGCAGCCATAGTAGAGACAGCAGCCATAGTAGAGACAGCAGCCATAGTAGAGACAGCAGCCATAGTAGAGACAGCAGAGTAGAGACAGCAGCCATAGTAGAGACAGCAGCCATAGTAGAGACAGCAGCCATAGTAGAGACAGCAGCCATAGTAGAGACAGCAGCCATAGTAGAGAGACAGCAGCCATAGTAGAGACAGCAGAGTAGAGACAGCAGAGTAGAGACAGCAGCCATAGTAGAGACAGCAGCCATAGTAGAGACAGCAGCCATAGTAGACAGCAGAGTAGAGACAGCAGCCATAGTAGAGACAGCAGAGTAGAGACAGCAGAGTAGAGACAGCAGCCATAGTAGAGACAGCAGAGTAGAGACAGCAGAGTAGAGACAGCAGAGTAGAGACAGCAGCCATAGTAGAGACAGCAGCCATAGTAGAGACAGCAGCCATAGTAGAGACAGCAGAGTAGAGACAGCAGCCATAGTAGAGACAGCAGAGTAGAGACAGCAGCCATAGTAGAGACAGCAGAGTAGAGACAGCAGCCATAGTAGAGACAGCAGAGTAGAGACAGCAGCCATAGTAGAGAGTGGAGACAGTAGATGGATAAAAGGAATGTGGTACACTGACAGCTTTGTGAGATCATCTTTTAAAAGAGTAAATGTTTGACAGCACACAAAAGCCATTTCTATATAAAAAAAAATCACAATTCTTAACTCTGATCCTGTTATATTGAACGTTGTTTACTAAACGAACCAGGCAGAAAAACCAACAACCTGCACCATCTCACTCTAACCAAACATAGGATAGTGATGTTCAACCTTGATTTCTAACTGTCAAAGCATCGCTTAGTTCAGATACCGTACTGTAGATAGGCCACGTTTGTGTCCCAAACGGCACCTTATTCCTTACATATTGCACTAATTTTGACCCTTATGGGCACCGGTCAAAAGTAGTACACTACATAGGAAATAGGGACATTTGTGAAATAACCATGTCTTCATTGTGTGTGATTCATTCCACATCAACATCATCTCTTATGACAGAAGCCCTTCAATTCTCCTCAAGAGGACAAGTGGCAAATAAGATTTTGAAAAACCAAGAAAATATGGTACTTTGTGTAGGTCTGTGTTTGTCAGGTCAGCACCGTGATGTCTGCACAAAAACACTTCACTCGACGCTAACGTACAATATCCGGTGTCCGTCTAGTCAAAACTCCTGCCCACTCAATCACCACATAGTGCACAGTAGTCACAGGGTTGAGGATATCCACATGGCTTGGTTAGAAAATCAGTAACACGCCGGATGCTTCACTAATGGCACCCTATTCCCTATGTGGTGCATTACTTTTGACCAGGGTCAAAATCGGGCTATCAGGGTACCATTTGGGACGGAAACACAGACTCCACAAAATGGTGATGACAGAAGTCTGCCGTTGGTCATCCAGTTTTAACATGAAGCGTTCAGCCATGGGAAGAGACACCATCTCACCAGCCAAACATGTACTCCATCGCTTTGGAAACCAAACTATCATCTTTCCTTGGGGTCTGTCCGTCTGCCACCACCTGAAATCAAACATATAGCATGGGTTGGTGAATGCCAAGTTGGTCCATGTCCATAGAAACAGTGACACTTAATGGCACTTTTAAGACTGAAATTTAAAAAGGCAACCTATCTGTGCGCTCACTCACATCCTTCACCGTGTTTTAACTATTTCCTATCATGTAGTATGCATTGAGTGCATTGTACGGATTGAGGTTTGTGAATGTTTTTATCTAGAGAAGTCGATTTGCTGTCCTCTAGTGGACATATAGCCCTGTAGTCCTCTATGGTGTATCTACTGTAGTCCTCTATGGTGTATCTCCTGTAGTCCTCTATGGTGTATCTCCTGTAGTCCTCTATGGTGTATCTCCTGTAGTCTATAGCCCTGTAGTCCTCTATGGTGTATCTCCTGTAGTCCTCTATGGTGTATCTCCTGTAGTCCTCTATGGTGTATCTCCTGTAGTCTATAACCCTGTAGTCCTCTATGTGTATCTACTGTAGACCTCTATGGTGTATCTCCTGTAGTCCTCTATGGTGTATCTCCTGTAGTCTATAGCCTTGTAGTCCTCTATGGTGTATCTCCTGTAGTCCTCTATGGTGTATCTCCTGTAGTCCTCTATGGTGTATCTCCTGTAGTCCTCTATGGTGTATCTCCTGTAGTCCTCTATGGTGTATCTCCTGTAGTCCTCTATTGTGTATCTCCTGTAGTCTATAGCCCTGTAGTCCTCTAAGGTGTATCTCCTGTAGTCCTCTATGGTGTATCTCCTGTAGTCCTCTATGGTGCATCTCCTGTAGTCCTCTATGGTGTATCTACTGTGGTCTATAGCCCTGTAGTCCTCTATGGTGTATCTACTGTAGTCTATAGCCCTGTAGTCCTCTATGGTGTATCTACTGTAGTCCTCTATGGTGTATCTACTGTAGTCTATAACCCTGTAGTCCTCTATGGTGTATCTCCTGTATTCTATAACCCTGTAGTCCTCTATGGTGTATCTCCTGTGGTCTATAGCCCTGTAGTCCTCTATGGTGTATCTCCTGTAGTCTATAGCCCTGTAGTCCTCTATGGTGTATCTCCTGTAGTCCTCTATGGTGTATCTCCTGTAGTCCTCTATGGTGTATCTCCTGTAGTCCTCTATGGTGTATCTCCTGTAGTCCTCTATGGTGTATCTCCTGTAGTCCTCTATGGTGTATCTCCTGTAGTCCTCTATGGTGTATCTCCTGTAGTCTATAGCCCTGTAGTCCTCTATGGTGTATATCCTGTAGTCCTCTATGGTGTATCTCCTGTAGTCCTCTATGGTGCATCTCCTGTAGTCCTCTATGGTGTATCTACTGTGGTCTATAGCCCTGTAGTCCTCTATGGTGTATCTACTGTAGTCTATAGCCCTGTAGTCCTCTATGGTGTATCTACTGTAGTCCTCTATGGTGTATCTACTGTAGTCTATAACCCTGTAGTCCTCTATGGTGTATCTCCTGTGGTCTATAACCCTGTAGTCCTATATGGTGTATCTCCTGTATTCTATAACCCTGTAGTCCTCTATGGTGTATCTCCTGTGGTCTATAGCCCTGTAGTCCTCTATGGTGTATCTCCTGTAGTCTATAGCCCTCTATGGTATATCTCCTGTAGTCCTCCATGGTGTATCTCCTGTAGTCCTCTATGGTGTATCTACTGTAGTCTATAGCCCTGTAGTCCTCTATGGTGTATCTCCTGTGGTCTATAGCCCTGTAGTCCTCTATGGTGTATCTACTGTGGTCTATAGCCCTGTAGTCCTCTATGGTGTATCTACTGTGGTCTATAGCCCTGTAGTCCTCTATGGTGTATCTCCTGTAGTCTATAGCCCTGTAGTCCTATATGGTGCATCTCCTGTGGTCTATAGCCCTGTAGTCCTCTATGGTGTATCTCCTGTAGTCTATAACCCTGTAGTCCTCTATGGTGTATCTCCTGTGGTCTATAGCCCTGTAGTCTTCTATGGTGTATCTCCTGTAGTCTATAACCCTGTAGTCCTCTATGGTGTATCTACTGTGGTCTATAGCCCTGTAGTCCTCTATGGTGTATCTCCTGTGGTCTATAACCCTGTAGTCCTCTATGGTGTATCTACTGTGGTCTATAGCCCTGTAGTCCTCTATGGTGTATCTACTGTAGTCCTCTATGGTGTATCTCCTGTAGTCTATAGCCCTCTATGGTATATCTCCTGTAGTCCTCCATGGTGTATCTCCTGTAGTCCTCTATGGTGTATCTACTGTAGTCTATAACCCTGTAGTCCTCTATGGTATATCTCCTGTATTCTATAACCCTGTAGTCCTCTATGGTGTATCTCCTGTATTCTATAACCCTGTAGTCCTCTATGGTGTATATCCTGTAGTCTATAGCCCTGTAGTCCTCTATGGTGTATCTTCTGTGGTCTATAGCCCTGTAGTCCTCTATGGTGTATCTCCTGTAGTCTATAGCCCTGTAGTCCTCTATGGTGTATCTACTGTAGTCTATAGCCCTGTAGTCCTCTATGGTGTATCTACTGTAGTCCTCTATGGTGTATCTCCTGTGGTCTATAGCCCTGTAGTCCTCTATGGTGTATCTCCTGTGGTCTATAGCCCTGTAGTCCTCTATGGTGTATCTACTGTAGTCCTCTATGGTGTATCTACTGTGGTCTATAGCCCTGTAGACCTATATGGTGCATCTCCTGTGGTCTATAGCCCTGTAGTCCTCTATGGTGTATCTCCTGTAGTCTATAGCCCTGTAGTCCTCTATGGTGTATCTCCTGTAGTCTATAGCCCTGTAGTCTTCTATGGTGTATCTCCTGTAGTCTATAGCCCTGTAGTCCTCTATGGTGTATCTCCTGTAGTCTATAACCCTGTAGTCCTCTATGGTGTATCTCCTGTAGTCTATAACCCTGTAGTCCTCTATGGTGTATCTCCTGTAGTCTATAACCCTGTAGTCCTCTATGGTGTATCTCCTGTAGTCTATAACCCTGTAGTCCTCTATGGTGTATCTCCTGTAGTCTATAACCCTGTAGTCCTCTATGGTGCATCTCCTGTAGTCTATAACCCTGTAGTCCTCTATGGTGTATCTCCTGTAGTCTATAACCCTGTAGTCCTCTATGGTGTATCTCCTGTAGTCTATAACCCTGTAGTCCTCTATGGTGTATCTCCTGTAGTCTATAGCCCTGTAGTCCTCTATGGTGTATCTACTGTAGTCCTCTATGGTGTATCTCCTGTAGTCTATAGCCCTGTAGTCCTATATGGTGTATCTCCTGTAGTCTATAACCCTGTAGTCCTCTATGGTGTATCTCCTGTAGTCTATAGCCCTGTAGTCCTCTATGGTGTATCTACTGTGGTCTATAACCCTGTAGTCCTCTATGGTGTATCTACTGTAGTCCTCTATGGTGTATATCCTGTAGTCTATAACCCTGTAGTCCTATGTGGTGTATCTACTGTGGTCTATAGCCCTGTAGTCCTATATGGTGTATCTCCTGTAGTCTATAGCCCTGTAGTCCTCTATGGTGTATCTACTGTGGTCTATAACCCTGTAGTCCTCTATGGTGTATCTACTGTAGTCCTCTATGGTGTATATCCTGTAGTCTATAACCCTGTAGTCCTATGTGGTGTATCTACTGTGGTCTATAGCCCTGTAGTCCTATATGGTGTATCTACTGTGGTCTATAGCCCTGTAGTCCTCTATGGTGTATCTACTGTGGTCTATAGCCCTGTAGTCCTCTATGGTGTATCTACTGTGGTCTATAGCTCTGTAGTCCTATATGGTGTATCTACTGTGGTCTATAACCCTGTAGTCCTCTATGGTGTATCTGCTGTGGTCTATAGCCCTGTAGTCCTCTATGGTGTATCTACTGTGGTCTATAGCCCTGTAGTCCTCTATGGAGTATCTCCTGTAGTCTATAACCCTGTAGTCCTCTATGGTGTATCTCCTGTGGTCTATAGCCCTGTAGTCCTCTATGGTGTATCTGCTGTGGTCTATAGCCCTGTAGACCTCTATGGTGTATCTGCTGTGGTCTATAACCCTGTAGTCCTATATGGTGTATCTCCTGTAGTCTATAGCCTTGTAGTCCTCTATGGTGTATCTCCTGTGGTCTATAGCCCTGTAGTCCTCTATGGTGTATCTCCTGTGGTCTATAGCCTTGTAGTCCTCTTTGGTGTATCTCCTGTAGTCTATAACCCTGTAGTCCTCTATGGTGTATCTCCTGTATTCTATAACCCTGTAGTCCTCTATGGTGTATCTCCTGTAGTCTATAGCCCTGTAGTCCTCTATGGTGTATCTCCTGTAGTCTATAACCCTGTAGTCCTCTATGGTGTATCTCCTGTGGTCTATAGCCCTGTAGTCCTCTATGGTGTATCTCCTGTAGTCCTCTATGGTGTATCTCCTGTAGTCCTCTATGGTGTATCTCCTGTGGTCTATAGCCCTGTAGTCCTCTATGGTGTATCTCCTGTAGTCTATAGCCCTGTAGTCCTCTATGGTGTATCTACTGTAGTCTATAGCCCTGTAGTCCTCAATGGTGTATCTACTGTGGTCTATAGCCCTGTAGTCCTCTATGGTGTATCTGCTGTGGTCTATAACCCTGTAGTCCTATATGGTGTATCTCCTGTAGTCTATAGCCTTGTAGTCCTCTATGGTGTATCTCCTGTAGTCTATAACCCTGTAGTCCTCTATGGTGTATCTCCTGTAGTCTATAACCCTGTAGTCCTCTATGGTGTATCTACTGTAGTCTATAACCCTGTAGTCCTCTATGGTGTATCTCCTGTAGTCTATAACCCTGTAGTCCTATATGGTGTATCTCCTGTAGTCTATAGCCCTGTAGTCCTCTATGGTGTATCTCCTGTAGTCTATAACCCTGTAGTCCTATATGGTGTATCTCCTGTGGTCTATAACCCTGTAGTCCTCTATGGTGTATCTCCTGTGGTCTATAGCCCTGTAGTCCTCTATGGTGTATCTCCTGTAGTCCTCTATGGTGTATCTACTGTGGTCTATAGCCCTGTAGTCCTCTCATCTTTGATGGCCTTACAACTTCTGTTGGTTTTGGCAAAGTATTGAATGGTGAAACCCCCCTGATCCTACCTGGTAATCACTGCTGGAGGCCTTGTAGGCTGCACTGAGGGGCCTCATAGAGGGGCGAGGTGTAGAGACATGGTGGCCCGGGGTTCCGTTTCTGACTGGAGGAGTAAATACTGAGCCGGAGAAGGTAGCACCTCGGTCTGAGCTCTCCATCACATTCTGAGAGACAGAGACACACACACAGAAATCATCTTAATTCATGATTAGATATGTTGTTTACATAGTGATAAAGACACCCATCCATTTCTAAATGTTTGGACTTTTCAGTTGAATTATTAAAACAGCGTCAAATTATATTATCACTGAGTTCCTAATTTTTAAAATTTACCCAGAGCGACTTACCTTATCAATGCATGGTTTAACACCAATCATTATAGCCTCGCCAAAAATCTTCCCATCTTTACTTAGTGCTTTTCTTGCTTGGAGTTTAGACTGATATTGAATGTGCATCCAGTTACCAGTGTTGGACATCTATTAGAACAAGAGAACAGTGCAGTGTAACAGAACGCACACACTTACATTTCCTTTTCAACGGATGCAAATATTCTTACCACGTGTTTCATTATGTTTCCATACTGGGCAAACTGCAACAGAATATAAGATGCGGCGGCAGGAGGGAACCTGTTTAAACAAAGAGTATTATTCATTCAGGAAGCTGTTCATTTTCACCTCAACTATAGAATATATGTCCGTTCTAGGGGTCCAGCATTGTGATCCACAGATCAGACACAGTCAGTGCATCTGTTCAAGGTCGAACCAGGGCACAATTTGACTGGTCCTACAGTGAAAACTCCGGCCACCTGGGGAACCAGGTGAGCTAAAAAAGAACGCACCCATTATTTCAACAGTTAAAGCTACAGGTAACTGCCAAAACAGTGGAAATGCTTGAGTAAATGAGAGATACAAATTAAATTGAAAGCATTCGCTTCCACACAGGTGTAGTTCCTGAGTTGATTAAGCAATTAACATCCCATCATGCTTAGGGTCATGTATACAAATGCTGGGCAGGCCATTATTTTGGCTACCATGGCTATGCCCCCATAGGATGACAATGCCGCCATCCACAGGGCAAGAGTGGTCACTGAATGGTTTGATGAGCATGAAAACTATGTAAACCATATGCCATGGCTGTCTCAGTCACCAGAGCTCAACCTAATTTAACACTTACGGGAGATTGTGGAGCGGCGCCTGAGACAGTGTTTTCCACCACCATCAACAAAACACCTAATGATGGAATTTCTCATGGAAGAATGATGTCACATCCCTCCAATAGAGTTCCAGACACCTGTAGAATCTATACCAAGGTGCATTGAAGTTGTTCTGGCTCGTGGTGGCCCAAAGCCCTATTAAAGCGCAACTGAAGGCAATAAACATATTTTCATATAAAAACAGCCTATGTGGCATCGATATTTGCCCGAAACATTTATTCTACTGTCAAAATTGACCACAGTGTAAATAGGATCATCTTGTTCAACGCTCACTAACACGGGGTACACAGAGGCATGATTGTGCGCTATCCAATCCTACCGCAGAACACTAGACAGTGAGACAGACCTGCCTATCAGCGCAGCGTTACCTTAGATTCTGACTATTTTGAGGAAGTAATACTGGCTTTGTTCCTATGGTGTCTCATGGGGGACAAACATTAGTAACTGCCACATTGAACCACACCCCCAAGACTGAAATCTGGTTTTTCTTAATGAGCAACAGAGAAACACATGTGGGATCGGATGCGTTCGCTCTTTAAGACACTTTATGTTGGGGTTTCCTTTATTTTGGCAGTTACCTGTAGATATTAGGGGGTGCAATACCAGGAACTTACCCAAACACAGTGATCCAAGTATCATCTAGACGGTCTTCAGAAGACAGTGCATCTCCCTGAGTGAAGAAAGGGTCTACTTGGGCTGGAGACATTGTTGACTTCGCCTGCTGTCCGATGGTAGCAGGACTAAATATACTAGATGCTGAACAGAAGACGACATTAGGACGTACCTATGAATTCCCTCTCTTAGTAAATCTAAGACCAGTTGGTACAAACAAGTTTGAAGAAAACGAAACAGCTCACCTGTTCCTGGTGTAACTGCCATATAACCAGACAGTGGGGTGTGCATCATTGAGAAGGGCTGAGAGAAGATTACATCCAAATTATTACATTTGACATTTTTTGTCATTTAGCAGACGCTCTTATCCAGAGCGACTTACAGTATTTTACTTATTATATTTAAAGGGCACATCGACCGATTTTTCACCTAGTCGGCTCGGGGATTAGAACCAGCGACCTTTCGGTTACTGGCACAACGCTCTTAACCACTAGGCTACCTGCCGCCCCTATTACATGTCCTCTTGATGCAGATACACTACTCAAAATCAAAAGCTTCTGGTGAGATGCTAATGTAGCAGGTGTAGAATCACTAGCAAATTGGTTAGAACACTTCCCTGGCTAAAGCGACAGACTCTGGAAAACTCCAGAGGGACTGAAGAGTCTGGGGATGAATCCAGAAGAAGAAAAAAATTTATGCACTAACTGTAAGTCGCTCTGGATAAGAGCGTCTGCTAAATGACTAAAATGTAGAACACTACTCTGAGTGTAAAGTGTTGTAGCGCGTAAGGTCCCGGGTTCACGCCCAGGTCAGGAGAGGGATGGAACCTACTCTGTTAACACTTACCTGTTTATGTGCGCCCATAGGGGACATCCCTACAGCAGGACTAGAGATGTCATCGTGGATACTCCTGACCGGAGGGGCCCCACTCTTGTCTTTGGGTGTAGGAACCACGGGTTGAGGGGTAGAGCCACCTAACAGAGAGAGGGTTAGAGAAACAGTCAGGAATCAATTGGAAATATTGCAGAGGATAAACTGCCTTTGCCATATTACAACACTGACAGTGAAAGTAACAGATCTTGATAGTAACCAATAAGCAGGTGTTTTAAACCAAGTTAGGCCTATCACGCTATGAAAGGGATGTTAGATAATTAGATATGACAGACTGTAAAGTCAACTAGCTAGTTATTTGTTTTAGTGAACAACAAATGACCCCCAAAAGTAAACTATCACTCACCTGTTTGAAGTGGTGACCTCATATCCATGACCCCAAATGACCGAGGCTGGGGTGTGACAGGTGCCGGTAGATCCCCCATCAAAAATCCGGGGAGAAACTGGGCACCCGGGCCGGGCTTGGGTGATGTTGTGGAACCCAGAGTCATTAGTTCCGTGCCTAGGGCCAGATAACGTTAGTTAGCGAAGTTAATGAATAAGTAAGCTAGCTAGTTGTTAGTACACAGGTACCTAGCTATGGCTCTTTTGTTAGTCTATAGCCTAGCATTCCTCCACATTGTTAGCAAAATAGTTCAGCTGCTGATTTCAAAACTCTTCTTTTAGCTAATCATCAAAGTTACTAACTGGCTAGTAGCTGACTTAGCTAGCTAGCTATAAACATTACAACAATAGCTAGCTAGCTAATTTAGCTAACTGACCAGTCACCATGCCAAACGTGTTAGCTAGCTAGTTGGTTAGCTTCACTGGCTAACTTTGCCCACCAACGATTGCTTTTGTTGACATTCTCTGAATGTTAACTAACGTTAACTACCTTGTAATACGTTCACAGCGAAACTCAAAGTCAACACTGTACTGTAAGCGCTACAGTTAGATAACTCATGTGATAATGCTAACGTCGTTAGCTAGCAGTATTCTGTATCTGTTTAGCTTGCTGGATTGAGGAAAAAATGAATAGTTACCCACCTTGGAATTCCATACTAAACCTAAGGACCACCGATTGTACAAAACCTTGGAACAGCGAGACACCAGAGAAACTAGCGAAGTTGAAGATGCGCCTCAAGTTTTCAAATTCTGTCGGAAATGGCGCGTTAGTTCGTCACCTAACTCGCTGGGCTGTGTCCTTTCTCTTACAGTCTGTGGTTCTGCTAACTCGCTGGGCTGTGTCCTTTCTCTTACAGTCTGTGGTTCTGCTAACTCGCTGGGCTGTGTCCTTTCTCTTACAGTCTGTGGTTCTGCTAACTCGCTGGGCTGTGTCCTTTCTCTTACAGTCTGTGGTTCTGCTAACTCGCTGGGCTGTGTCCTTTCTCTTACAGTCTGTGGTTCTGCTAACTCGCTGGGCTGTGTCCTTTCTCTTACAGTCTGTGGTTCTGCTAACTCGCTGGGCTGTGTCCTTTCTCTTACAGTCTGTGGTTCTGCTAACTCGCTGGGCTGTGTCCTTTCTCTTACAGTCTGTGGTTCTGCTAACTCGCTGGGCTGTGTCCTTTCTCTTACAGTCTGTGGTTCTGCTAACTCGCTGGGCTGTGTCCTTTCTCTTACAGTCTGTGGTTCTGCTAACTCGCTGGGCTGTGTCCTTTCTCTTACAGTCTGTGGTTCTGCTAACTCGCTGGGCTGTGTCCTTTCTCTTACAGTCTGTGGTTCTGCTAACTCGCTGGGCTGTGTCCTTTCTCTTACAGTCTGTGGTTCTGTATTCAGGCCAATGTGGTGGAATGTTTCCTTGAGGGCAGGGAAAACAACATTGATTTATTAGCTAGAAGCTAGCCATTTTCAGAAAGTGTAAAGCCGAAGTAGGGTGCTGCAGCAACCCCTGAAAAATCTGAACAAATATTTGTTTTGTTTTTCTTGACAAAAGTAGTGCATTGATCCTTTACTAGTCCTATACTAGCGGTCCGATATTTGCCCTGTAGGCGGGCAACCGTTTTGAAAACGTCTCTTTCACGGAGGTTGGAGTAATAACATTAAGAACTAATGGAGAATTTTTCAGTTCTATCATTGACTTCTCAAACCCGGGCCTGGTCTGTTTGGCAAGTGTTCCTGGAAGTCTCTCGATATTGCGCCTCTGGCACAGGAGGTTGCTGAGGGGAGAATGTCTGGTAGGGTGTGTTCGTAAATTCAATCAGGAGTGTCAGAGTGTGCTCTGGGCGTTCGTAAATTCAGAGCGTTGCCAGATTGTCCGTTCGTAAATTCAGAGCGTTGCCAAGATTGTCCGTTCGTAAATTCAGAGCGTTGCCAGATTGTCCGTTCGTTAATTCAGAGCGTTGCCAGATTGTCCGTTCGTAAATTCAGAGCGTTGCCAAGATTGTCCGTTCGTAAATTCAGAGCGTTGCCAAGATTGTCCGTTCGTAAATTCAGAGAGTTGCCAAGATTGTCATCTCACTCTGACCGTTTTACTCGCCCTAGCAGAGCTGGGTATGCTGTTTTTTTTTTAATGTTATCCAGAGCGTTGGTGACTGTAACTGTGCTTCTGGCAACAATTTAATGACGCTTTTTTTTTTGCTGACGTTTACCGATACCGGCCATATTCGACTGGGATGAACGTTCGTAAATGCATAAATTATTCTGCGCTCTGGCACACTCGGGACGAGAGTGCTCTGAAATCGGAGTAGTTAGCCAGAGCGAATTTACGAACGCACCCTTACCAATGGACGGAACGGAGCAAATTGAATGGCATCAAACACTTGGAAAAACGATGTGTTTGATGTATTTGACACCATTCCACCGATTCCGCTCCAGTTATTAACCCGAGCCCGTTCTGACCAATTAAAGGTGCCACCAACCTCCTGTTATTGTGTGTAGCTACGTTTGATTGATAGCTACCTAGCCAGCCAGCCAGCCCATGGCGAGAGCATTGCATTGTGGATTTTCTAGAGGACTTGAGCTGCAACAGATTTCCACAACGATTTTCCATGTTGCTACCAACCTTATTATAATGCCCCAAAAAATATTGTTCTCACATATTAGTGTAATTTAACACTGTAAGTTAAAGGAATGGGTGGTTTGAGGTGGATTTTTCCTTTGAGAAGTTTACAACAGAAATTTATAAGATGTATGTTGACATGGCTATGGTGCCCTTATAAGATCAAGAGCCAAATGGCTGGAAGAAGGTGAAAATAATACTAGTTACTTTTTTTACTTAGAAAAAAGGAATTGGAAAATAAACAATATGTCTGATGTTAAATTAAATGACAATCTTAAAACTTATCCTATAGAAATAGCAACTCATTTTATGGTAATTTTTACAATTCAAATTTCAATCTCAAGGATTGTGATAGGTTTATTGAACAGGTAAAGGGCTTTCCTCCAACAGTTTCAGAACAATTCAAATCAAACTGTGAGATAGATATCTTGAGTTGTGAGATCTCTGAAGCAATTCTTTCATAGAAAAAAGGTATTGACAGACTTTCAGTTGAATTTGATGTTTGTTTCTGGAACATTTTTGAAACTCCTTTATCAGAAATGTTTAAAGAATGTATGGATAGAAAGGAAATGTCTACTAAAATGAAACAAGGTTTGATTACTTTACTACCCAAACCAGATAAGAATGTATCTATTGAAAATTGGAGACCTATAACTTTTAAATGTAGATTACAAAGTAATCGCTCATGTAATATGCTAAACGTTTGGAAAAAAGATCTTAAGGATATTATAATTGAGACTCAAACTGGCTTTATGGCCAATCACCATATTAGTTCTAATATCAGATTGATTTTGGCCCTTATAGACTATTCAGACAATGTGGAGTTTGACTTCTATAAAGGCATTTGATAGAATAGAACATAAATTCCTACTTCAGGTCTTTAGTTTTGTAGATCATTGTATTTCTACTGTAGCAATGTTTTAATAAAGATATTAATAGTAGTGTTATTCTCTATCCAAATACTTCAAAAAAGATGTTCAGTACTGAGAGGTGTGTCAAGGGTGTCCTATTTCTCAATTTCTTTTTTAAATAGTGTTTAAACTATTATCTTTGACTATCCTGAATAGTCCAGACATTCAAGGGTTATCAATATGTAACAGAGAAATAAGAATGACTTAACTGGCTGGTGACACAGCATTGTTTCTTAGCGATAGAGTACATTTCAAATTGAGCATGCGGTGCAGTTGATCAATCGTTAATTAAACTTAATTTGTCAATGTCTGACATGCTATGTTTATATAACACTGACAAAACTTTATTGTATGACATTCCAGTGAAAAAAAATGTGTTAAATACCTAAGAATTATCTGGTTAGACAACAACTTAATTTCTCCCCCAAAATTAAAAAATACCAAAACAATCTTGAATATGTGGCTTCAAAGAGATATTTATATTTTAGGAATGGTTCTATTAATGAAGGCTGAGGGTACTTTATCCAGCTCTATCTCTTTTTGAATCCACATGTAAGGAGATTGATAATGCATTTATTTAAAACAAACATCACCACCTTAAAAAGGAAGTTCTCTCTGCAACTAGGGCAGAATTAGGTTTTGAGTTATTGGATTTTATGGATATGAATAACACCTTTAAGATTAAGTGGTTAAAAAAATGCATTGAATCTCCGGAATCTTTATGGATCTTTATTCCTCATAATATTTTTAAGAAAATTGGGGGTTTTACAATTTTTGTTGTCTTGTAATTACAACATAACCAAACTGCCACTTAAATTATCAAATTTTATCAGCGAGCCCTTATGGCAAGGAAATTATGTTTTGTGCATGACTTTTCGCCTCAAAGCTATTCTGTGAAATACTGGTAATATCACTATTAAAAACACAATAATTTTTATGCAACATTGGATAGACAAAAATATAATCTTTTTTAGGTGACATGTTTGATAATGGTGGCCAAATGTTAAGTTATGGGGGTCTTTTTAAGTGTCAAAGCCTTTCCTGTTGCATACAAAGAATATCGCTCTGTGGTTAATGCTATACCCTCAGGTATTTACCAGCTAATGAAAAGTCATATGTCTTTTCAAGATACACTTAGAATATAATATTTATGAATGGTATTTATATCAAAAGTACCAAGTTTACAAATAAACATATCAGATAATATTTTTATAGCTAAATAAAAATCACACCATGAGGGAAATCCCTTTGGAATTCACAACCATCAGACATTCAATGGTGAAAGGCTTATGCTTTGTCCCTTTAAATGTTGTATTTCTAATAAGATAAGAGAGGTGCACCTAAATATTTTACACACTATGTACCCCTCCAACACAATGGTGTCAATAGGTACCCCTCCAACACAATGGTGTCAATATGTACCCCTCCAACACAATGGTGTCAATATGTACCCCGCCAACACAATTGTGTCAATAGGTACCCTCCAACACAATGGTGTCAATATGTACCCCTCCAACACAATGGTGTCAATATGTACCCCGCCAACACAATTGTGTCAATAGGTACCCTCCAACACAATGGTGTCAATATGTACCCCTCCAACACAATGGTGTCAATATGTATCCCGCCAACACAATTGTGTCAATAGGTACCCTCCAACACAATGGTGTCAATATGTACCCCTCCAACACAATGGTGTCAATGTGTACCCTGCCAACACAACGGTGTCAACATGTACCCCTCCAACACAACGGTGTCAACATGTACCCCTCCAACACAATGGTAGGGACCCGGATAGCACTGACCCGTTTTTATTGCGTTCCAATCTTCTTGTCGAGCATGCGCAGCATGGTTGCCAGGTCAAGCTAAAACATTTTTGAACTAAGCAAGCTGCTAAATCGTTCAGTTTACCTACATTGCCTACATCTTGTCCAGGCTACTGTAGAGGATCTGAAATGAGACGTAGGCCAATCAGAGGCTATAGGCTACCTTCCTTTATCTAAGCAAACCATGTCAAAATTGAATTACAATCATAAACCCCGATTTTAGTGTGTAGCTTATGCCTATTGAAATTATAAATCAATCTCGCAAATGGGCCATTTGTAGTCTTAACATTTGGCACACAATAACAGAACAATTGCCAGAAAATAGCCTGACATTCGTTCTTTTACGTTCATCCAAGGTTTTCTTGCTCAGAGATTTCGAGATCCTCTGTCCAACTTTCATCACTCAAACTCTCCTGTCGGATGTATCTATAGTTATACACATGCACAAAGGGGATTTATTTACACGTATAGACCTGGTTCGGCAATTACGATAGAGCTTTGATAATTTCCAATTGAATTAACTAAACATGTCCATTAATAATTGCATAATAACACAAGGCTACAACAACAAACTGAAGTTATAGGCTACTTATTAAATTGGTTTGCCAGCTCCAGGTAGGCTACACAAGTGGAACAAATTGATTTGCAATGACTCCAGTGATATCGTCATTTCAACATATTTATTGTATCAAATGGTAGCCTAAAATGGCATATACATTAATAGGCTACTTGATGGCCAACAGAGGCAAATGTATCATTCTTCATATTTAGCCTAATGTCAGTTTCATTGAGGACTTTTCCCCATAAAAAGAACCACACGAGGGAGTTCCATAAATTCCATTTCAAATTTCCACTCGGGCAGCCCCCCCGAGACCCAACAACTGAGCATGCATAAAGCACTTCGCTTGATACCGTTTTCTTTAAGCAGTCAACATTAGAATGCAGTTTAAACCACCTCCGAGCGAATTTATGTAATGCGCTCTAGTGCGCCCAAAGTCGTTTTCCAGTGCTTTGGCTCCATTATTTCTTGATGTGCATCAGTTCTAGCGTATTAATATGTTTTATGAACAATGGGTTGGAAATAGGTGTCTCCATTATGACAATCTAAATAGCCTACCTACAACTGGTAAAAAGTTATCACAACGTGCGCGCATGCTGCTATCTCTCCTCTCGCTCACGTGACTCAGACAATAACTGTACTGCTCTTTCAACACACACACACACACACACACACACACACACACACACACACACACACACACACACAGACACAGACACACTCACACTCACCCACTCAGCAACAGCCTGCCTCACTGCCTGACAGTCAACAGCTGGTCACAGTGATATATATATATATTTTTTTTTTAAAGAGAAATGCCATGGCGGCCGCGGTGCAACATAGAAATAGCACCAAAGGCCCGCAACTCGCGACAAATAAATGTTCACCCGCGACAGCGTTTTCAAAGTAGCCCAATTTTTTTGTGAAAACCACGAACATGGCAACACTGACGCGCAGGCAGATCTTATGGCCATTACCTTATTTGAAGATGGTAATTAGCAACTTCAAAGAGCCAATCAGTAGCCGAATGTGTTGCCACGTGACGCTGAAAGACCGGAAGGCGGTGTGAAGTGCGGAGCGGACTAAAACCAGTGGAGCAGACAGAGCGCTCAGTGCAGGGTCGAGATGTGACTGGAAACTGTAGGACTATTGACAAAATAACATAAAACGCCTCATATTCCCTCTTAAACCTAATAGTATGCCCCAAGGGTTTTTAGATTTATTTCCGTTTATTGAAGAAAGGTATCACACACTATTCTGACTCTTATTTTTTAAAGATGTGTGAGGCAGTTTAGTTAGCAAGCTAACTGAGGCGGGCAGGACAACAATATATAATTTTTTTCAGTTTTGACCGGTTTTCACTGACACCAAGTCCATGCAGAACGTGTCATCACCAACACAATGCCCGTGTTACTTTTTTTGATAGACACGTCCGCGTCAATGAACCAGCGCACCCACCTGGGCACTACCTATCTGGACATAGCGAAAGGCGCTGTTGAGACTTTCATGAAGGTATTGTAACCCCGAGACGAACCGCCCCACAAGACCCGATAATCTTGTGGTAAAGTTGCTAACTAACCATGACAAAATAATCACTCGATAACCGTTTATTATTCTTTCCACAGCTCAGAGGCAGAGATCCTGCTAGCCGAGGGGACAGGTATATGTTGATAAATCTTGAAGATGTTCCCCTCGGAATAAAGGTACAGTTTATTTTCGGTAATGTCCTGCTTTACATTACACAGTTATCCTGCTTGTCTTCTCACATTCCGATCACCATATCAATTGTGTGAAATCTTAAGACGGAGCTTTCATACCCACTTTAAAACATGGCCGACATTTTGTTTCAGGGTGAACAGCATGGAAGTCTGGGTGATATTTATACATCTAGATAGCTGCTTAGCGAGGTGGGGTCAACTTGGAGAGAGGGGTTGCTGCTAACTTGCCAGCGGAGAACTCACTTTGTTTTACTAGTTTACCATTTTGTCTGAACAGCTTATTATGGTTAATATGATAGAGTAGCAAGGAATAAGTTGTAAATCTGTTGACAATGTTTATGGCAAATTTAAAGAAAGGGGGAAAAAAGGAAATTACATTCTTTGATATGTTTATCAAGGCAATTACATTGTAAAAGTGTATTGATGACCTGATCCTAGAAATCCATCAATGTTGTGTCAGACAAAATATATAATATAAGGCCTATCTTGTTGCATGCGTGTTGTTGATGACAAAAGTGTCTCTTTCCCTATTTCAAAAGGCTGGATGGAAAGAGAGCCATGCCACATTCATGATGGAGTTGAGGAACCTTCAAGCAGCAGGACTCACAACTATTGGCCAGTCTTTGAGGACCGCTTTTGATTTGCTCAATCTCAATAGATTAGTGTCTGGGATAGACAACTATGGACAGGTATGTTGTACTCAGAGATAGAAAGGAGAGAATTGGTCAACTTGTTTCTCAAGGGTCCCCCCATCTTTTGTCCCCACCCTGTCCCCCGCCAATCTCACCCTGTCCCCCGCCCTCCCACCTTGAGTGACAAGTGACGATGACATGAACCAACAGTGTGGTAGGAGTTCCAACAACTTTCTTTTAACTGGAATTTATGTACTGGTATTTACCTTCTTTTTAATAGTATATTGAGTCTATTTTTAATTTAAAAAAAATTGTACTCTATGGTAAGGAATTTCATCCAGAGTAACACTTCACCATGAACTTCCTTTATCTCAAACTATTTGTATAAGAGATAAATGGATAACAATCGTTTAGTTCTGAACAGAACCATTATTTATTTATTTATTTATTTATTTCCATTCCACTGTTCCGACCAGCAAAATAAAGTTCTGAACTGGTTCGAACCCCCAAAAAAGTTAGTTTGTCATTCCCTTCTGTTCCTTTTAAAATCATCTAAAAAAAAAAACATTTCGCTCTACATGAAATTACTTCAATGGATAGAGCAGCTTGTTATGGAGCGGGCAACCTATGTAAAAGCATTGTACAGACAAGTGTAGTGTACGGCATGCAATTGAAATTTTGCGGGTGAGGCCGAAGCGCTGGGCACCTTGTTGTTATGACGTGCATTATCTGAATTAGGCCCACATAATTATACCTACGGAGGAGCGGCTTCTATGGAGGAACTTTGAATGTCTTTGAACTCCAGAGAGTTGGCATAACTAACGTTGGCCCAGAGCTTGCCCTTGATCATGACTCTCAGTTCCATTACATTACACACGATGTCGCCTAGAGTTTTCAAGAGCTAGGCCAGAGCTAACGGCACCAGAATTAAAACAAAAACACGTCTTACCTTTTTTGTAGTTAATAAATCTGATGTGAAACATGATAACTGTAGTATCCTTAACTAGCACTGAAAAAGTTAAGAATTGTTCTCTAATTAAACATCTCTCTCCCTAGTTTCTGTATCACTCCTGTAACGACAGTAGCTACTGTAGACTATGCGTGCTTCGGGGGGGAGGGTCATGTAGCCTACACACACATAAAGATGTTGAGCAGGCAGACAGGCAGACACTGGAATACGTTTCTGATTGACAGCGAGGGCTTTGCATAGGCGCTTTGTTCTGTTTTTGTTTTGTTTTTGTGGGACTGGAAAGAAAATTGCCCAGAACGTAAAATAACGTTATTAACCGGTTCCCATGCTTTTAAAATAACGGTTCTGTTCCGGAAAAGTATGGATCACTTTCGTTCTGGGTTCTGTTCCTTCAAAAAATGTGGTTATTTTCTGGTTCTGTTCCCTGAACCGGTTCCAAACCCTGGCGCGCGGACCTTTCTTGATTTGAAGGGTACATAAAAAAATATATACTGAATAAGAATATAAACGCAACAATTTCAACAATTTTACTGAGTTTCAGTTCATATAAGGAAATCAGTGAATTGAAACACATTCATTAGACCCTAAACTATGGATTTCACATGACTGGGCAGTGGTGCAGCCATGGGTGGGCCTGGGTGGGCATAGGCCCTCCCACTTGGGAGCCAGGCCCAGCCAATCAGAATGAGTTTTTCCCCACAAAAGGGCTTTATTACAGACATAAATACTCCTCAGTTTCATCAACTGTCATGTTGGTTTGTCTCAATGATCCCGTAGCTGAAGAAGACGGATGTGGAGATCCTGGGCTAGCGTGGTTACACGTGGTCTGCGGTTAAAATCAAATCAAATTTTATTTGCCACATACACGTGTTTAGCAGATGATTGCGGGTGTAGCGAAATGCTTGCACTTCTAGTTCCGACAGTGCAGTAATATCTAACAAGTAATATCTAACAATTTCACAACATATACCCAATACACACAAACCTAAGTAAGGAATGGAATTAAGAATATATACATATATAGACAAGCAATGACAGAGCGGCCATGGACTAAGATACAGTAGAATATTATAGAATACAGTATATACATATGAGATGAGTAATGCAAGATATTTTAACATTATTAACGTGACTAGTGTTCCATTTCTTAAAGTGGCCAGGGATTTCAAAAGGCAGCAGCAGGCTCTAATGTGCTAGTGATGACTATTTAACAGTCTGATGGCCTTGAGATAGAAGCTGTTTTTCATTCTCTCGGTCCCAGCTTTGACGCACCTGTACTGACCTCACCATCTGGATGATAGCGGGGTGAACAGGCAGTGGCTCTTTTGGCCTTCCTATGACATCGGGTGCTGTAGGTGTCCTGGAGGGCGCGTAGTTTGCCCCGGTAATGCGTTCGGCAGACCGCACCACCCGCTGGAGAGCCCTGCGGTTGTGGGCGGTGCAGTTGCTGTACCAGGCGGTGATACAGCCCAACTGGATGCTCTCGATTGTGCATCTGTAAAAGTTTGTGAGGGTTTTAGGTGACAGGCCAAATTTCTTCAGCCTCCTAAGGTTGAAGAGGCTCTGTTGCGCCTTCTTCACCACACTGTCTGCGTGAGTGGACCATTTCTGTTTGTCAGTGATGTGTACGCCAAGGAACTTGAAGCTTTCCACCTTCTCTACTGCGGTCCCGTCAATGTGGATAGGGGGGGTGCACCCTCTGCTGTTTCCTGAAGTCCACGATGATCTACTTTGTTTTGTTGACGTTGAGTGAGAGGTTATTTCCTGGCACCACACTCCCAGAGCCCTCACCACTGTAGGTGGTCTCGTCATTGTTGGTAATCAAGCCTACTACTGTTGTGTCGTCTGAAAACTTGATGATTGAGTTGGAGGCGTGCTTGGTCACGCAGTCATGGGTGAACAGGGAGTACAGGAGGGGGCTGAGCACGCACCCTTGAGGGGCCCCAGTGTTGAGGATCAGCGAAGTGGAGATGTTGTTTCCTACCTTCACCACCTGGGGGCGGCCCGTCAGGACATCCAGGACCCAGTTGCACAGTGCGGGTTTCAGACCCAGGGCCCTCGTGCTTAATGAGGAGCTTGGAGGGTACTATGGTGTTGAGTACTGAGCTATAGTCAATGAACTGCATTCTTACATAGGTATTCCTCTTGTCCAGATGGGATAGGGCAGTGTGATGGCGATTGCATCGTCTGTGGATCTATTGGGGCGGTAAGCAAATTGAAGTGGGTCTAGGGTGACAGGTAAGGTGGAGGTGATATGATCCTTGACTAGTCTCTCCAAGCACTTCATGATGACAGAGGTGAGTGCTACGGGGCGATAGTCATTTAGTTCAGTTACCTTTGCTTTCTTGGGTACAGGAACAATGGTGGCCATCTTGAAACGTGGGGACAGCAGACTGGGATAGGGAGCGATTGAATATGTTCGTAAACACACCAGCCAGTTGGTCTGCGCATGCTCTGAGTACACGGTCAGTCGACATGTTGATAGAACTTCGGCAGCCTAGTCCTCAAATTTGCTTTGTTAAAATCCCCGGCTACAATAAATGCAGCCTCAGGATATGTGGTTGTGAGGCCGGTTGGATGTACTGCCAAATTCTGTAAAACAATGTTGTATGCGGCTTATGGTAGAGAAATTAACATAAAATTCTCTGGCAACGGCTCTGGTGGACATTCCTGCAGTCAGCATGCCAATTGACATTTACATTTTAGTCATTTAGCAGACGCTCTTATCCAGAGCGACTTACAGTTAGAGTGCATACATTTTTTTCGTACTGGCCCCCCGTGGGAAACGAACCCACAACCCTGGCGTTGCAAGCGCCATGCTCTACCAACTGAGCTACACAGACATCTGTGGCATTGTGAAAACTGCACATTTTAGATAGGCCTTTTATTGTCCCCAGCACAAGGTGAACCTGTGTAATATTTCAAATGTGTAAAGGGGGGCCCTGGAGAAGAAAGGATAGGAACCCCTGCCCTAGACTAGTATCAGTGATCAGTTCAACAGAACAGGGCTGAGGAGTTAGTGAAGTAAGCCTCTCCTGATCAAATCAATCACATTGTATTTGCCACATGCTTCGTACACAACAGGTGTAGACTAACAGTGAAATGCTTACTGACAGGCCGTTCCCAACAATAATAATAATAATAATAATAATATGCCATTTAGCAGACGCTTTTATCCAAAGCGACTTACAGTCATGTGTGTATACAGTTTTACGTATGGGTGGTCCCGGGGATCGAACCCACTACCCTGGCGTTACAAGCGCCATGCTCTACCAATTGAGTAAACAACAGGTGTAGACGAACAGTGAAATGCTGACTGACGGGCCGTTCCCAACAATGATGAGAGAGAGTAAACAACAGGTGTAGACGAACAGTGAAATGCTGACTGACGGGCCGTTCCCAACAATGATGAGAGAGAGTAAACAACAGGTGTAGACTAACAGTGAAATGCTGACTGACGGGCCGTTCCCAACAATGATGAGAGAGAGTAAACAACAGGTGTAGACGAACAGTGAAAACGTTCCCAACAATGCAGGAGAAAAAAAGACTAATAATAGAAACACGAGGAATAAATCCACAATGCGTAACGATAACACTGGCTATATACACAGGGTACTAGTCGGTGCAAGGGTACGAGGTAGATATCTCCATATAGGTAGGGATAAAGTGACTAGGCAAGAGGATAATCAATAGCAGCATTGTATGTGATGAGTCAAAAGAGTTAGTGCAAAAAGGGTCAGTGCAGATAGTCCGGTTAGCTATTGGTTAACTATTTAACTAACTATTTAGCAGTCCTTATGGCTTAGGGGTAGAAGCTGTTCAGGGTCCTGTTGGTTCCAGACTTGGTGCATCGGTACCGCTTGCCGCGTGGTAGCAGAGAGAACAGTCTTTGACTTGGGTGGCTGGAGTCTTTGAAAATTTGTAGGGCCTTCCTCTGACACCGCCTGGTGTGGAGGTCCTGGATGGCAGGGAGCTTGTTCCCAGTGATGTACTGGGCCGTACGCACTACCCTGTGTTGCGCCTTGCGATCGGATGCCAAGCAGTTGCCATACCAGGCGGTGATGCAGCCAGTCAAGATGCTCTCAATGGTGCAGCTGTAGAACGTTTTTGAGGATCTAAGAACCCATGCCGAATCTTTTCATTCTCCTGAGTGGGAAGAGGCATTGTTGTGCCTTCTTCACAACTGTTTGTGTGTGTGTGGACCATGCTAATTCCTTAGTGATGTGGACACCGCGGAACATGAAGCTCTTTAGTATCTTCCCTCTCACCATGTCTTTGTTAGAATCCTCAGAACTTGGCTTGGGTGCATCTCGTTCATCTAAAATGTCTCCTCATCTCCTTCCCTTCATCTGCACTGATTATGGTAGGTAAGGATCCAACACACTACCTATCCTGTCAATTCAAATGAGTGTATATGAGGTGAAGGAGATGAGGAAAGGATGTCCGTTTTAGACTTGAGATACAGCCCTTCCCCTTATCTGGTCTGACCACCATATGGGCTATAACCAAGACCTCATGAATGTTGTTTTTGCCTGAAGGAAGAGCACTGTAGGGGGATATCAAGAAGGTCTGTCAGTTTACCTACACATCTTAATCGTTAACGAGCAGTCAGTAATGAAATGGAGAGAAATATGGGAGTGAAGAGAAAGGTAGAGGAGGTGTGTTTTTCAGTGCAGGGATGAAGCGCCCTCAGGTTGCCAGGTGTCTGAGCGAATCTTTCCAGGATAGATTGAGTGGTGGAGGGAGGGAGGGAGGGAGGGAGGAAAGGAGGAGAGGTAACCAGCTGGTGGGTAATCCAGGGCCTGAACTGATTTTCGCTAGATGGAGAGAGGGAGGGAGGGAGGACAGCAGCACAACATGGCAACCCAACTAATTGAGATCTGATGACCTCTGTCTATACATGTTAGCAGACCTGGCAACGTGCCTAAGCATATAGACAGGCGGACAGTCCCATAGGGGAACAGTACATCACCCATACCTTCCCTGCCAGGCCAGTGGATTACATCAGTCACGCTGAAGCCATTTCTATGCAGTGACATTTACAGTGATTCTAATGAGGAGTAATGTAGCTTCTCTGTTAATAGGAGTGTTTTCCTAATGAAATATATTGATTTTTAAAGCCTAAATCCGCCTGCAGGGTTGTCTCTGGCTGCTACTTCATATTCCGTCAGATCAGCAGGGGGTTGACTAGAATAGGATATCATGACGAAGGGCGGCAGGTAGCTTAGTGGGTAAGAGCGTTGTGCCAGTAACCGAAAGGTCGCTGGTTCTAATCCCCGAGCCGACCACATCGACAGAAAAATCTGTCGATGTGCCCTTGAGCAAGGCACTTAACCCTAAAATTGCTCCTGTAAGTCGCTCTGGATAAGAGCGTCTGCTAAATGACCAATTTATTTTTATTTTTAATTTATTAGTACCGTTCTGAAGGAAAACTCCAGGTTGTCATGGATACCCTCCCTCGTCAATCAGGGTACGTGGGTCTGTTTTCTTTACTCTGTTTATAGACTCCCAATGTATCACCTGAGCAAAAAAAATCACTGTCTGGCCACAGTGAAAAGTAAGAAGGGAATAGATCCTTGTCCATTGATGGGAACAGTCACCAGTGGGGAAAGCACTAAACCTCAAGAGGTATGCATTTTGTATCCACAGTCAAGAGGTCTTGGTAAATTCCTGGACATAATGTTAATCTCTATTGATAGAGAGAGTGTCAGGGCAGCAGTGAGTTGTTATGGCTTGGCAGAGACTATGTTTCCAAGGTGAATCATACCCATGCCCTCACAAAGCCTGTGATAGAATAGTCTGCTATCTAGCCGTCCGATTAGCCCTTTACTGTAGGCATTGGTGAACTGTTGGAATCGTGGAAATAGAATGATTATTCAAATTCTACAGTTGGAATATAGTGGGCAGCACCTTGAATACATTGTTGTTTGACATATCAAATTAATGAATAAGCCAAGGAGGAATTATTGACAGGATAGGAACCAAAGTGTTGGTCTGTTTCCAGGTGACCCTAATTTAGATGTTACATTACACGTTTTATTTCCTCATGTAGCCGCTGCAAATTTGTGACATGCACACAAAAAAAGTTGTATTTTAATTTTTTTCCTGTTCGAATCTCATCATGGACAACTTTAGCATTTTAGCTAATTAGCAACTTTGCAACCACATCCCACTCCACAGACTTCAATTCAACGTTTATTCCACTTTGGTTAAAGGGAAACAACATTGATTCTACCAGTGTGTTCTCAGTGGGTTACTACTTTTGAGTTACTTTGCAACTACTTTGCATGTTAACAAACCTTAACCCTTTAACCTAACTCCTAACTATAACCCCAACCTTAACTACTTAGCTAGCATGTTACCTAACCCCTAACCTTAACCCCTAGCCTAGCTAACGTTACCCGCCTAACTAACGTTAGCCACAACATATTGGAATTTGTGTGATGTACACAAATGTGTTGTGAAGAAAGATAATCGTGTGATACACACCAAATGTGTTGTGATGTAAATGGTGTAATACACACAAAAAGGTGGACTTTCATGTGCCTGTCACAATTTTTCAAAATAAGTAATTTGTCTATTTCACAATAAATTGTGATGGTGTGTTTTAGTCATACTGTAATCTCTTACCCACTTCCTCTCCTCCCTTGACACTAATTCAAATCAAATCAAATTTTATTGGCCACATGCGCCGAATACAACAGGTGCAGACATTACAGTGAAATGCTTACTTACAGCCTTTAACCAACAGTGCATTTATTTTTAAAAAATAAAAATAAAACAACAACAAAAAAAGTGTTGAGAAAAAAAAGAGCAGAAGTAAAATAAAATAACAGTAGGGAGGCTATATATACAGGGGGGTACCGGTGCAGAGTCAATGTGCGGGGGCACCGGCTAGTTGAGGTAGTTGAGGTAATATGTACATGTGGGTAGAGTTAAAGTGACTATGCATAAATAATTAACAGAGTAGCAGCAGCGTAAAAGGATGGGGGGGGTGGGGGGGGGGGGGGGGGCAGTGCAAATAGTCCGGGTAGCCATGATTAGCTGTTCAGGAGTCTTATGGCTTGGGGGTAGAAGCTGTTGAGAAGTCTTTTGGACCTAGACTTGGCACTCCGGTACCGCTTGCCGTGCCGGTAGCAGAGAGAACAGTCTATGACTAGGGTGGCTGGAGTCTTTGACAATTTTGAGGGCCTTCCTCTGACACCGCCTGGTATAGAGGTCCTGGATGGCAGGAAGCTTGGCCCCAGTGATGCACTGGGCCGTAATTACCCCCCACCCCTATCAAAACCATTGCCTGTACCCCAAGGGGTGAATCTGTCTCTCCCAACCTCTGTCGGTTTCTCTCAAACTCCTCATTTGTCTTCCTCCCTCTCACCCTCTCTCCTCCTTGACATTCCTAAAATAGATCTCCAGTAGGTTAACTATATAATATCTCTTCATGTACTCCTGTTATTTCAGCTCCAGGCCTCAAGTACCCCTCATCACAGCTCAGCTCAGGAAGCTTTTTGGCTATGCTAATTTTACTCTCACGTTTCTTTTTGTGTTTGACCTATTTGCATGTATCTGTACTGTGTCTGCACACCATTTTAACCGCTTTCTTTTCTCTCTCTCCCTCCACAGGGCAGGAATCCCTTCTTCCTTGAGCCGTCCATTGTAGTGGCCATCACCGACGGCAACAAGCTGACCAGTAGCGGTGGAGTCCAGGATGAGGTCAGTCATCACGGAGACCTGGGTCAAAGCCACTCAGGAGTACTTCCTGTTGCTCAGCTGACCAGACCGTCTGTCTGTCTGTCTGTCTGTCTGTCTGTCTGTCTGTCTGTCTGTCTCTCTCTCTCTCTCTGTCATGCACACAGTCAATCTCTTTACAGTATTCCTAAATACCCTTCTCTCTCTCTTTGCCTCCCTCCCTCTCTCTCTCTCCCTCCTCCAGCTCCACCTTCCCCTGACCACTCCTCTGCCGGGCAGTGAGCTGACCAAGGAGCCGTTCCGCTGGGACCAGCGTCTGTTCTCCCTGGTGCTGAGGATCCCTGGACACGCCACTGTAGAGCCTGAACCACTAGGGGGGGTCCCCCCCGACGACTCGGCCATCACCCCCATGTGTGAGGTCACAGGAGGTGTGACACTGTGTGTGTGAATGTGTTTAACTATACTTGTGGGGAGCAGAAGTCCCCACAAGAATAGTAAACGATAAAAAAATTGACCAACTGGGGACATTTTGTTAGTCCCCACAAGGTCAAATGCTATTTCTAGGTGGTTACGGTTATATAATTAGTGTTAGGGCTCGAATTAGGGTTAGTTTTAGGGTTAAGGTTTTCGGGTTAGGTTAGGGGTTAGGGAAAAATGAATTTGAATGGGACTGAATTGTGTGTCCCCACAAGGTTAGTCATACAAGACTCTGTGTGTGTGTGTGTGTAACTGCCTCTGTTTATGTAAGGCCTTATGAGGCTAGAGTATGTCATATCAAATCAAAGTTTATTCGTCACATACACAGGAAACAGCGGGTGGAAACGGTACAGTGAAATGCTTACTTGCACGCTCTTTCCTCAACTGTGCAGTATCAATACCAAAAAAGTGTTCAATAGAGCAGGGGTTATTTTTCACTCCGGCCCCCTTAAAGCATTGGGGAACATCCTGCCTACTACTACTACTACTACTACTGGGACTCTACATGCTGCTACTACTACTACTACTACTACTACTACTACTACTACTACTGGGACTCTACATGCTACTACTACTACTACTACTACTACTACTACTGGGACTCTACATGCTACTACTACTACTACTACTACTACTACTACTACTACTACTGCTACTACTACTACTGGGACTCTACATGCTTCTACTACTACTACTACTACTACTACTACTACTACTACTGGGACTCTACATGCTACTACTACTACTACTACTACTACTACTACTGGGACTCTACATGCTGCTGCTACTACTACTACTACTACTACTACTACTACTACTACTACTACTGGGACTCTACATGCTACTACTACTACTACTACTACTACTACTACTCTACATGCTGCTGCTACTACTACTACTACTACTACTACTACTACTACTACTACTACTGGGACTCTACATGCTACTACTACTACTACTGGGACTCTACATGCTACTACTACTACTACTACTACTACTACTACTGGGACTCTACATGCTACTACTACTACTACTACTACTACTACTACTACTGGGACTCTACATGCTACTACTACTACTACTACTACTACTACTGGGACTCTACATGCTGCTGCTACTACTACTACTACTACTACTACTACTACTACTACTGGGACTCTACATGCTACTACTACTACTACTACTACTACTGGGACTACATGCTGCTGCTACTACTACTACTACTACTACTACTACTACTACTACTACTACTACTGGGACTCTACATGCTACTACTACTACTACTACTACTACTACTACTACTACTGGGACTCTACATGCTACTACTACTACTACTACTACTACTACTGGGACTCTACATGCTGCTGCTACTACTACTACTACTACTACTACTACTACTACTACTACTACTACTGGGACTCTACATGCTACTACTACTACTACTACTACTACTACTGGGACTCTACATGCTGCTGCTACTACTACTACTACTACTGGGACTCTACATGCTACTACTACTACTACTACTACTGGGACTCTACATGCTACTACTACTACTACTACTACTACTGGGACTCTACATGCTACTACTACTACTACTACTGGGACTCTACATGCTACTACTACTACTACTACTACTACTACTACTACTACTACTGCTACTACTACTGGGACTCTACATGCTACTACTACTACTACTACTGGGACTCTACATACTACTACTACTACTACTACTACTGGGACTCTACATGCTACTACTACTACTACTACTACTACTGGGACTCTACATGCTACTACTACTACTACTACTATTACTACTACTGGGACTCTACATGCTACTACTACTACTACTACTACTACTACTACTACTACTACTACTACTACTACTACTGGGACTCTACATGCTACTACTACTACTACTACTACTACTGGGACTCTACATGCTGCTACTACTACTACTACTACTGGGACTCTACATGCTGCTACTACTACTACTACTACTACTACTACTGGGACTCTACATGCTACTACTACTACTACTACTACTGGGCCTCTACATGCTGCTACTACTACTACTACTACTGGGCCTCTACATGCTGCTACTACTACTACTACTACTACTACTACTACTACTACTGCGACTCTACATGCTACTACTACTACTACTACTACTGGGACTCTACATACTACTACTACTACTACTACTACTACTACTACTGGGACTCTACATGCTACTACTACTACTACTATTACTACTGGGACTCTACATGCTACTACTACTACTACTACTACTACTACTACTACTGGGACTCTACGTGCTACTACTACTACTACTACTACTACTACTACTACTACTACTACTGGGACTCTACATGCTACTACTACTACTACTACTACTACTACTACTACTACTACTGGGACTCTACGTGCTACTACTACTGGGACTCTACATGCTACTACTACTACTACTACTACTACTCTACGTGCTACTACTACTACTACTACTACTACTACTACTACTGGGACTCTACATGCTACTACTACTACTACTACTACTGGGACTCGACATGCTACTACTACTACTACTACTACTACTACTGGGACCAGGGACGGCCTGTTCAATAGGGCGATATGGGCGACGCACTGCCAAACGGGAAAAGGAAGGGATTTTTTTTCTAATCAATTATATCACGGCAACAGTAGTTATCAGTGTTCACGTCTGATCTGCCAGCCACTAAATGTCAAATCAGGCTAAAGTCGTGCTTCAAATGGCCACGCCCGTTTTTGGGGCGATTTCAGTCAAGTTGAAAATCGCCCAGAAGTCTCTCATAGCCTGTCATGTAAAATCTATTTTTTTTCACATTTCAAAGCTTTCAATACATTCTCTATGGGTGTCTGTGGGCTTGCACTTACGCGCTTTCGTCATACGTGACGTAACGTTGAACGTAACTAAGACAATGGCGGCTAGCAGCGTCTCTGTTGTGACCTGCAGTGTGGCGTTATTTTATGTTTTTAATTTGTAGACTTAGTTTACAAACATTCTGCCAACCATGGATTTCCAGTGGTTGGTTTTGGACTGATCTTGTTGATCGTGTACATACCCGCTACGAACGGACTAAATAATGAAAACGCTGCTGGCAGCGGAATCCCAATACAGCTGGGAGACTTGGCTGGATGACAGAGTCCCGGACAGAGAAGTGGAGCCGGCCACCTTCACCCTGGTCAGAGCGGACCGCGATCCTGGTAAGAGAGCGACTCTGTACCCCGACATTGAACTGCTTTCTGTGTCATTGCGACCTTACTATCAATTCAATTCAATTTAAGGGCTTTATTGGCATGGGAAACGTGTGTTAACATTGCCAAAGCAAGGGAAGTAGATAGTAAACAAAAGTGAAATAAACAAATATTAACAGTAAACATTACACTCAGAAGTTTCAAAAGAATAAAGACATTTCAAATGTCATATTATGTATATATACAGTGTTGTTACAATGTGCAAATAGTTAAAGTACAAATGGGAAAATAAATAAACATAAATATGGGTTGTATTTACAATGGTGTTTGTTCTTCACTGGTTGCCCTTTTCTTGTGGCAACAGGTCACAAATCTTGCAGCTGTGATGGCACACTGTGGTTTTTCACCCAGTAGATAAGGGAGTTTATCAAAATTGGGTTTGTTTTCGAATTCTTTGTGGATCGCTGTAATCTGAGGGAAATATGTGTCTCTAATATGGTCATACATTTGGCAGGAGGTTAGGAAGTGCAGCTCAGTTTCCACCTCATTTTGTGGGCAGTGTGCACATAGCCTGTCTTCTCTTGAGAGCCAGGTCTGCCTACGGCGGCCTTTCTCAATAGCAAGGCTATGCTCACTGAGTCTGTACATAGTCAAAGCTTTCCTTAAGTTTGGGTCAGTCACAGTGGTCAGGTATTCTGCCACTGTGTACTCTCTGTTTAGGGCCAAATAGCATTCTAGTTTGCTCTGTTTTTTTGTTTGTTCTTTCCAATGTGTCAAGTAATTCTCTTTTTGTTTTCTCATGATTTGGTTGGGTCTAATTGAGTTGTTGTTGTTGTTGTTGTTGTCCTGGGGCTGTGTGGGGTCTGTTTGTGTTTGTGAACAGAGGCCCAGGACAAGCTTACTTAGGGGACTCTTCTCCAAGTTCATCTCTCTGTAGGTGATGGCTTTGTTATGGAAGGTTTGGGAATCGCTTCCTTTTAAGTGGTTACTATCTGCCCCGTGAGTTCCCCCAATTGTTTGTTACCGTTGTGTACTGTTGATAATCACAAGTTTACTGGAGAACTGAGACCAAGTAGAGACTTTGGACAGGGTGGATATGGTATAATAAAGGCAGTTTATTCAGAGGTAAAGATATCTGGAATCGCGTGCACGGACTCGTTCGTGCACGCGAGTAAAGTAAAAGTGTCCTGTCTTAGGTCAGCTAGGATCACCACTCCTTGGCCACCTGCTGACAAGGCTGACAAGATAGGACTCTTTTGTCCATTGTTATAGGATAGGAACAGCATTGATTGAAAACAAACGCCCAACACAAAATGGGTCATGCACAAGATTTTAGTCAGACCAAGCTATAACATTATATATTTACTACGACAGTACATTCAACCAAAAGCTAATATAACAAAGGCATCAGAGATTATTTATAATCTGTCACAGAAACTGGAATCCATCTCCCCAGATCAGTCAATAAATGTTTCTGGTATTGACTTATATGCTGCCCCTGTCTTCATGTTGTTGCTGGACATATCTTTTTTAAAATGTGTGTAGGTCACCTAAATCATCAGAAAAATTGCCCCTCCTGAGAATTTTTTCAGGAGCCGCCACTGACTGGGACTCTACATGCTACTACTACTACTAGTACTACTGGGACTCTACATGCTACTACTACTACTACTACTTCTACTACTACTACTACTACTACTGGGACTCTACATGCTACTACTACTACTACTACTGCTACTACTACTACTGGGACTCGACATGCTACTACTACTACTACTACTACTACTGGGACTCTACATACTACTACTACTACTACTGGGACTCTACATGCTGCTACTACTACTACTACTACTACTACTACTACTACTGGGCCTCTACATGCTACTACTACTACTACTACTGGGACTCTACATGCTACTACTACTACTACTACTACTACTACTACTACTGGGATTCTACATGCTACTACTACTACTACTACTGGGACTCTACATGCTACTACTACTACTACTACTACTACTACTGGGACTCTACATGCTACTACTACTACTACTACTACTACTACTGGGACTCTACATGCTGCTACTACTACTACTACTACTACTGGGACTCTACATGCTACTACTACTACTACTACTACTACTACTACTACTACTGGGACTCTACATGCTACTGCTACTACTACTACTACTACTACTACTGGGACTCTACATGCTACTACTACTACTACTGGGACTCTACATGCTACTACTACTACTACTACTACTACTACTACTACTGGGACTCTACATGCTACTACTACTACTACTACTACTACTACTGGGACTCTACATGCTACTACTACTACTACTACTACTACTACACTACTACTGGGACTCTACATGCTGCTACTACTACTACTACTACTACTACTACTACTACTACTACTGGGACTCTACATGCTACTACTGCTACTACTACTACTACTACTACTACTGGGCCTCTACATGCTACTACTACTACTACTACTACTGGGACTCTACATGCTACTACTACTACTACTACTACTACTACTACTACTACTGGGACTCTACATGCTGCTACTACTACTACTACTACTGGGACTCTACATGCTACTACTACTACTACTACTACTACACATGCTACTACTACTACTACTACTACTACTACTACTGGGACTTTACATGCTGCTACTACTACTACTACTACTACTACTACTACTACTACTACTGGGACTCTACATGCTACTACTACTACTACTACTACTGGGACTCTACATGCTACTACTACTACTACTACTACTACTACTACTGGGACTCTACATGCTACTACTACTACTACTACTACTACTACTACTACTACTACTACTGGGACTCTACATGCTACTACTACTACTACTGGGACTCTACATGCTACTACTACTACTACTACTGGGACTCTACATGCTACTACTACTACTACTACTACTACTACTGGGACTCTACATGCTACTACTACTACTACTACTACTACTACTACTACTACTGGGACTCTACGTGCTACTACTACTACTACTACTACTGGGACTCTACATGCTACTACTACTACTGGGACTCTACATGCTACTACTACTACTACTACTACTACTACTACTACTGGGACTCTACGTGCTACTACTACTGGGACTCTACATGATGCTACTACTACTACTACTACTACTACTACTGGGACTCTACGTGCTACTATTACTACTACTACTACTACTACTACTACTACTACTACTACTACTACTGGGACTCTACATGCTACTACTACTACTGGGACTCGACATGCTACTACTACTACTACTACTACTACTACTACTACTGGGACTCTACATGCTACTACTACTACTACTACTACTACTGGGACTCTACATGCTACTACTACTACTTATACTACTACTACTATTACTACTACTACTACTGGGACTCTACATGCTACTACTACTACTGCTACTACTACTACTGGGACTCGACATGCTACTACTACTACTACTACTACTACTACTGGGACTCTACATACTACTACTACTGGGACTCTACATGCTGCTACTACTACTACTACTACTACTACTACTGGGCCTCTACATGCTACTACTACTACTACTACTACTACCACTGGGACTCTACATGCTGCTACTACTACTACTACTACTACACTACTACTACTACTACTGGGACTCTACATGCTACTACTACTACTACTACTACTACTACTACTACTGGGACTCTACGTGCTACTACTACTACTACTACTACTACTGGGACTCTACATGCTACTACTACTACTACTACTACTGGGACTCGACATGCTACTACTACTACTACTACTACTACTACTACTACTACTACTACTACTGGGACTCTACATGCTACTACTACTACTACTACTACTGGGACTCTACATGCTACTACTACTACTACTACTGCTACTACTACTACTACTGGGACTCGACATGCTACTACTACTACTACTACTACTACTGGGACTCTACATACTACTACTACTACTACTACTACTGGGACTCTACATGCTGCTACTACTACTACTACTACTACTACTACTGGGACTCTACATGCTACTACTACTACTACTACTGGGACTCTACATGCTACTACTACTACTACTACTACTGGGACTCTACATGCTGCTACTACTACTACTACTACTACTACTGGGACTCTACATGCTACTACTACTACTACTACTGGGACTCTACATGCTACTGCTACTACTACTACTACTACTACTACTACTACTACTACTACTGGGACTCTACATGCTACTACTACTACTACTACTACTACTACTACTACTACTACTACTGGGACTCTACATGCTACTACTACTACTACTACTACTACTACTACTACTACTACTGGGACTACATGCTACTACTACTACTGGGACTCTACATGCTACTACTACTACTACTACTACTACTGGGACTCTACATGCTGCTACTACTACTACTACTGGGACTCTACATGCTACTACTACTACTACTACTGGGACTCTACGTGCTACTACTACTACTACTACTACATGCTACTACTACTACTACTGGGACTCTACATGCTACTACTACTACTACTACTACTGGGACTCGACATCTTACTACTACTACTACTGGGACTCTACATGCTGCTACTACTACTACTACTACTACTACTACTACTGGGACTCTACATGCTACTACTACTACTACTACTACTACTACTACTACTACTGGGACTCTACATGCTACTACTACTACTACTACTACTGGGACTCTACATGCTACTACTACTACTACTACTACTACTACTACTACTACTGGGACTCTACATGCTGCTACTACTACTACTACTACTACTACTACTACTACTGGGACTCTACATGCTACTACTACTACTACTACTGGGACTCTACATGCTACTACTACTACTACTACTACTACTACTGGGACTCTACATGCTGCTACTACTACTACTACTACTACTACTCTACATGCTGCTACTACTACTACTACTACTACTGGGATTCTACATGCTGCTACTACTACTACTACTACTACTACTACTACTTGGTTTCTACATGCTACTACTACTACTACTACTGGGACTCTACATGCTACTACTACTACTACTACTACTGGGCCTCTACATGCTGCTACTACTACTACTACTACTGGGACTCTACATGCTACTACTACTACTACTACTACTACTGGGACTCTACATGCTACTACTACTACTACTACTACTGGGACTCTACATGCTACTACTACTACTACTACTACTGGGACTCTACATGCTACTACTACTACTACTACTGGGACTCTACATGCTGCTACTACTACTGGGACTCTACATGCTACTACTACTACTACTACTACTACTACTGGGCCTCTACATGCTGCTACTACTACTACTACTACTACTACTGGGACTCTACATGCTACTACTACTACTACTACTACTACTACTACTACTACTACTGGGACTCTACATGCTACTACTACTACGACTCCACATGCTGCTACTACTACTACTACTACTACTACTACTACTACTACGACTCTACATGCCACTATTACTACTACTACTACTACTGGGACTCTACATGCTGCTACTACTACTACTACTACTACTACTAATACTACTACTACTGGGACTCTACATGCTACTACTACTACTACTACTACTACTACTACTACTGGGACTCTACATGCTACTACTACTACTACTACTGGGACTCTACATGCTGCTACTACTACTACTACTACTGGGACTCTACATGCTACTACTACTACTACTACTCTACATGCTACTACTACTACTACTGGGATTCTACATGCTGCTACTACTACTACTACTACTACTTGGATTCTACATGCTACTACTACTACTACTACTGGGACTCTACATGCTACTACTACTACTACTACTACTGGGCCTCTACATGCTGCTACTACTACTACTACTACTGGGACTCTACATGCTACTACTACTACTACTACTACTACTGGGACTCTACATGCTACTACTACTACTACTACTACTACTGGGACTCTACATGCTACTACTACTACTACTGGGACTCTACATGCTGCTACTACTACTACTACTACTACTACTACTACTACTGGGACTCTACATGCTACTACTACTACTACTACTACTACTACTGGGCCTCTACATGCTGCTACTACTACTACTACTACTACTACTACTACTGGGACTCTACATGCTACTACTACTACTACTACTACTACTACTACTGGGACTCTACATGCTACTACTACTACTACTGGGACTCTACATGCTGCTACTACTACTACTACTACTACTACTGGGACTCTACATGCTACTACTACTACTACTACTAGTACTACTACTGGGACTCTACATGCTGCTACTACTACTACTACTACTACTACTATGTTACGAATCCCGTGGCTCTAAACGTCTAGGGTGGATGGACATGAGACCCGTAACATAATTCAGGCAAATTAGGAGTGTGACATGGAACAGTGAGAAAAAACTACGCGACAACCATAAACTACCGTCAAACATAAATGGTTTATTTCTGAACACACGGTAAAGGTTTGGGAAAAAGGGCTGAGCAGGACCCAAGAAATGAAACAATAGTGTAAAACACCCCTAAACTGATCTTGCCTGCCTCAAGAACCGCTAAGCTAATGCTACTCATACAAAAATACAGTGGGTGGTCCGCTCAGGTCTAACTAGTGTTTATAGACAGTTCTTTCTACGGGAAATGTATGCCCAAGGGCAGCTTGCTTAACTTCCCCTTTTCCCAGAAACACACAAAGTACCAAACAGAGTAGCCAGCAAATTAATGAGTACTCTAAACACAGGACATCACAGTATCCATTACTCACATACAAAAAAGTAGTCTAACAAAATTATCAACCAGAGTAACCAGCAACTTAGTGAGTAAACAAAAACAGGACACCACAGTGTCCATACTCACATACGGAAATAGTCTCTCTCTAACAACAAACACAAGTGACTGGTTTTTATATAATGGGACGTGTGATTGAAAACCCAGCAACAGGTGGTGAAATGCAGAGGAATGTTCACTGATTGGTCCACCTAGCAATCAGCAGACATCTCAACGACCACCAATCAGGAACATACAGGACACCTGTGATTAGGGCAGAAGGAGAGAAAAACACAGGACACAGGATACCTGTATCCGTAACAACTACTACTGGGACTCTACATGCTACTACTACTACTACTACTACTACTACTACTACTACTACTACTACTACTACTGGGACTCTACATGCTACTACTACTACTACTCTACATGCTACTACTACTACTACTGGGATTCTACATGCTACTACTACTACTACTACTACTACTTGGATTCTACATGCTGCTACTACTACTACTACTACTGGGACTCTACATGCTACTACTACTACTACTACTACTACTACTACTGGGACTCTACATGCTACTACTACTACTACTACTACTACTGGGACTCTACATGCTACTACTACTACTACTACTGGGCCTCTACATGCTACTACTACTACTACTACTACTACTACTGCTACTACTGGGACTCTACATGCTACTACTGCTACTGGGACTCTACATGCTACTACTACTACTACTACTACTACTACTACTACTACTGGGACTCTACATGCTACTACTACTACTACTACTACTACTACTACTACTACTACTACTACTACTACTACTGGGACTCTACATGCTGCTACTACTACTACTACTACTACTACTACTACTACTACTACTGGGACTCTACATGCCACTACTACTACTACTACTACTGGGACTCTACATGCTGCTACTACTACTACTACTACTACTACTACTACTACTGGGACTCGACATGCTGCTACTACTACTACTACTACTACTACTACTACTGGGACTCGACATGCTGCTACTACTACTACTACTACTACTACTACTACTACTACTACTACTGGGACTCTACATGCTGCTACTACTACTACTACTACTACTACTACTACTACTACTACTACTACTACTGGGACTCGACATGCTGCTACTACTACTACTACTACTACTACTACTACTACTACTACTACTACTACTACTGGGACTCTACATGCTACTACTACTACTACTACTACTGCTACTGGGACTCTACATGCTACTACTACTACTACTACTGCTACTGGGACTCTACATGCTACTACTACTACTACTACTACTACTGGGACTCTACATGCTACTACTACTACTACTACTACTGGGCCTCTACATGCTACTACTACTACTACTACTACTACTACTACTGCTACTACTGGGACTCTACATGCTACTACTGCTACTGGGACTCTACATGCTACTACTACTACTACTACTACTACTACTACTACTGGGACTCTACATGCTACTACTACTACTACTACTACTACTACTACTACTACTACTACTACTACTGGGACTCTACATGCTGCTACTACTACTACTACTACTACTACTACTACTACTGGGACTCTACATGCCACTACTACTACTACTACTACTGGGACTCTACATGCTGCTACTACTACTACTACTACTACTACTACTACTACTACTGGGACTCGACATGCTGCTACTACTACTACTACTACTACTACTACTACTACTGGGACTCGACATGCTGCTACTACTACTACTACTACTACTACTACTACTACTACTGGGACTCTACATGCTGCTACTACTACTACTACTACTACTACTACTACTACTACTACTACTACTACTACTACTGGGACTCGACATGCTGCTACTACTACTACTACTACTACTACTACTACTACTACTACTACTACTGGGACTCTACATGCTACTACTACTACTACTACTACTACTACTACTGCTACTGGGACTCTACATGCTACTACTACTACTACTACTACTACTACTACTACTACTGCTACTGGGACTCTACATGCTACTACTACTACTACTACTACTACTACTACTACTACTACTACTACTACTACTACTACTACTACTGGGACTCTACATGCTGCTACTACTACTACTACTACTACTACTACTACTGGGACTCGACATGCTGCTACTACTACTACTACTACTACTACTACTACTACTGGGACTCGACATGCTGCTACTACTACTACTACTACTACTACTACTACTACTACTGGGACTCTACATGCTGCTACTACTACTACTACTACTACTACTACTACTACTACTACTACTGGGACTCGACATGCTACTACTACTACTACTACTACTACTACTACTACTACTACTACTACTACTACTACTACTGGGACTCTACATGCTACTACTACTACTACTACTACTACTGCTACTGGGACTCTACATGCTACTACTACTACTACTACTGGGACTCTACATGCTGCTACTACTACTACTACTACTACTACTACTACTACTGGGACTCTACATGCTACTACTACTACTACTACTACTACTACTACTACTGCTACTGGGACTCTACATGCTACTACTACTACTACTACTACTACTACTACTACTACTGCTACTGGGACTCTACATGCTACTACTACTACTACTACTACTACTGCTACTGGGACTCTACATGCTACTACTACTACTACTACTACTACTACTACTACTACTACTACTGCTACTACTACTACTACTGGGACTCTACCTGCTACAATGGCTCAGGCTAATGAGGTGTGTGTGTGTGTGTGTGTCTCTTTCTCTCCCAGGCCGCTCCTACAGTGTGTTCTCTCAGCGCATGTTGAACCAGTGTCTGGAATCTCTGCTGCAGAAGATCCAGAGTGGAGTGGTCCTCAGCTTTGAGAAGACAGGCCCTGACCCCCCTCCTGGAGAGGGTAAGACGCTATCATAGTGACGGAAGTCCCAGGATGTGATCTTTAATGGTCAAAACGTGGTACAATGATCTTTAGTGCAAAAACTTCATAAAAGGCATCTGGCAGAAGTAAATACATCCACAAACACAAATATAATTTTATATATATCTTAAATTACTGCAAGAATTTGATATAATCCTCTAACCAATTTATAAGATTCAGGGATTGACTGCGGAAGTGTGATTTAGGATGGCATCACTTTCACAGGGGAGAGAGAGCGTGAGAGGGAGAGATTGATGGAGATTGGGGACAGTCTCAATTGAATATTCATTGCGTCCTCTCCTCGCCTCCTTCTCAAAACCCATTGGATGAGAGAGCCAGAGGTCCCTTGAAGGAGGCGAGGAGAATGCAATTGAGATTTGTCTTATTGACAGCCAGTTGTTTGTCGTTCCCCTAGCCTCTATGCAGGTGTAGATCTGATTCACTTCATTTAACTCTCTTTCTGTCTCTGTGTCCAGATGAGATCCTGAAGTCTGGCCCCCAGTCCTGGCACTGCTGCCGCAAGCTGATCTACGTACGACCCAACCCCAAGACTGGTGTGCCCATCGGACACTGGCCCATTCCTGAAGCCTTCTGGCCCGACACTAACTCCCCCACCCTGGTAAGAGAGCAAGGGGGTGTGTGTGTGTTTGCGTGTGTATGTTTGCTCGTGTGTATGTGTTTGCGCGTGCGTGTGTTTGCGCGTGCGTGTGTTTGCGCGTTTTGTGCTTGTGTTTTCTGAGCGTGTGTGTGTGTGTGTGTGTGTGTGTGTGTGTGTGTGTGAGATAGAGAAGGAAGAGTGATGTTGGTGTGTGTGTTAGGGTTGGGCGGTATCCAGATTTTCATACCTTCATACCGTCCTTCTCTCACCCCGGGATTTACGGTGTTACCGTCTTATTACACAAGGGGGCGCCAAAAATGTAGTCCATTGGGCGTCTATTACCAGAATGCTAACACATTAGCACAATAATTGTGAATTTCTATGGAGGCTGCTAGCTAAATATGCTAACAAGTGTAAACGAAAATAAACGAATTGCAAAGACAGGCAATCCAGCTCATAAAGGTATACATATATAGGTAGGCGCTACCGAATGTCATTTTTGGTGAGTTTGGACATTTACAAGCGAATGTGAACTAGAGACGTTGTGCAAATGAACGAAGTTTTGACGCTTGTCTGAAGGAAGAACAGGACTGGCTCTCTACCAGTATGTCTACACATTGTGTCTGTGTGGAGTCGCTAGGGTAACGGGCCTGCCTGCTATAAGAAATATCTTGCTGCGTTTTGTAAATGCAGATTTAAATGTATTCTTATTGTAAATTCTGCTCGGCATCATACTCATTTTGGGCTTCAGTTGCCCTTCTAAACTCGGATGAGAATTCACAAATGGGCATTTTATCAGCAGACAGCTCTGACCGATGTGGAGCTACTTTTTTCTGGTACTTTTATCGGTTTAACCAGCCTACATTTCTCTGGTAAAATGCAAGATTAACTTTTAAGCAAAACATTAGGAAATGTAGCAGGCTACATTCTTTCTATGATAGGCCTAAACATTTGAAATATGATGGCCATGATTTGTTTTTGCAAAAATACCTTGCTTTTTCATTGTAAGCTCATTTACTTGTGTGGCTGCCAGCCAAATAGCGTTGCACTTCTGTTGTCGTCTGATGAAAACTATGAAGCTATTTTCTGCCGAATGTGTTACACTAATTTATTTTCTGTGAAGGAACACTACAGTTGCACGTCCCCTGATCACTCTGTTGAAACAAGAAAACACTGTTGACTTTCAGTATAAAACAGGACCCCTGTCAACACACAGCTGGACTCCCCTGCTCACACTTTCTCCTGTTGTTCTATTAACAAACAAACAGGTGACTGGCTCAACTGTTCTGGGGAACTACTTAAGCTTCCTAACGTAAAATAATGTGACGGGTGAAATGAAGAACGTGATCTGCTTTATCTCCTAACACATTGCACAAGCTGACTGCAGGTGTTTACTTAAAGAATAGCTACAAATATTTATATTTATCGAATAACTTTTTTTTTTAAAATAGTTTTGACGGTATTGACGGTATTGGAAAAACCATCCCGTGGCTATTTCCAAATACCCCGGTATACGTTATACCGCCCAAACCTATTGTGTATTTCTGTATGTTTTCTCTGATGTCCAACTTGTATTGCCCCTCTCCCAGCCCCCCCGCTCGGTACACCCCCACGTGCGCTTCTCCTGCCTGGATGCTGAGCCCATGGTGATTGACAAGGTTCCCTTTGACAAGTACGAGCTGGAGCCTTCGCCCCTCACACGGTACATCCTGGAGAGGAAGGCCCCTCACACCTGCTGGCAGGTACACAACCACACGATACACAGCATTATACTACACAACACACAAAGCTTTCCTACACACAACACTACACACAATACTACACACAATGCTACACTACACACTACACTACACACTACACTACACTACACACAATACTACACACAATACTACACACAATACTACACACAATACTACACAGAACACTACACACAATACTACACTACACACAATGCTACACACAATACTACACACAATACTAGACACAATACACCACTACACACTACACTACACACAACACTACACAACACCCTCATCCACTCTAAATACTCAGCACACTCTTTTGTCCTTACCAGTGAAGTGATAAAATACTATCCATGTAATTCCATATTTCCTTCCTTTGTATATACCGGGATCTGATTCAGTAAATCCCATTAGGTGGACTTGTTTGTCTCTCACTCTGTTTTCTCCCTCCCTCCCTCCCTCCCTCCCTCCCTCCCTCCCTCCCTCCCTCCCTCCCTCCCTCGTCCCTCTTCCCCTCTAGGTATTTGTAAGTAACAGTGCCAAGTACAGTGACCTGGGCCAGCCCTTTGGCTACCTGAAGGCCAGCACAGCTCTCAACTGTGTCAACCTGTTTGTCATGCCTTACAACTACCCTGTTGTACTGCCTCTACTGGGTAAGACCTGGGACCCGTCCTAATACTCTAACTACCCTGTTGTACTGCCTCTACTGGGTAAGACCTGGGACCCGTCCTAATACTCTAACTACCCTGTTGTACTGCCTCTACTGGGTAAGACCTGGGACCCGTCCTAATACTCTAACTACCCTGTTGTACTGCCTCTACTGGGTAAGACCTGGGACCCGTCCTAATACTCTAACTACCCTGTTGTACTGCCTCTACTGGGTAAGACCTGGGACCCGTCCCAATACTCTAACTACCCTGTTGTACTGCCTCTACTGGGTAAGACCTGGGACCCGTCCTAATACTCTAACTACCCTGTTGTACTGCCTCTACTGGGTAAGACCTGGGACCCGTCCCAATACTCTAACTACCCTGTTGTACTGCCTCTACTGGGTAAGACCTGGGACCCGTCCTAATACTCTAACTACCCTGTTGTACTGCCTCTACTGGGTAAGACCTGGGACCCGTCCCAATACTCTAACTACCCTGTTGTACTGCCTCTACTGGGTAAGACCTGGGACCCGTCCTAATACTCTAACTACCCTGTTGTTCTGCCTCTACTGGGTAAGACCTGGGACCCGTCCTAATACTCTAACTACCCTGTTGTACTGCCTCTACTGGGTAAGACCTGGGACCCGTCCTAATACTCTAACTACCCTGTTGTACTGCCTCTACTGGGTAAGACCTGGGACCCGTCCTAATACTCTAACTACCCTGTTGTACTGCCTCTACTGGGTAAGACCTGGGACCCGTCCTAATACTCTAACTACCCTGTTGTACTGCCTCTACTGGGTAAGACCTGGGACCCGTCCCAATACTCTAACTACCCTGTTGTACTGCCTCTACTGGGTAAGACCTGGGACCCGTCCTAATACTCTAACTACCCTGTTGTACTGCCTCTACTGGGTAAGACCTGGGACCCGTCCTAATACTTCAACTAAGAACCTACAGGAGGGTGTCTCTCCAGGAACAGGGTTGGAGTAAAAACCTACAGGAGGGTGTCTCTCCAGGAACAGGGTTGGAGTAAAAACCTACAGGAGGGTGTCTCTCCAGGAACAGGGTTGGAGTGAAAAGGATTAGAAGGATTACTTTATCCTATCCCAGGTATTCCTTAAAGAGGTGGGGTTTCAAGTGTCTCCGGAAGGTGGTCAGTGACTCCGCTGTCCTGGCGTCGTGGGGGAGCTTGTTCCACCATTGGGGTGCCAGAGCAGCGAACTGTTTTGACTGGGCTGAGCGGGAACTATGCTTCCGCAGAGGAAGGGGAGCCAGCAGGCCAGAGGTGGATGAACGCAATGCCCTCGTTTGGGTGTAGGGACTGATCAGAGCCTGAAGGTACGGAGGTGCCGTTCCCCTCACAGCTCCGTAGGCAAGCACCATGGTCTTGTAGCAGATGCGAGCTTCAACTGGAAGCCACTGGAGTGTGCGGAGGAGCGGGGTGACGTGAGAGAACTTGGGAAGGTTGAACACCAGACGGGCTGCGGCGTTCTGGATGAGTTGTAGGGGTTTAATGGCACAGGCAGGGAGCCCAGCCAACAGCGAGTTGCAGTAATCCAGACGGGAGATGACAAGTGCCTGGATTAGGACCTGTGCCGCTTCCTGTGTAAAGCAGGGTCGTACTCTCCGAATGTTGTAGAGCATGAACCTACAGGATCGGGTCACCGCCTTAAACTGTTCTACCTTGTTAGCAAGCCAATGGATCCAAGTTGACTAGACTTTAAATATAAAGATTAGCTGGCCACTCACTAGCAGGTGGGCTCGTGTTTGAGAGATCGTTTATGAGACCTTTTCTATAATGCCTGCTATAAGAGGTTGGTCATTATTAGTGAATGTGCATTATGCATGGTTCTGGTAAAATTTGTAACAAAAATTGGTTTTTCATAGACGGACTTGAAAGCCAGATAATGCAAATATTAGAGGGTCTTATGCTTATGGAAGGCTTAAATTTAGCCTATGTATAATTTATAAGCCCTGAATTCATTAGATTATTCCTGACTGTTTTGAAATGCAGTGTATTGACCTGGGTTTCCGTTAGCCGGTAAAAGCTGGCTTTTGACCAACAAAATTCGAAATGAAAAAAGCCTATAAATAAAATTGTTGCCGACCAAATTGTCCGGGAGAAAAAAAGAAATCCATTGCAAAATAATGTTTTTAAAAAAAAAATGAATTGATGGAAATACCAGTTCATGTGCAAAAATAATAAATCATCAAGCTGCTGGACATTTAGTATAGGGGAGGTTTCTATTATAACTCAAGCTGAAGACGTGAGGTCCTCATAAGGGACTTCAGCTAAGTGTCCCCTGACTGGACAGAAGACGCGAGGTCCTCATAAGGGACTTCAGCTAAGTGTCCCCTGACTGGACAGAAGACGCGAGGTCCTCATAAGGGACTTCAGCTAAGTGTCCCCTGACTGGACAGAAGACGCGAGGTCCTCATAAGGGACTTCAGCTAAGTGTCCCCTGACTGGACAGAAGACGTGAGGTCCTCATAAGGGACTTCAGCTAAGTGTCCCCTGACTGGACAGAAGACGCGAGGTCCTCATAAGGGACTTCAGCTAAGTGTCCCCTGACTGGACAGAAGACGCAAGGTCCTCATAAGGGACTTCAGCTAAGTGTCCCCTGACTGGACAGAAGACACGAGGTCCTCATAAGGGACTTCAGCTAAGTGTCCCCTGACTGGGCAAAACTGGAGAAGATTGTGTTGATTATCCCCGTTTCCAGTGAGCCCGCCGAGAGGGGATTCTTTCTCCAAAACAAGAGTAAAGACGGCCTCAAGATCGCCCCCTTCTTGAGGACAAAGTAGCGAGGCTGATGTGCATCAAGTTGCTCCAAGTAGTTGGACAGTTCTGACTTCCCAGCAGCAGCGGCGGCTCACTTTGAGCAGGCCATGGTCCACCGCCGCAAACGCAAGTATATTAGAGGCATATTATTGTGTTGGTCAGGCCCGGTCCCAGCAGTTCTGCTGCCTCCCTAGGCAAGATCAACATATGCCTCCCCTGTGTCATGTATAGTATAACGATTTGGAATGGATTGATAGACTAGAGTAATGATTTGTATATTTGCACAATTGGTGCATTTCAGTTGAGCTTATTCCGTAGCACTTGGAAACTAAACATCGTTGCCAACTATTCACATCGGAGAGTTACAATGTTGCAATCACCAGGCAGCCAACTGTCTATAGTAGGAAACAGAGTTGTTATCAATCACCAGGCAGCCAACTGTCTATAGTAGGAAACAGAGTTGTTATCAATCACTAGGCAGCCAACTGTCTATAGTAGGAAACAGAGTTGTTATCAATCACTAGGCAGCCAACTGTCTATAGTAGGAAACAGAGTTGTTATCAATCACCAGGCAGCCAACTGTCTATAGTAGGAAACAGTTATCAATCACTAGGCAGCCAACTGTCTATAGTAGGAAACAGAGTTGTTATCAATCACTAGGCAGCCAACTGTCTATAGTAGGAAACAGAGTTGTTATCAATCACCAGGCAGCCAACTGTCTATAGTAGGAAACAGAGTTGTTATCAATCACCAGCCAGCCAACTGTCTATAGTAGGAAACAGTTATCAATCACCAGGCAGCCAACTGTCTATAGTAGGAAACAGAGTTGTTATCAATCACCAGGCAGCCAACTGTCTATAGTAGGAAACAGTTATCAATCACCAGGCAGCCAACTGTCTATAGTAGGAAACAGAGTTGTTATCAATCACCAGGCAGCCAACTGTCTATAGTAGGAAACAGTTATCAATCACCAGGCAGCCAACTGTCTATAGTAGGAAACAGTTATCAATCACCAGGCAGCCAACTGTCTATAGTAGGAAACAGTTATCAATCACTAGGCAGTCAACTGTCTATAGTAGGAAACAGAGTTGTTATCAATCACTAGGCAGTCAACTGTCTATAGTAGGAAACAGAGTTGTTATCAATCACTAGGCAGCCAACTGTCTATAGTAGGAAACAGAGTTGTTATCAATCACCAGGCAGCCAACTGTCTATAGTAGGAAACAGAGTTGTTATCAATCACCAGGCAGCCAACTGTCTATAGTAGGAAACAGTTATCAATCACCAGGCAGCCAACTGTCTATAGTAGGAAACAGAGTTGTTATCAATCACCAGGCAGCCAACTGTCTATAGTAGGAAACAGAGTTGTTATCAATCACCAGGCAGCCAACTGTCTATAGTAGGAAACAGAGTTGTTATCAATCACCAGGCAGCCAACTGTCTATAGTAGGAAACAGAGTTGTTATCAATCACCAGGCAGCCAACTGTCTATAGTAGGAAACAGTGTTGTTATCAATCACCAGACAGCCAACTGTCTATAGTAGGAAACAGAGTTGTTATCAATCACCAGGCAGCCAACTGTCTATAGTAGGAAACAGAGTTGTTATCAATCACCAGACAGCCAACTGTCTATAGTAGGAAACAGAGTTGTTATCAATCACTAGGCAGCCAACTGTCTATAGTAGGAAACAGTTATCAATCACCAGGCAGCCAACTGTCTATAGTAGGAAACAGAGTTGTTATCAATCACCAGGCAGCCAACTGTCTATAGTAGGAAACAGAGTTGTTATCAATCACCAGGCAGCCAACTGTCTATAGTAGGAAACAGTTATCAATCACCAGGCAGCCAACTGTCTATAGTAGGAAACAGTTATCAATCACCAGGCAGCCAACTGTCTATAGTAGGAAACAGTTATCAATCACTAGGCAGCCAACTGTCTATAGTAGGAAACAGAGTTGTTATCAATCACTAGGCAGCCAACTGTCTATAGTAGGAAACAGAGTTGTTATCAATCACCAGGCAGCCAACTGTCTATAGTAGGAAACAGAGTTGTTATCAATCACCAGGCAGCCAACTGTCTATAGTAGGAAACAGAGTTGTTATCAATCACTAGGCAGCCAACTGTCTATAGTAGGAAACAGTTATCAATCACTAGGCAGCCAACTGTCTATAGTAGGAAACAGAGTTGTTATCAATCACCAGGCAGCCAACTGTCTATAGTAGGAAACAGTTATCAATCACCAGGCAGCCAACTGTCTATAGTAGGAAACAGTTATCAATCACTAGGCAGCCAACTGTCTATAGTAGGAAACAGAGTTGTTATCAATCACCAGGCAGCCAACTGTCTATAGTAGGAAACAGAGTTGTTATCAATCACTAGCCAGCCAACTGTCTATAGTAGGAAACAGTTATCAATCACCAGGCAGCCAACTGTCTATAGTAGGAAACAGTTATCAATCACCAGGCAGCCAACTGTCTATAGTAGGAAACAGTTATCAATCACTAGGCAGCCAACTGTCTATAGTAGGAAACAGAGTTGTTATCAATCACCAGGCAGCCAACTGTCTATAGTAGGAAACAGTTATCAATCACCAGGCAGCCAACTGTCTATAGTAGGAAACAGTTATCAATCACTAGGCAGCCAACTGTCTATAGTAGGAAACAGAGTTGTTATCAATCACTAGGCAGCCAACTGTCTATAGTAGGAAACAGAGTTGTTATCAATCACCAGGCAGCCAACTGTCTATAGTAGGAAACAGAGTTGTTATCAATCACTAGCCAGCCAACTGTCTATAGTAGGAAACAGAGTTGTTATCAATCACCAGGCAGCCAACTGTCTATAGTAGGAAACAGAGTTGTTATCAATCACCAGGCAGCCAACTGTCTATAGTAGGAAACAGTTATCAATCACCAGGCAGCCAACTGTCTATAGTAGGAAACAGAGTTGTTATCAATCACCAGGCAGCCAACTGTCTATAGTAGGAAACAGTTATCAATCACCAGGCAGCCAACTGTCTATAGTAGGAAACAGAGTTGTTATCAATCACTAGCCAGCCAACTGTCTATAGTAGGAAACAGAGTTGTTATCAATCACTAGGCAGCCAACTGTCTATAGTAGGAAACAGAGTTGTTATCAATCACCAGGCAGCCAACTGTCTATAGTAGGAAACAGTTATCAATCACTAGGCAGCCAACTGTCTATAGTAGGAAACAGAGTTGTTATCAATCACTAGGCAGCCAACTGTCTATAGTAGGAAACAGAGTTGTTATCAATCACCAGGCAGCCAACTGTCTATAGTAGGAAACAGAGTTGTTATCAATCACTAGGCAGCCAACTGTCTATAGTAGGAAACAGAGTTGTTATCAATCACCAGGCAGCCAACTGTCTATAGTAGGAAACAGAGTTGTTATCAATCACCAGGCAGCCAACTGTCTATAGTAGGAAACAGTTATCAATCACCAGGCAGCCAACTGTCTATAGTAGGAAACAGAGTTGTTATCAATCACTAGGCAGCCAACTGTCTATAGTAGGAAACAGTTATCAATCACCAGGCAGCCAACTGTCTATAGTAGGAAACAGAGTTGTTATCAATCACTAGCCAGCCAACTGTCTATAGTAGGAAACAGAGTTGTTATCAATCACTAGGCAGCCAACTGTCTATAGTAGGAAACAGAGTTGTTATCAATCACCAGGCAGCCAACTGTCTATAGTAGGAAACAGTTATCAATCACTAGGCAGCCAACTGTCTATAGTAGGAAACAGAGTTGTTATCAATCACTAGGCAGCCAACTGTCTATAGTAGGAAACAGAGTTGTTATCAATCACCAGTCAGCCAACTGTCTATAGTAGGAAACAGAGTTGTTATCAATCACCAGGCAGCCAACTGTCTATAGTAGGAAACAGAGTTGTTATCAATCACCAGGCAGCCAACTGTCTATAGTAGGAAACAGAGTTGTTATCAATCACCAGGCAGCCAACTGTCTATAGTAGGAAACAGTTATCAATCACTAGGCAGCCAACTGTCTATAGTAGGAAACAGAGTTGTTATCAATCACTAGCCAGCCAACTGTCTATAGTAGGAAACAGAGTTGTTATCAATCACTAGGCAGCCAACTGTCTATAGTAGGAAACAGAGTTGTTATCAATCACCAGGCAGCCAACTGTCTATAGTAGGAAACAGTTATCAATCACTAGGCAGCCAACTGTCTATAGTAGGAAACAGAGTTGTTATCAATCACCAGGCAGCCAACTGTCTATAGTAGGAAACAGAGTTGTTATCAATCACCAGTCAGCCAACTGTCTATAGTAGGAAACAGAGTTGTTATCAATCACTAGGCAGCCAACTGTCTATAGTAGGAAACAGAGTTGTTATCAATCACTAGGCAGCCAACTGTCTATAGTAGGAAACAGAGTTGTTATCAATCACTAGGCAGCCAACTGTCTATAGTAGGAAACAGAGTTGTTATCAATCACTAGGCAGCCAACTGTCTATAGTAGGAAACAGAGTTGTTATCAATCACTAGGCAGCCAACTGTCTATAGTAGGAAACAGAGTTGTTATCAATCACTAGGCAGCCAACTGTCTATAGTAGGAAACAGAGTTGTTATCAATCACTAGGCAGCCAACTGTCTATAGTAGGAAACAGAGTTGTTATCAATCACCAGGCAGCCAACTGTCTATAGTAGGAAACAGTTATCAATCACCAGGCAGCCAACTGTCTATAGTAGGAAACAGTTATCAATCACTAGGCAGCCAACTGTCTATAGTAGGAAACAGAGTTGTTATCAATCACCAGGCAGCCAACTGTCTATAGTAGGAAACAGAGTTTATCAATCACTAGGCAGCCAACTGTCTATAGTAGGAAACAGGTTTATCAATCACTAGGCAGCCAACTGTCTATAGTAGGAAACAGAGTTGTTATCAATCACTAGGCAGCCAACTGTCTATAGTAGGAAACAGTTATCAATCACTAGGCAGCCAACTGTCTATAGTAGGAAACAGTTATCAATCACCTAGGCAGCCAACTGTCTATAGTAGGAAACAGAGTGTTATCAATCACTAGGCAGCCAACTGTCTATAGTAGGAAACAGAGTTGTTATCAATCACCTAGGCAGCCAACTGTCTATAGTAGGAAACAGAGTGTTATCAATCACTAGGCAGCCAACTGTCTATAGTAGGAAACAGGTGTTATCAATCACTAGGCAGCCAACTGTCTATAGTAGGAAACAGAGTTGTTATCAATCACCTAGGCAGCCAACTGTCTATAGTAGGAAACAGAGTTGTTATCAATCACTAGGCAGCCAACTGTCTATAGTAGGAAACAGAGTTGTTATCAATCACTAGGCAGCCAACTGTCTATAGTAGGAAACAGAGTTGTTATCAATCACTAGGCAGCCAACTGTCTATAGTAGGAAACAGAGTTGTTATCAATCACTAGGCAGCCAACTGTCTATAGTAGGAAACAGAGTTGTTATCAATCACTAGGCAGCCAACTGTCTATAGTAGGAAACAGAGTTGTTATCAATCACTAGGCAGCCAACTGTCTATAGTAGGAAACAGAGTTGTTATCAATCACCTAGGCAGCCAACTGTCTATAGTAGGAAACAGAGTTGTTATCAATCACTAGGCAGCCAACTGTCTATAGTAGGAAACAGAGTTGTTATCAATCACAGGCAGCCAACTGTCTATAGTAGGAAACAGAGTTGTTATCAATCACTAGGCAGCCAACTGTCTATAGTAGGAAACAGAGTTGGTAATTCAATCACCAGGCAGCCAACTGTCTATAGTAGGAAACAGAGTTGTTATCAATCACCAGGCAGCCAACTGTCTATAGTAGGAAACAGTGTTATCAATCACCAGGCAGCCAACTGTCTATAGTAGGAAACAGTTATCAATCACTAGGCAGCCAACTGTCTATAGTAGGAAACAGAGTTGTTATCAATCACTAGGCAGCCAACTGTCTATAGTAGGAAACAGTTATCAATCACCAGGCAGCCAACTGTCTATAGTAGGAAACAGTTATCAATCACTAGGCAGCCAACTGTCTATAGTAGGAAACAGAGTTGTTATCAATCACCAGGCAGCCAACTGTCTATAGTAGGAAACAGAGTTGTTATCAATCACTAGGCAGCCAACTGTCTATAGTAGGAAACAGAGTTGTTATCAATCACTAGGCAGCCAACTGTCTATAGTAGGAAACAGAGTTGTTATCAATCACCTAGGCAGCCAACTGTCTATAGTAGGAAACAGAGTTGTTATCAATCACCAGGCAGCCAACTGTCTATAGTAGGAAACAGAGTTGTTATCAATCACTAGGCAGCCAACTGTCTATAGTAGGAAACAGAGTTGTTATCAATCACTAGGCAGCCAACTGTCTATAGTAGGAAACAGAGTTTATCAATCACTAGGCAGCCAACTGTCTATAGTAGGAAACAGAGTTGTTATCAATCACTAGGCAGCCAACTGTCTATAGTAGGAAACAGAGTTGTTATCAATCACTAGGCAGCCAACTGTCTATAGTAGGAAACAGAGTTGTTATCAATCACTAGGCAGCCAACTGTCTATAGTAGGAAACAGAGTTGTTATCAATCACTAGGCAGCCAACTGTCTATAGTAGGAAACAGAGTTGTTATCAATCACTAGGCAGCCAACTGTCTATAGTAGGAAACAGAGTTGTTATCAATCACCTAGGCAGCCAACTGTCTATAGTAGGAAACAGAGTTGTTATCAATCACCTAGGCAGCCAACTGTCTATAGTAGGAAACAGAGTTGTTATCAATCACTAGGCAGCCAACTGTCTATAGTAGGAAACAGAGTTGTTATCAATCACTAGGCAGCCAACTGTCTATAGTAGGAAACAGAGTTGTTATCAATCACTAGGCAGCCAACTGTCTATAGTAGGAAACAGAGTTGTTATCAATCACTAGGCAGCCAACTGTCTATAGTAGGAAACAGAGTTGTTATCAATCACTAGGCAGCCAACTGTCTATAGTAGGAAACAGAGTTGTTATCAATCACTAGGCAGCCAACTGTCTATAGTAGGAAACAGAGTTGTTATCAATCACTAGGCAGCCAACTGTCTATAGTAGGAAACAGAGTTGTTATCAATCACTAGGCAGCCAACTGTCTATAGTAGGAAACAGAGTTGTTATCAATCACTAGGCAGCCAACTGTCTATAGTAGGAAACAGAGTTGTTATCAATCACTAGGCAGCCAACTGTCTATAGTAGGAAACAGAGTTGTTATCAATCACTAGGCAGCCAACTGTCTATAGTAGGAAACAGAGTTGTTATCAATCACTAGGCAGCCAACTGTCTATAGTAGGAAACAGAGTTGTTATCAATCACTAGGCAGCCAACTGTCTATAGTAGGAAACAGAGTTGTTATCAATCACTAGGCAGCCAACTGTCTATAGTAGGAAACAGAGTTGTTATCAATCACTAGGCAGCCAACTGTCTATAGTAGGAAACAGAGTTGTTATCAATCACTAGGCAGCCAACTGTCTATAGTAGGAAACAGAGTTGTTATCAATCACTAGGCAGCCAACTGTCTATAGTAGGAAACAGAGTTGTTATCAATCACTAGGCAGCCAACTGTCTATAGTAGGAAACAGAGTTGTTATCAATCACTAGGCAGCCAACTGTCTATAGTAGGAAACAGAGTTGTTCAATCACTAGGCAGCCACTGTCTATAGTAGGAACAGTTATCAATCACTAGGCAGCCAACTGTCTATAGTAGGAAACAGAGTTGTTATCAATCACTAGGCAGCCAACTGTCTATAGTAGGAAACAGAGTTGTTATCAATCACTAGGCAGCCAACTGTCTATAGTAGGAAACAGAGTTGTTATCAATCACTAGGCAGCCAACTGTCTATAGTAGGAAACAGAGTTGTTATCAATCACTAGGCAGCCAACTGTCTATAGTAGGAAACAGAGTTGTTATCAATCACTAGGCAGCCAACTGTCTATAGTAGGAAACAGAGTTGTTATCAATCACTAGGCAGCCAACTGTCTATAGTAGGAAACAGAGTTGTTATCAATCACTAGGCAGCCAACTGTCTATAGTAGGAAACAGAGTTGTTATCAATCACTAGGCAGCCAACTGTCTATAGTAGGAAACAGAGTTGTTATCAATCACTAGGCAGCCAACTGTCTATAGTAGGAAACAGAGTTGTTATCAATCACCTAGGCAGCCAACTGTCTATAGTAGGAAACAGAGTTGTTATCAATCACTAGGCAGCCAACTGTCTATAGTAGGAAACAGAGTTGTTATCAATCACTAGGCAGCCAACTGTCTATAGTAGGAAACAGAGTTGTTATCAATCACTAGGCAGCCAACTGTCTATAGTAGGAAACAGAGTTGTTATCAATCACTAGGCAGCCAACTGTCTATAGTAGGAAACAGAGTTGTTATCAATCACTAGGCAGCCAACTGTCTATAGTAGGAAACAGTTGTTATCAATCACTAGGCAGCCAACTGTCTATAGTAGGAAACAGAGTTGTTATCAATCACTAGGCAGCCAACTGTCTATAGTAGGAAACAGAGTTGTTATCAATCACTAGGCAGCCAACTGTCTATAGTAGGAAACAGAGTTGTTATCAATCACTAGGCAGCCAACTGTCTATAGTAGGAAACAGAGTTGTTATCAATCACTAGGCAGCCAACTGTCTATAGTAGGAAACAGAGTTGTTATCAATCACTAGGCAGCCAACTGTCTATAGTAGGAAACAGAGTTGTTATCAATCACTAGGCAGCCAACTGTCTATAGTAGGAAACAGAGTTGTTATCAATCACTAGGCAGCCAACTGTCTATAGTAGGAAACAGAGTTGTTATCAATCACTAGGCAGCCAACTGTCTATAGTAGGAAACAGAGTGTTATCAATCACTAGGCAGCCAACTGTCTATAGTAGGAAACAGAGTTGTTATCAATCACTAGGCAGCCAACTGTCTATAGTAGGAAACAGAGTTGTTATCAATCACTAGGCAGCCAACTGTCTATAGTAGGAAACAGAGTTGTTATCAATCACTAGGCAGCCAACTGTCTATAGTAGGAAACAGAGTTGTTATCAATCACTAGGCAGCCAACTGTCTATAGTAGGAAACAGTTATCAATCACCTAGGCAGCCAACTGTCTATAGTAGGAAACAGAGTTGTTATCAATCACTAGGCAGCCAACTGTCTATAGTAGGAAACAGAGTTGTTATCAATCACCTAGGCAGCCAACTGTCTATAGTAGGAAACAGAGTTGTTATCAATCACTAGGCAGCCAACTGTCTATAGTAGGAAACAGAGTTGTTATCAATCACTAGGCAGCCAACTGTCTATAGTAGGAAACAGAGTTGTTATCAATCACCTAGGCAGCCAACTGTCTATAGTAGGAAACAGAGTTGTTATCAATCACTAGGCAGCCAACTGTCTATAGTAGGAAACAGAGTTGTTATCAATCACTAGGCAGCCAACTGTCTATAGTAGGAAACAGAGTTGTTATCAATCACTAGGCAGCCAACTGTCTATAGTAGGAAACAGTTTATCAATCACTAGGCAGCCAACTGTCTATAGTAGGAAACAGAGTTGTTATCAATCACCAGGCAGCCAACTGTCTATAGTAGGAAACAGAGTTGTTATCAATCACTAGGCAGCCAACTGTCTATAGTAGGAAACAGAGTTGTTATCAATCACTAGGCAGCCAACTGTCTATAGTAGGAAACAGAGTTGTTATCAATCACTAGGCAGCCAACTGTCTATAGTAGGAAACAGAGTTGTTATCAATCACTAGGCAGCCAACTGTCTATAGTAGGAAACAGTTATCAATCACTAGGCAGCCAACTGTCTATAGTAGGAAACAGTTATCAATCACTAGGCAGCCAACTGTCTATAGTAGGAAACAGAGTTGTTATCAATCACTAGGCAGCCAACTGTCTATAGTAGGAAACAGAGTTGTTATCAATCACTAGGCAGCCAACTGTCTATAGTAGGAAACAGAGTTGTTATCAATCACCTAGGCAGCCAACTGTCTATAGTAGGAAACAGAGTTGTTATCAATCACTAGGCAGCCAACTGTCTATAGTAGGAAACAGAGTTGTTATCAATCACTAGGCAGCCAACTGTCTATAGTAGGAAACAGAGTTGTTATCAATCACTAGGCAGCCAACTGTCTATAGTAGGAAACAGAGTTGTTATCAATCACTAGGCAGCCAACTGTCTATAGTAGGAAACAGAGTTGTTATCAATCACTAGGCAGCCAACTGTCTATAGTAGGAAACAGAGTTGTTATCAATCACTAGGCAGCCAACTGTCTATAGTAGGAAACAGAGTTGTTATCAATCACTAGGCAGCCAACTGTCTATAGTAGGAAACAGAGTTGTTATCAATCACTAGGCAGCCAACTGTCTATAGTAGGAAACAGAGTGTTATCAATCACCAGGCAGCCAACTGTCTATAGTAGGAAACAGAGTGTTATCAATCACTAGGCAGCCAACTGTCTATAGTAGGAAACAGAGTTGTTATCAATCACTAGGCAGCCAACTGTCTATAGTAGGAAACAGAGTTGTTATCAATCACCTAGGCAGCCAACTGTCTATAGTAGGAAACAGAGTTGTTATCAATCACTAGGCAGCCAACTGTCTATAGTAGGAAACAGTTATCAATCACTAGGCAGCCAACTGTCTATAGTAGGAAACAGAGTTGTTATCAATCACCAGGCAGCCAACTGTCTATAGTAGGAAACAGAGTTGTTATCAATCACTAGGCAGCCAACTGTCTATAGTAGGAAACAGAGTTGTTATCAATCACTAGGCAGCCAACTGTCTATAGTAGGAAACAGAGTGTTATCAATCACCTAGGCAGCCAACTGTCTATAGTAGGAAACAGAGTTGTTATCAATCACTAGGCAGCCAACTGTCTATAGTAGGAAACAGAGTTGTTATCAATCACCAGGCAGCCAACTGTCTATAGTAGGAAACAGAGTGTTATCAATCACCAGGCAGCCAACTGTCTATAGTAGGAAACAGAGTTGTTATCAATCACTAGGCAGCCAACTGTCTATAGTAGGAAACAGAGTTGTTATCAATCACTAGGCAGCCAACTGTCTATAGTAGGAAACAGGTTGTTATCAATCACCAGGCAGCCAACTGTCTATAGTAGGAAACAGAGTTGTTATCAATCACCTAGGCAGCCAACTGTCTATAGTAGGAAACAGAGTTGTTATCAATCACTAGGCAGCCAACTGTCTATAGTAGGAAACAGGTTTATCAATCACTAGGCAGCCAACTGTCTATAGTAGGAAACAGAGTTGTTATCAATCACCTAGGCAGCCAACTGTCTATAGTAGGAAACAGAGTTGTTATCAATCACTAGGCAGCCAACTGTCTATAGTAGGAAACAGAGTTGTTATCAATCACTAGGCAGCCAACTGTCTATAGTAGGAAACAGAGTTGTTATCAATCACCTAGGCAGCCAACTGTCTATAGTAGGAAACAGAGTTGTTATCAATCACTAGGCAGCCAACTGTCTATAGTAGGAAACAGAGTTGTTATCAATCACTAGGCAGCCAACTGTCTATAGTAGGAAACAGAGTTGTTATCAATCACCTAGGCAGCCAACTGTCTATAGTAGGAAACAGAGTTGTTATCAATCACTAGGCAGCCAACTGTCTATAGTAGGAAACAGAGTTGTTATCAATCACTAGGCAGCCAACTGTCTATAGTAGGAAACAGTTATCAATCACTAGGCAGCCAACTGTCTATAGTAGGAAACAGAGTTGTTATCAATCACTAGGCAGCCAACTGTCTATAGTAGGAAACAGAGTTGTTATCAATCACTAGGCAGCCAACTGTCTATAGTAGGAAACAGAGTTGTTATCAATCACCTAGGCAGCCAACTGTCTATAGTAGGAAACAGAGTTGTTATCAATCACTAGGCAGCCAACTGTCTATAGTAGGAAACAGAGTTGTTATCAATCACCAGGCAGCCAACTGTCTATAGTAGGAAACAGAGTTGTTATCAATCACTAGGCAGCCAACTGTCTATAGTAGGAAACAGTTATCAATCACTAGGCAGCCAACTGTCTATAGTAGGAAACAGAGTTGTTATCAATCACCAGGCAGCCAACTGTCTATAGTAGGAAACAGAGTTGTTATCAATCACTAGGCAGCCAACTGTCTATAGTAGGAAACAGAGTTGTTATCAATCACCAGGCAGCCAACTGTCTATAGTAGGAAACAGAGTTGTTATCAATCACCTAGGCAGCCAACTGTCTATAGTAGGAAACAGAGTTGTTATCAATCACTAGGCAGCCAACTGTCTATAGTAGGAAACAGAGTTGTTATCAATCACTAGGCAGCCAACTGTCTATAGTAGGAAACAGTTATCAATCACTAGGCAGCCAACTGTCTATAGTAGGAAACAGAGTTGTTATCAATCACTAGGCAGCCAACTGTCTATAGTAGGAAACAGAGTTGTTATCAATCACTAGGCAGCCAACTGTCTATAGTAGGAAACAGAGTTGTTATCAATCACTAGGCAGCCAACTGTCTATAGTAGGAAACAGTTATCAATCACCAGGCAGCCAACTGTCTATAGTAGGAAACAGTTATCAATCACTAGGCAGCCAACTGTCTATAGTAGGAAACAGAGTTGTTATCAATCACTAGGCAGCCAACTGTCTATAGTAGGAAACAGTTATCAATCACTAGGCAGCCAACTGTCTATAGTAGGAAACAGAGTTGTTATCAATCACTAGGCAGCCAACTGTCTATAGTAGGAAACAGTTATCAATCACCAGGCAGCCAACTGTCTATAGTAGGAAACAGTTATCAATCACCAGGCAGCCAACTGTCTATAGTAGGAAACAGTTATCAATCACCAGGCAGCCAACTGTCTATAGTAGGAAACAGTTATCAATCACTAGGCAGCCAACTGTCTATAGTAGGAAACAGTTATCAATCACTAGGCAGCCAACTGTCTATAGTAGGAAACAGTTTATCAATCACCTAGGCAGCCAACTGTCTATAGTAGGAAACAGGTTATCAATCACCTAGGCAGCCAACTGTCTATAGTAGGAAACAGTTATCAATCACTAGGCAGCCAACTGTCTATAGTAGGAAACAGAGTTGTTATCAATCACTAGGCAGCCAACTGTCTATAGTAGGAAACAGTTATCAATCACTAGGCAGCCAACTGTCTATAGTAGGAAACAGTTATCAATCACTAGGCAGCCAACTGTCTATAGTAGGAAACAGAGTTGTTATCAATCACTAGGCAGCCAACTGTCTATAGTAGGAAACAGAGTTGTTATCAATCACCAGGCAGCCAACTGTCTATAGTAGGAAACAGAGTTGTTATCAATCACCAGGCAGCCAACTGTCTATAGTAGGAAACAGAGTTGTTATCAATCACTAGGCAGCCAACTGTCTATAGTAGGAAACAGAGTTGTTATCAATCACTAGGCAGCCAACTGTCTATAGTAGGAAACAGTTATCAATCACCAGGCAGCCAACTGTCTATAGTAGGAAACAGAGTTGTTATCAATCACTAGACAGCCAACTGTCTATAGTAGGAAACAGAGTTGTTATCAATCACCAGACAGCCAACTGTCTATAGTAGGAAACAGAGTTGTTATCAATCACTAGGCAGCCAACTGTCTATAGTAGGAAACAGAGTTGTTATCAATCACTAGGCAGCCAACTGTCTATAGTAGGAAACAGAGTTGTTATCAATCACCAGGCAGCCAACTGTCTATAGTAGGAAACAGAGTTGTTATCAATCACTAGGCAGCCAACTGTCTATAGTAGGAAACAGAGTTGTTATCAATCACCTAGGCAGCCAACTGTCTATAGTAGGAAACAGAGTTGTTATCAATCACTAGGCAGCCAACTGTCTATAGTAGGAAACAGAGTTGTTATCAATCACTAGGCAGCCAACTGTCTATAGTAGGAAACAGTTATCAATCACTAGGCAGCCAACTGTCTATAGTAGGAAACAGAGTTGTTATCAATCACCAGGCAGCCAACTGTCTATAGTAGGAAACAGAGTTGTTATCAATCACCTAGGCAGCCAACTGTCTATAGTAGGAAACAGAGTTGTTATCAATCACCTAGGCAGCCAACTGTCTATAGTAGGAAACAGAGTTGTTATCAATCACTAGGCAGCCAACTGTCTATAGTAGGAAACAGAGTTGTTATCAATCACTAGGCAGCCAACTGTCTATAGTAGGAAACAGAGTTGTTATCAATCACCTAGGCAGCCAACTGTCTATAGTAGGAAACAGGTTATCAATCACTAGGCAGCCAACTGTCTATAGTAGGAAACAGAGTTGTTATCAATCACTAGGCAGCCAACTGTCTATAGTAGGAAACAGAGTGTTATCAATCACCTAGGCAGCCAACTGTCTATAGTAGGAAACAGAGTTGTTATCAATCACTAGGCAGCCAACTGTCTATAGTAGGAAACAGAGTTGTTATCAATCACTAGGCAGCCAACTGTCTATAGTAGGAAACAGAGTTGTTATCAATCACTAGGCAGCCAACTGTCTATAGTAGGAAACAGAGTTGTTATCAATCACCAGGCAGCCAACTGTCTATAGTAGGAAACAGTTATCAATCACCAGGCAGCCAACTGTCTATAGTAGGAAACAGAGTTGTTATCAATCACTAGGCAGCCAACTGTCTATAGTAGGAAACAGGTTGTATCAATCACCAGGCAGCCAACTGTCTATAGTAGGAAACAGAGTTGTTATCAATCACTAGGCAGCCAACTGTCTATAGTAGGAAACAGAGTTGTTATCAATCACCAGGCAGCCAACTGTCTATAGTAGGAAACAGAGTTGTTATCAATCACCAGGCAGCCAACTGTCTATAGTAGGAAACAGAGTTGTTATCAATCACCAGGCAGCCAACTGTCTATAGTAGGAAACAGAGTTGTTATCAATCACTAGGCAGCCAACTGTCTATAGTAGGAAACAGAGTTGTTATCAATCACTAGCCAGCCAACTGTCTATAGTAGGAAACAGAGTTGTTATCAATCACCAGGCAGCCAACTGTCTATAGTAGGAAACAGAGTTGTTATCAATCACCAGGCAGCCAACTGTCTATAGTAGGAAACAGAGTTGTTATCAATCACTAGGCCAGCCAACTGTCTATAGTAGGAAACAGAGTTGTTATCAATCACCAGGCAGCCAACTGTCTATAGTAGGAAACAGGTTTATCAATCACTAGGCAGCCAACTGTCTATAGTAGGAAACAGAGTTGTTATCAATCACTAGGCAGCCAACTGTCTATAGTAGGAAACAGTTATCAATCACCAGGCAGCCAACTGTCTATAGTAGGAAACAGAGTTGTTATCAATCACTAGACAGCCAACTGTCTATAGTAGGAAACAGAGTTGTTATCAATCACCAGGCAGCCAACTGTCTATAGTAGGAAACAGTTATCAATCACTAGGCAGCCAACTGTCTATAGTAGGAAACAGTTATCAATCACCTAGGCAGCCAACTGTCTATAGTAGGAAACAGAGTGTTATCAATCACCTAGGCAGCCAACTGTCTATAGTAGGAAACAGAGTTGTTATCAATCACCAGGCAGCCAACTGTCTATAGTAGGAAACAGAGTTGTTATCAATCACTAGGCAGCCAACTGTCTATAGTAGGAAACAGAGTTGTTATCAATCACCAGGCAGCCAACTGTCTATAGTAGGAAACAGAGTTGTTATCAATCACTAGGCAGCCAACTGTCTATAGTAGGAAACAGAGTTGTTATCAATCACCAGGCAGCCAACTGTCTATAGTAGGAAACAGAGTTGTTATCAATCACCAGGCAGCCAACTGTCTATAGTAGGAAACAGAGTTGTTATCAATCACTAGACAGCCAACTGTCTATAGTAGGAAACAGAGTTGTTATCAATCACTAGGCAGCCAACTGTCTATAGTAGGAAACAGAGTTGTTATCAATCACTAGGCAGCCAACTGTCTATAGTAGGAAACAGAGTTGTTATCAATCACTAGGCAGCCAACTGTCTATAGTAGGAAACAGAGTTATCAATCACTAGGCAGCCAACTGTCTATAGTAGGAAACAGAGTTGTTATCAATCACCAGGCAGCCAACTGTCTATAGTAGGAAACAGAGTTGTTATCAATCACTAGCCAGCCAACTGTCTATAGTAGGAAACAGAGTTGTTATCAATCACCAGGCAGCCAACTGTCTATAGTAGGAAACAGTTATCAATCACTAGGCAGCCAACTGTCTATAGTAGGAAACAGAGTTGTTATCAATCACCAGGCAGCCAACTGTCTATAGTAGGAAACAGAGTTGTTATCAATCACCAGGCAGCCAACTGTCTATAGTAGGAAACAGAGTTGTTATCAATCACTAGGCAGCCAACTGTCTATAGTAGGAAACAGAGTTGTTATCAATCACCAGGCAGCCAACTGTCTATAGTAGGAAACAGAGTTGTTATCAATCACTAGGCAGCCAACTGTCTATAGTAGGAAACAGAGTTGTTATCAATCACCAGGCAGCCAACTGTCTATAGTAGGAAACAGAGTTGTTATCAATCACCAGGCAGCCAACTGTCTATAGTAGGAAACAGAGTTGTTATCAATCACCAGGCAGCCAACTGTCTATAGTAGGAAACAGAGTTGTTATCAATCACCAGGCAGCCAACTGTCTATAGTAGGAAACAGAGTTGTTATCAATCACCAGGCAGCCAACTGTCTATAGTAGGAAACAGAGTTGTTATCAATCACCAGGCAGCCAACTGTCTATAGTAGGAAACAGAGTTGTTATCAATCACCAGGCAGCCAACTGTCTATAGTAGGAAACAGAGTTGTTATCAATCACTAGGCAGCCAACTGTCTATAGTAGGAAACAGTTATCAATCACCAGGCAGCCAACTGTCTATAGTAGGAAACAGAGTTGTTATCAATCACCAGGCAGCCAACTGTCTATAGTAGGAAACAGAGTTGTTATCAATCACTAGGCAGCCAACTGTCTATAGTAGGAAACAGAGTTGTTATCAATCACTAGGCAGCCAACTGTCTATAGTAGGAAACAGGTGTTATCAATCACCAGGCAGCCAACTGTCTATAGTAGGAAACAGTTATCAATCACCAGGCAGCCAACTGTCTATAGTAGGAAACAGAGTTGTTATCAATCACCAGGCAGCCAACTGTCTATAGTAGGAAACAGAGTTGTTATCAATCACTAGGCAGCCAACTGTCTATAGTAGGAAACAGAGTTGTTATCAATCACTAGGCAGCCAACTGTCTATAGTAGGAAACATAGTTGTTATCAATCACTAGGCAGCCAACTGTCTATAGTAGGAAACAGTTATCAATCACTAGGCAGCCAACTGTCTATAGTAGGAAACAGTTATCAATCACCAGGCAGCCAACTGTCTATAGTAGGAAACAGAGTTGTTATCAATCACCAGGCAGCCAACTGTCTATAGTAGGAAACAGAGTTGTTATCAATCACCAGGCAGCCAACTGTCTATAGTAGGAAACAGAGTTGTTATCAATCACCAGGCAGCCAACTGTCTATAGTAGGAAACAGAGTTGTTATCAATCACTAGGCAGCCAACTGTCTATAGTAGGAAACAGAGTTGTTATCAATCACTAGGCAGCCAACTGTCTATAGTAGGAAACATAGTTGTTATCAATCACTAGGCAGCCAACTGTCTATAGTAGGAAACAGTTATCAATCACTAGGCAGCCAACTGTCTATAGTAGGAAACAGAGTTGTTATCAATCACTAGGCAGCCAACTGTCTATAGTAGGAAACAGTTATCAATCACCAGGCAGCCAACTGTCTATAGTAGGAAACAGAGTTGTTATCAATCACCAGGCAGCCAACTGTCTATAGTAGGAAACAGAGTTGTTATCAATCACCAGGCAGCCAACTGTCTATAGTAGGAAACAGAGTTGTTATCAATCACCAGGCAGCCAACTGTCTATAGTAGGAAACAGAGTTGTTATCAATCACCAGGCAGCCAACTGTCTATAGTAGGAAACAGTTATCAATCACCAGGCAGCCAACTGTCTATAGTAGGAAACAGAGTTGTTATCAATCATTAGGCAGCCAACTGTCTATAGTAGGAAACAGTTATCAATCACCAGGCAGCCAACTGTCTATAGTAGGAAACAGAGTTGTTATCAATCACCAGGCAGCCAACTGTCTATAGTAGGAAACAGAGTTGTTATCAATCACCAGGCAGCCAACTGTCTATAGTAGGAAACAGTTATCAATCACCAGGCAGCCAACTGTCTATAGTAGGAAACAGTTATCAATCACCAGGCAGCCAACTGTCTATAGTAGGAAACAGAGTTGTTATCAATCACTAGGCAGCCAACTGTCTATAGTAGGAAACAGAGTTGTTATCAATCACCAGGCAGCCAACTGTCTATAGTAGGAAACAGTTATCAATCACCAGGCAGCCAACTGTCTATAGTAGGAAACAGTTATCAATCACCAGGCAGCCAACTGTCTATAGTAGGAAACAGAGTTGTTATCAATCACTAGGCAGCCAACTGTCTATAGTAGGAAACAGAGTTGTTATCAATCATTAGACAGCCAACTGTCTATAGTAGGAAACAGAGTTGTTATCAATCACTAGGCAGCCAACTGTCTATAGTAGGAAACAGAGTTGTTATCAATAAGCCACGTATATCACACATGACACAAGTCACGACCCCAATAAACATAACATTTATTAACATCATCCAGTAGAACTGTATAAAGAGAGAAATAATTTGAGCTTTCATAAATGCATGGTGAGGGCCTCGTTTCTCAGGAGCGTTGTAAAATAACCTTTCTCTCAATAAACCAGCCTTGACGGATTTTGTTTATTTACATATCAAATTTCATTGTCCAACATCAGTTTTATAATTTCTCCATTTTGTGGATGCCTAGAGTTTCCTCTTTCCATTGCTGTGGTGCGGGCCGGCCGGTCACGGCTAGAAGGGATCAAGCTTTTGTCAAATTAACATCAAAACTTTTGGTGGATTTGAGCTAACCCTAACCCTTTTCCTAACCTTAACCTAATTCTCCTAACCTGCTACGTTAATTATCCTAACCACTGCATAAGTTCTCCTAACCTGCTACGAAAAGTCAAATCTGACGTTAATTTGACAAAAGCTGGATCCCTTCTAGCCATTACCGGCCGGCCCTGGTGTTCCTAGACAGCCATGTTGTGTTATTTATTAGGCTTAATGAAAATGTTAATTAAATGACATTAGAGAGGCTTAGATTGTATTTGAAAACAGCTGTGTTTTTGTTATTTATGAATTCAAAAATGTGTGCAAATAGCCCAGGGATGGACAACTGGCGGGCCGAGTTCTTTAGGAACTCGGTCGGGGGTCTCAACTTCCTGTTGTGAGTTAGAATAATAGAATACATGAAATGTGGTTGATCATCAGCAGTCACTCAATTAACCCATGTCATCTAAATGTTTTTAGATTGTTAAGTTAGTCTAGCGGCCAGCTATCTACATTTGTAGTAATCATGGTCGAATTACCGACCGGGGTCGAGCCCATTTGATCATCAGTTATAATATTAAAAACGGCAAACATTTGCCTCCCCACCCTGTGGCAAAATGTGCAGATTTGCAGGAAATTAACTTTTAAAACAGATTTTTTATTTTTTTTGCTGTCACATGGGGGGCCACTAAAATATTTTACTGGCAAGGTGGGAGGGGGTATGGGTGTGGGTACGCAGGCGCACAAGCCAATGCGGCCCGTCATGATGAGTTCTGTTTTTTTTTGTGGCCCCCAACCCCATCAAAGTTGCCCATTCCTGAAATGGCCTGTCGGACAGGAAATTCGCAAATAATATTTTACAAATATTAAATTTTTGAAGTTGTTTTATTACTGTGTAGGCGACTTATTCTTCTAGGCTAAACGTAAAAAAAAATATATATATATATATATATATATATATATATTTAAATTTTTTTTTTTTCCATTATTTTATGATTTATAGCAGGGATGAAGACTCAAATAAAACCTGTCATGTTGGTATAAGAACATTGTTCTACTTTATTTTATTACAACTTTACAGGCAAATTTCTATTCTGTTAAAATTAATTTAAATAATCAAAATGTGATTTTGAGCACCACCGTGTTACGTACCCAATGCATATGGATGTCCGGTAAATTTCTCAAATGTCCGGCAAATTAAAATATTTTCCGGTCACGTGGTCCGGTGCCACATTTTCTGAACGAAAACCCTGGTATTGACCTTTTTAATTTGGGTAATAAAGCTTATTCTGAGAAAAATATTTTTTTTTTAGACCATATCGCCCAACCCTATAGGAAGGTCGCTCTCCAGGAAACGGGGTTGGAGAGACCTGCTCTAGTATCTAGATCGCCCAGCCCTATAGGAAGGTCGCTCTCCAGGAAACAGGGTTGGAGAGACCTGCTCTAGTATCTAGATCGCCCAGCCCTATAGGAAGGTCGCTCTCCAGGAAACAGGGTTGGAGAGACCTGCTCTAGTATGTAGATCGCCCAGCCCTATAGGAAGGTCGCTCTCCAGGAAACAGGGTTGGAGAGACCTGCTCTAGTATCCAGAAAAGCATCATTGTGCCCACGAGCCCTGTGGTGTATTCATTATGCTGATTCTGTTGCGAAACATCTCTTAAAACGGAAGCAAACAAAACAAGGTGGGACCTACCTGAATTTATCCAATAGAAACGCTCTGTTTTGGACCAGCGCTTCCATCTCCTGACGTAGAGCGCTGTGGCGCCCCTACCAGGCCAGCAGAGGGCGTGGTGGTTCTCTGCCTCTCTAAAGGCCTGGTCTGCTGTGTGTCTGCTGCAGATGATTTGATCCGGGTGCACAAGTTCAAGCCCTCCATGAAATGGCGTCAGTCGTTTGAGAACTACCTGAAGACCATGCCTCCCTACTACGTTGGGGTAAGTCAACTATACATGGGGCTGGCCACTGTTTTATCTGGAGAGTTAGGGGACATTGAGGTTTCTGCGTGACGATGCGTTTTACATGACACTGTAATAATCAAATCATTCGATATTGTAGCCATGGGCAATATTGACCCATAACAGTTCATGGAATTTTCAAAATTTTAAACAGTGCTATGTAACTGAACGTCAAGAAAATAAAATCCCAAATAGTTAAATAAAGTCATGAATGGATAAATGGAATGCTCAAAGGCGCTGACGTGACGTCCGTTCTAATAGTTGTCCCATCTCTCTAAATAAATGGCTCTGATATCCACCGTTAGGTGTTAACATGGCTGCCATGGAGATTGGTGACATTTTGGTTGCAATGTGTGGTCTTGACGATGCCCCTTCCTCTCCTGCAGTCCCTCCGGAAGGCCCTAAGGATCATGGGAGCTCCCAACCTCCTGGCCGATAACATAGAGTATGGTCTGAGTTACAGTGTAGTGTCCTACCTTAAGAAGCTCAGCCAGCAGGTAGGGACACTCTGTGTTTATGGTTGGTGTGTTTGGTTGGTGTGTTTATGGTTAGTGTGTTTATGGTTGGTGTATGTGTGTGTGCTTATGGTTGGTTGGTGTGTGTGTTTATGGTTGCTTGGTGTGTGTGTGCTTATGGTTGCTTGGTGTGTGTGTGTTTATGGTTGGTGTGTGTGTGTGTGCTTATGGTTGGTGTGTGTGTGTGTGTGTGTGTGCTTGTGCTTATGGTTGGTTGGTGTGTGTGTGTGTGTTTTTATGGTTGGTGTGTGTGTGTGTGTTTTTATGGTTGGTGTGTGTGTGTTTATGGTTGGTTGGTGTGTGTGTGTGTGTGTGTGTTTATGGTTGGTTGGTGTGTGTGTGTGTGTTTATGGTTGGTTGGTGTGTGTGTGTGTGTTTTTTATGGTTGGTGTGTGTGTTCATGGTTGGTGTGTGTGTTTATGGTTGGTTGGTGTGTGTGTGTGTGTGTGTGTGTGTGTGTGTGTGTGTGTGTGTGTGTGTGTGTGTTTTTATGGTTGGTGTGGGTGTGTGTGTGTGTGTGTGTGTGTTTATGGTTGGTGTGTGTGTGTGTTTATGGTTGGTGTGTGTGTGTGTTTATGGTTGGTGTGGGTGTGAGTGTTTATGGTTGGTGTGTGTGTGTGTTTATGGTTGGTGTGTGTGTGTGTTTATGGTTGGTGTGAGTGCATACTGTCTTGGTTCCCATTCAGTTCCAGAACTATCCATGCCTTCAGAAAGTATTCATACCTTTTGACTTATTCCAAATAATGTTGTTACAGCCTGAATTCAAAATGGATTACAGAAATGTTTTTGCTCACTCATCTACACAGTACCCCATAATAACGAAATGAAAACATGTTTTTAGACATTTTTGCAAATGTATTGAAAATGAAATACCGATATACGAAGTATCTCATTTACATAAGTATTCACACCCCTGAGTCAATACATCTTACAATCACTTTTGGCAGCGATTACAGCTGTGAGTCTTTCTGGATAAGTCTCTAAGAGCTTTCCACACCTGGATTGTGCAACATTTGCCCATTTATTATTTTAAAAAATCTTCAATCTCTGTCAAATTGCTTGCTGGTCATTGATAGATAAATATTTTGCAAGACCTGAAAATATTTTCAAGCAGATTTAAGTCAAACTGTAACTCTGCCACTCAGGAACATTTACTGTCTTTTTGGTAAAAAAAATAAAAATTTTTAGGTTATGGTCCTGCTGAAAGGTGAATTCATCTCCCAGTGTCTGGTGGACAGCAGACTGAACCAGGTTTCCCTCTAGTCTCCCAGTGTCTGGTGGACAGCAGACTGAACCAGGTTTTCCTCTAGTCTCCCAGTGTCTGGTGGAAAGCAGACTGAACCAGGGTTTCCTCTAGTCTCCCAGTGTCTGGTGGACAGCAGACTGAACCAGGTTTTCCTCTAGTCTCCCAGTGTCTGGTGGACAGCAGACTGAACCAGGGTTTCCTCTAGTCTCCCAGTGTCTGGTGGACAGCAGACTGAACCAGGTTTTCCTCTAGTCTCCCAGTGTCTGGTGGACAGCAGACTGAACCAGGGTTTCCTCTAGTCTCCCAGTGTCTGGTGGACAGCAGACTGAACCAGGGTTTCCTCTAGTCTCCCAGTGTCTGGTGGACAGCAGACTGAACCAGGGTTTCCTCTAGTCTCCCAGTGTCTGGTGGACAGCAGACTGAACCAGGGTTTCCTCTAGTCTCCCAGTGTCTGGTGGACAGCAGACTGAACCAGGGTTTCCTCTAGTCTCCCAGTGTCTGGTGGAAACCAGACTGAACCAGGTTTCCCTCTAGTCTCCCAGTGTCTGGTGGACAGCAGACTGAACCAGGGTTTCCTCTAGTCTCCCAGTGTCTGGTGGAAACCAGACTGAACCAGGTTTCCCTCTAGTCTCCCAGTGTCTGGTGGACAGCAGACTGAACCAGGGTCTCCTCTAGTCTCCCAATGTCTGGTGGACAGCAGACTGAACCAGGGTTTCCTCTAGTCTCCCAGTGTCTGGTGGAAACCAGACTGAACCAGGTTTCCCTCTAGTCTCCCAGTGTCTGGTGGACAGCAGACTGAACCAGGGTTTCCTCTAGTCTCCCAGTGTCTGGTGGACAGCAGACTGAACCAGGGTTTCCTCTAGTCTCCCAGTGTCTGGTGGAAACCAGACTGAACCAGGTTTTCCTCTAGGATTTTGCTTGTGCTAAGCTCCATTCTTTTTTTTTTTTTTATAAACTCCCCAGTCCTTAACGATGACAAGCATACCCATATTATGGGGTGTTGTGTGGAGGCCAGTGACAATAAATTCTGTCTGTAACACAACAAAATGTGGAAAAATTCAAGGGGTGTGAATACTTTCTGAAGGCACTGTATTCTCACTTGGTTTCCATTCACTCCTCCTCCATGTATTTTCTCCTCAGACCAAGATCGAATACGAGCGGCTGATAGCGTCTGTAGCTAAGAAGGTGGTAGCGGAGGGTGGCATCAAGGTGCGTGCCCGTGGTGGGGACATCTCCCTGGCCCAGCGCAGAGACTTCACTCAGCTTCTGGCCAGCATCACAGGAGAGACGCCCGCCCTTCCCCTCGACCTCAACCCTAAAGAGTTCTCTTGCTTTCAGCTGGCGCCGCTCAACAAGGTCAGCAGCACTTGACGACGAACAGCCCTTGCCTGTAATGCTTGAGGATGAAGACGTCGTGTTATCTCTGGAGATGTTCACATAGAGATACTGTATGTTGTTTAGAACAGCCATGATTCCCTGTCATGTAGTATTCATTGTATCAGCTCTACACATGACTAATCTATATCTCCTATTTCTGTGTATTGAATGTACTGTATATGTGTAATAATGTTGGGTGGGATACCAGTACCACAGCAACAACAAGTTACGATACCGTCATTTTAGAAAACCATAGTACCGTTTCATATGATACCACCACATCTCTCTTTCTCTCTGTGTAGAGTCTGAAACCTCAGGGTTTCCGGAATGCCTATGACATTCCCAGAATGCACCTGCTGGATCAGCTGAGCCGCATGAGGAGGAACCTGCTCGGCACCAGCTGTCTGCTCCGCGGTCAGGACCCAGGTGGGTGTGGGTGGGTCAGGTGGTTGTGGTTGTGTGTGTGTGTGTGTGTGTGCACAGAAATGCAATTCAGTTCTTAAATGAACTGGAATTAGTCTCGCTACCAGTTTTGTTAAGGAAGAGACTAAGACTGAATTTGAGCCCAACCCTGGCCTGTCTACTCTGCCTTGTCCTCCTGTTTGTCCAGACCAGCTCCACAGTGTTCCCATCGCCCAGATGGGGAACTACCAGGACTTCCTCAAGGCCCTTCCCCAACCCCTCAGAGACGCAGACCCTGAGCAACCCAAACGCCTGCACACCTTCGGAAACCCCTTCAAACTGGACAAGAAGGTAGGACCTGCCTGTCTACAGCTTTCACTCTCCCCATATACCTCTCACTACCATTATCCTCCACTTAGGCATTATAAAGGGTCTGAAATCAGCCGGTCAGACCTTCACAATTTCCTTTTGTTTCCAGAAACGTCCATCTAGGGACGGTGTTGAACATTAGAAAGCTAGAAAGCCTTTGTGATTGGTCCAAATAAACAAATTCCTTTTTTTTAATGTCTCTGATTGGTTGTAGTCAGTCATGTCATATTTGTTCATCCTGTTTCTCTAGGGGATGATGATTGACGAGGCGGATGAGTTTGTGACGGGTCCCCAGAACAAGGGCAAGCGCCCGGGGGGTGACTCCAACCTGCACGGGGTCGGGGGTGGGGGACCTAAGAGACGGAGGTGCATGTCCCCCCTACTGCGCCCCGGCAGGTCCTATACACCCCCCGTCAGCCCTGCAGCCAGCCCCTCCAGAACCCCCCTCACTGGTGAGACACTCTCACACACACACACACACACACACACACACACACACACAAGCTATTGTTGTCAGTGGTCCTCTGTGTTAAAACACTAATCTGTGAAGCGCTGAGCCTGTAGAAGAAAGAGACCGTAGTTGACATGTTAAACTGAATGAATGACTGTCCCTGCTGGCCCCAACCCTCACAGAGAGGGAGAACAGGGAGAACCTCTACTGCCCAGAGGTGAGAGAGACCGGGACAGGACCGAGACCAGGAGAGATCCTCTCTGGACCCCCTCTAGACGGCCCCGGACCAGGGAACCACACGGGGAACCTCTACAGCCCAGAGGTGAGAGAGACCGGGACAGGACCGAGACCAGGAGAGATCCTCTCTGGACCCCCTCTAGGCGGACCCGGACCAGGGAACCACACGGGGAACCTCTACAGCCCAGAGGTGAGAGAGACCGGGACAGCAGCCCAGCCGAGACAGGGAGAGATCCTCTCTGGACCCCCTCTAGACGGCCCCGGACCAGGGAACCACACGGGGGATGATGGTGATGGGGACACGGAGGAGGAGAGCAGGCATCCCAGGGAGGCGGAGCTCTCGGAGGGCAGTGAGGACGAAGGAGAGACGAGGGGTGTGGAGGAGGAGCGTCTGCCCCGGTACCCCTCCCCCGGGGAGCTGAAGAAGGTGATGAACAGCGAGATTCTGGAGGTCAACACTGTGCTACGGACCCTCATCACCAAGGAGATACGGAAACCAGGGAGACGTATGTAACCAGGGGCCACGCCCACACAACACACTACCATGGCAACCAGAGAAAGTCTCCTCACTTTTTTTGACGACTTTAAATTGTTAACTTGTGGTGGAAATGATGATACTGGTCTAGATCCAGGGGTTTATAGAGACTGGCTGTGTTATCTGTGGCCTGGACACTGGCTTGCCAAAGTATTCACCCCCGTTGGCATTTTTCCTATTTTGTTGCATTACAACCTGGAATTAAAATGGATTTTGGGGGGGTTGTATCATTTGATTTACACAACATGCCTACCACTTTGAAGATGCAAAATATTTTATATTGTGAAACAAACAAGAAATAAGACAAAAAAACAGAAAACTTGAGCGTTTAGAACTATTCACCCCCCCAAAGTCAATACTTTGTAGAGACACCTTTTGCAGCTATTACAGCTGCAAGTCTCTTGGGGTATGTCTCTATAAGCTTGGCACATCTAGCCACTGGGATTTTTTCCCATTCTTCAAGGCAAAACTGCTCCAGCTCCTTCAAGTTGGATGGGTTCCGCTGGTGTACAGCAATCTTTAAGTCATACCACAGATTCTCAATTGGATTGAGGTCTGGGCTTTGACTAGGCCATTCCAAGACATTTAAATGTTTTCCCTTAAACCACTCGAGTGTTGCTTTAGCAGTATGCTTAGGGTCATTGTCCTGCTGGAAGGTGAACCTCTGTCCCAGTCTCAAATCTCTGTACGACTGAAACAAGTTTCCCTCAAGAATTTCCCTGTATTTAGCGCCATCCATCATTCCTTCAATTGCCATCCATCATTCCTTCAATTCTGACCAGTTTCCCAGTCCCTGCCGATGAAAAACATCCCCACAGCATGATGCTGCCATCACCATGGATGGTGTTCTCGGGGTGATGAGAGGTGTTGGGTTTGCGCCAGACATAGTGTTTTCCTTGATGGCCAAAAAGCTCAATTTTAGTCTCATCTGACCAGGGTACCATCTTCCATATGTTTGGGGAGTCTCCCACATGCCTTTTGGCGAACACCAAACATGTTTGCTTATTTTTTTCTTTAAGCAATGGCTTTTTTTCTGGCCACTCTTCCGTAAAGCCCAACTCTGTGGAGTGTACTGCTTAAAGTGGTCCTATGGACAGATACTCCAATCTCTGCTGTGGAGCTTTGCAGCTCCTTCAGGGTTATCTTTGGTCTCTGTTGCCTCTCTGATTAATGCCCTCCTTGCCTGGTCCGTGAGCTTTTGGTGGGCGGCCCTCTCTTGGCAGGTTTGTTGTGGTGCCATATTCTTTCCATTTTTTAATAATGGATTTAATGGTGCTCCGTGGGATGTTCAAAGTTTCTGATATTTTTTATAACCCAACACTGATCTGTACTTCTCCACAACTTTGTCCCTGACCTGTTTGGAGAGCTCCTTGGTCTTCATGGTGCCGCTTGCTTGGTGGTGCCCCTTCCTTAGTGGTGTTGCAGACTCTGGGGCCTTTCAGAACAGGTGTAAATATACTGTGATCATGTGACACTTAGATTGCACACAGGTGGACTTTATTTAACTAATTATGTGACTTCTGAAGGTAATTGGTTGCACCAGATCTTATTTAGGGGCTTCATAGCAAAGGGGGTGAATACATATGCACGCACCACTTTTCTGTTATTTATTCATTTTTTTCATTTCACTTCACCAATTTGGACTATTTTGTTTATGTCCTTTACATGAAATCCAAATAAAAATCCATTTAAATTACAGGGTTGTAATGCAACAAAATAGGAAAAACGCCAAGGGGGATGAATACTTTTGCAAGGCACTGTATGTCTAGAGGACTGTGTGATGGTAGTCATTAATCTGTGGCCTGTATATCTAGAGGACTGTGTGATGGTAGTCATTAATCTGTGGCCTGTATGTCTAGAGGACTGTGTGATGGTAGTCATTAATCTGTGGCCTGTATGTCTAGAGGACTGTGTGATGGTAGTCATTAATCTGTGGCCTGTATGTCTAGAGGACTGTGTGATGGTAGTCATTAATCTGTGGTCTGTATGTCTAGAGGACTGTGTGATGGTAGTCATTAATCTGTGGCCTGTATGTCTAGAGGACTGTGTGATGGTAGTCATTAATCTGTGGTCTGTATGTCTAGAGGACTGTGTGATGGTAGTCATTAATCTGTGGTCTGTATGTCTAGAGGACTGTGTGATGGTAGTCATTAATCTGTGGTCTGTATGTCTAGAGGACTGTGTGATGGTAGTCATTAATCTGTGGCCTGTATGTCTAGAGGACTGTGTGATGGTAGTCATTAATCTGTGGTCTGTATTTCTAGAGGACTGTGTGATGGTAGTCATTAATCTGTGGCCTGTATGTCTAGAGGACTGTGTGATGGTAGTCATTAATCTGTGGTCTGTATGTCTAGAGGACTGTGTGATGGTAGTCATTAATCTGTGGTCTGTATGTCTAGAGGACTGTGTGATGGTTGTCATTCAGTCCACTGACTCTCTCTCCAACCATTACTCCTTAGACCTAGTTTCATAGCCTGCCATTGTTTGATCTCTCGTCTGAAATCCCAGAATGGAAAGTGTGCTCTCACTCTGCTTGACTCTTCCCTTCTCTCTTGTGTTTTTATAGACTATGAAAAAATCTTCCTTTTCCTGAAGCAGATCCAAGGATGCTTTGACACACGGTTGATATTCCTCCGGAACATTATAAAAGAGGCCACAAGGTGAGGAACACAACCTCCAGTACAAGCTTCTAAACAGACTCCAAGTCAAACTAGTATTACTGTAGTTTTACCATGTTGGTACATGATCATGACGGTCATGATGGTCCTCTGTAGCTCAGCTGGTAGAGCACGGCGCATGTAACGCCAAGGTAGTGGGTTCGATCCCCGGGACCACCCATACACAAAAATGCATGCACGCATGACTGTAAGTCGCTTTGGATAAATGCGTCTGCTAAATGCCTTATTATTATTATTATTATTATTATTATTATTATTATTATCAGCTTGGAACTCTTCTTTGTATTACTGTCTGGCTGCTTGTTTTCAGTTTTGAATAACTAACTTTAATTTATACTTTTATCACTTTAGACACATTTACTGGAATATCCTGAACTCCACTAGAGTATTCCAACTAAAACCCCTCTGTAGGCTCTGTTAGGTTTCTCTGTTTAGTTTCTCTGTTAAGTTTCTCTGTTAGGTTTCTCTGTTTAGTTTCTTTATTGATGTTCAACTAGACTCTCTCTCCTGTGTATGTCTTCTATTTCTGTATCAAGAACATCATTGTAACCTGCCTAAATGACTACCGCCCCGTAGCACTCACATCTGTAGCCATGAAGTGCTTTGAAAGGCTGGTCATGGCTCACATCAACACCATCATCCCGGAAAACCCTAGACCCACTCCAATTCGAATACAGTCCCAAACAGATCCACAGATGACGCAATCTCAATCGCACTCCACACTGCCCTTTCCCACCTGGACAAAAGGAACACCTACGTGAGAATGCTGTTCATTGACTACAGCTCAGCGTTCAAAACAATAGTGCCCTCTAAGCTCATCACTAAGCTAAGGACCCTGGGACTAAACACCTACAGTGAGGGAAAAAAGTATTTGATCCCCTGCTGATTTTGTACGTTTGCCCACTGACAAAGACATGATCAGTCTATAATTTTAATGGTAGGTTTATTTGAACAGTGAGAGACAGAATAACAACAAAAAAATCCAGAAAAACGCATGTACATTTTTTTATTAATTGATTTGCATTTTAATGAGGGAAATAAGTATTTGACCCCTCTGCAAAACATGACTTAGTACTTGGTGGCAAAACCCTTGTTGGCAATCACAGAGGTCCGACGTTTCTTGTAGTTGGCCACCAGGTTTGCACACATCTCAGGAGGGATTTTGTCCCACTCCTCTTTGCAGATCTTCTCCAAGTCATTAAGGTTTCGAGGATGACGTTTGGCAACTCGAACCTTCAGCTCCCTCCACAGATGTTCTATGGGATTAAGGTCTGGAGAATGGCTAGGACACTCCAGGACCTTAATGTGCCTCTTCTTGAGCCACTCCTTTGTGGCCTTGTCCGTGTGTTTTGAGTCATTGTCATGCTGGAATACCCATCCACGAACCATTTTCAATGCCCTGGCTGAGGGAAGGAGGTTCTCACCCAAGATTTGACGGTACATGTCCCCGTCCATCGTCCCTTTGATGCGGTAAAGTTGTCCTGTCCCCTTAGCAGAAAAACACCCCCAAAGCATAATGTTTCCACCTCCATGTTTGACGGTGGGGATGGTGTTCTTGGGGTCATAGGCAGCATTCCTCCTCCTCCAAACACGGCGAGTTGAGTTGATGCCAAAGAGCTCCATTTTGGTCTCATCTGACCACAACACTTTCACCCAGTTCTCCTCTGAATCATTCAGATGTTCATTGGCAAACTTCAGACGGGCCTGTATATGTGCTTTCTTGAGCAGGGGGACCTTGCGGGCGCTGCAGGATTTCAGTCCTTCATGGCGTAGTGTGTTACCAATTGTTTTCTTGGCGACTATGGTCCCAGCTGCCTTGAGATCATTGACAAGATCCTCCCGTGTAGTTCTGGGCTGATTCCTCACCGTTCTCATGATCATTGCAACTCCACGAGGTGAGATCTTGCATGGAGCCCCAGGCCGAGGGAGATTGACAGTTCTTTTGTGTTTCTTCCATTTGCGAATAATCGCACCAACTGTTGTCACCTTCTCACCAAGCTGCTTGGCGATGGTCTTGTAGCCCATTCCAGCCTTGTGTAGGTCTACAATCTTGTCCCTGACATCCTTGGAGAGCTCTTTGGTCTTGGCCATGGTGGAGAGTTTGGAATCTGATTGATTGATTGATTCTGTGGACAGGTGTCTTTTATACAGGTAACAAACTGAGATTAGGAGCACTCCCTTTTAAGAGTGTGCTCCTAATCTCAGATCGTTACCTGTATAAAAGACACCTGGGAGCCAGAAATCTTTCTGATTGAGAGGGGGTCAAATACTTATTTCCCTCATTAAAATGCAAATCAATTTATAACATTTTTGACATGCATTTGTCTGGATTTTTGTTGTTATTCTGTCTCTCACTGGCCTACAACTCTCACTGTCGAGAGTTTCAAGTTCCTTGGTGTCCACTTCACCAACAAACGATTATGGTCCAAACACACCAAGACAGTCGTGAAGAGGGCACGACAACACCTTTTCCCCCTCAGGAGACTGAAAAGATTTGGCATGGGTACCCAGATCCTCAAAAAGTTCTACAGCTGCACCATCGAGAGCATGTTCTGTTCTGTTCTAGTTCTATATCAGCGACAGTGTTCTGTTCTGTTCTATTTCTATATCCATGACCGTGTTCTGTTCTGTTCTACGCAGGTTCAAGAAGCGGGTGTTGATAGAACAGCTGGAGAACTTTCTAGAAGAGATCCACAACAGGGCCAAAAATATGAACCACCAGGACGGGTTCTAACGGACATCTGTGCCCTTCTCACCCCTTTTAACCCTCACCATTCACCCCCTCAACCTTGACCCCTTCACTCACCCTTCACCCCTCACCCCTCAGCTTGCACTTTTCACCCAGGCAGAAAGAGTCCAACAGAGAGAGAGAGAAGAGGGATATAATGTGTACTAACTAACCCGAGGAATGAGAAGACAGTGCTGTTGGCCTGTCTGCCTCTGTGTCAGTGTGATGTCTTGTCTCATCAGTGATGGTGTGGTGAACTGATATCGCTAAGGGGAGTGGGTCCCATTGTACAAAGTTTCCAACAACTTCAGGGCCGAAGGAGGAACGGATGTTTTTGGTCTCATTTGAATCTTTTAAATGTCTTCTTTCCTTCCTCTCTCTTCCTATTCATCTCTCTCTCTCAATTCTCTCGCTCTCGCTCGCTCTCGCTCGCTCTCTCTCTCTCGCCCTCTCTCTCTCTTTCTGTTATCTCTCGCTCTCTCTTTCTGTTATCTCTCGCTCTCTCTTTCTGTTATCTCTCGCTCTCTCTCACTCTTTCTGTTATCTCTCGCTCTCTCTCTCTCTTTCTGTTATCTCTCTCTCTTTCTCGCTCTCTCTCTCTCTGAGGTATTTTTGCTATGTGGGGACGTCCCTGTTTGGTCATGCACTTCTCAATGCCCTGAGAATCCTGATTGGCACTCCACTCCACCAATAGACCCACTCCTTTACTGTATTCACCAATAGAAAGGGTTGGCCAACCTCTTTCCCTCTTGACTTCCTGGACAGTAGCGTCTATACTGTACAGCACCTTTACAACCAAACTGAACTCGGAGGCAAGTTTCTGTGCTTGTGTTTCACAGTTTAGATGCCAGTCTGAAAAACTGTTTTAGATGTATATTCTACCTGAGGAACGTTACAAGGAGTAGATAAGTGTGTTGATTTATCTTAGGAGTACTGGATTTTTAGATAAAAACCAAACTCCAATAATAATAGTTTACCCTCTGAATGCTCTTACAAAATGCAACGGACAAGAAACCTCAATATGCTAGGTCAGTGGTTCCCAACCAGCGGAACCTGGACCCCTGGGGGTACTTAGCCTATCCACAGGGGGGTTCTTGAGAAGACTGAGACCGAAGGCCTGCTGGTAAAATGCACATGATGGGGTACTTCAGGGTTACTCCTGGTTAGAGCCAAATTCAGTCGGTGTTATAGCCTGCTGGTAAAATGCACATGATGGGGTACTTCAGGGTTACTCCTGGTTAGAGCCAAATTCAGTCGGTGTTATAGCCTGCTGGTAAAATGCACATGATGGGGTACTTCAGGGTTACTCCTGGTTAGAGCCAAATTCAGTCGGTGTTATAGTAGTAACCGAAAAAAGGTTGGGAACCACTGTGCTAGGTAGTAGACACACCTCAGGAAGTGGACAATAGCGTAATGGTTAGCAATATCATCAGTCCCACTAGTAATACCTACTGCGATCCTTAATTAAACCTCTCTGTCATGTCTAAAGTGTCGTTGGACGTTTTAAGGTAGACTTCAGGCCCTGGGTGTCAGGCTGGCTGTCGTGTCTGCAGGTTACCGCAAAGCATTTGATTTTCTCCCTATTTCTCCCACTTTTCCAATACGCCCTCCCTTTATAGGGAGGTAAGTCTATAATAAATATTATTAATAATAATTATATTATAAGTCTTCGCCGAACTTGTTTTTGTAAAGAGGACGCTACCAAAATAGTATTTTGAATACGCTGTATAGATGTAAATAACTAGAGAATTATTTAAAGAGAATTCCCAGAGGAGGAAGGCCTTTTTGTATTCCCATGAATAAAGTTTATATTTTGAATGGCCATGTAAATAAAAGCGTCAGTTGTTCAGTAAGTGTCATTATTACGTTTGTATTTCACTTTCTTTCAAGGAAATGTGAGGCTTTGCATGGTGTTGAGGAGGTTGCCCATTGGAGATGTGACATGGTGTTGAGGAGGTTGCCCTTTGGAGATGTGACATGGTGTTGAGGTTGCCCTTTGGAGATGTGACATGGTGTTGAGGTTGCCCTTTGGAGATGTGACATGGTGATACAAAATCTATCCAGAAGGTGAGTATTTTATTTTATTATTCACTTGAGTGAATAATTTGGTGGATGTGAGAGTTTCTGAATCCTCTCTGAGACCATGCATCAACCAGGAAGTGGCACAGTGCATCAACCAGGAAGTGGCACAGTGCATCAACCAGGAAGTGGTAGGCCTATGATACAGCTGCAGAAATAAAGGACCAAAACACTTTGGGTGCAAAACACAATGTATTAACATTTTATTTACAATCATGTACAAAAATATTGTCCCTCTTCCTGAAGTGTCTGGACCCTCCTGTTGGTCCCCAATAAATACGGCTAGTTTAGTTTTATTATGATCCCCAGTGGCTACTGCACATGCAGCAGCTACTCTTCCTGGGGTCCACATAAAACGTACAGAACAGTTATAGACGAGAACAACAGAAGATATAACATTAAAAAGACACCAAGAGACAACAACAATACTATTTACACACTGTTCATATATACATATTAATATTGTTATATACAGTACAGTTAAATTAGATCTTTAGAATGGTAGTGTGTTGGGTAGAGGTTGAATATGAGATAGGGTATGGGGCGGTAAGGTGTGGTGGGGGGGGTATGGGGCGGTAAGGTGTGGTGGGGGGGGTATGGGGCGGTAAGGTGTGGTGGGGGGGTATGGGGCGGTAAGGTGTGGTGGGGGGGGTATGGGGCGGTAAGGTGTGGTGGGGGGGTATGGGGCGGTAAGGTGTGGTGGGGGGGGGTATGGGGCGGTGTGGTGGGGGGGGGGGGGGGTGTAAGGGAGTCCTAGGGTGGTGTGGGGGGGGGGGGTAAGGGAGTCCTAGGGTGGTGGTGGTGGGGGTAAGGGAGTCCTAGGGTGGTGGTGGTGGGGGTAAGGGAGTCCTAGGGTGGTGGTGGGGGTAAGGGAGTCCTAGGGTGGTGGGGGGGTAAGGGAGTCCTAGGGTGGTGGTGGGGGTAAGGGAGTCCTAGGGTGGTGGTGGGGGTAAGGGAGTCCTAGGGTGGTGGTGGTGGTGGGGGTAAGGGAGTCCTAGGGTGGTGGTGGTGGTGGTGGGGGTAAGGGAGTCCTAGGGTGGTGGTGGGGGTAAGGGAGTCCTAGGGTGGTGGTGGTGGTGGGGGTAAGGGAGTCCTAGGGTGGTGGTGGGGGTAAGGGAGTCCTAGGGTGGTGGTGGGGGTAAGGGAGTCCTAGGGTGGTGGTGGTGGTGGGGGTAAGGGAGTCCTAGGGTGGTGGTGGGGTTAAGGGAGTCCTAGGGTGGTGGTGGGGTTAAGGGAGTCCTAGGGTGGTGGTGGTGGTGGGGGTAAGGGAGTCCTAGGGTGGTGGTGGGATAAGGGAGTCCTAGGGTGGTGGTGGGGGTAAGGGAGTCCTAGGGTGGTGGTGGGATAAGGGAGTCCTAGGGTGGTGGTGGGATAAGGGAGTCCTAGGGTGGTGGTGGGGTTAAGGGAGTCCTAGGGTGGTGGTGGTGGTGGGGGTAAGGGAGTCCTAGGGTGGTGGTGGGATAAGGGAGTCCTAGGGTGGTGGTGGGGGTAAGGGAGTCCTAGGGTGGTGGTGGGATAAGGGAGTCCTAGGGTGGTGGTGGGATAAGGGAGTCCTAGGGTGGTGGTGGGATAAGGGAGTCCTAGGGTGGTGGTGGGATAAGGGAGTCCTAGGGTGGTGGTGGGATAAGGGAGTCCTAGGGTGGTGGTGGGATAAGGGAGTCCTAGGGTGGTGGTGGGATAAGGGAGTCCTAGGGTGGTGGTGGGATAAGGGAGTCCTAGGGTGGTGGTGGGATAAGGGAGTCCTAGGGTGGTGGTGGGATAAGGGAGTCCTAGGGTGGTGGTGGGATAAGGGAGTCCTAGGGTGGTGGAGGGGGTAAGGGAGTCCTAGGGTGGTGGTGGTGGTGGGGGTAAGGGAGTCCTAGGGTGGTGGTGGGGGTAAGGGAGTCCTAGGGTGGTGGTGGGGGTAAGGGAGTCCTAGGGTGGTGGAGGGGGTAAGGGAGTCCTAGGGTGGTGGAGGGGGTAAGGGAGTCCTAGGGTGGTGGTGGGATAAGGGAGTCCTAGGGTGGTGGTGGGATAAGGGAGTCCTAGGGTGGTGGTGGGATAAGGGAGTCCTAGGGTGGTGGTGGGATAAGGGAGTCCTAGGGTGGTGGTGGGATAAGGGAGTCCTAGGGTGGTGGTGGGATAAGGGAGTCCTAGGGTGGTGGTGGGATAAGGGAGTCCTAGGGTGGTGGAGGGGGGTAAGGGAGTCCTAGGGTGGTGGTGGGGGTAAGGGAGTCCTAGGGTGGTGGTGGGGGTAAGGGAGTCCTAGGGTGGTGGTGGTGGTGGGGGTAAGGGAGTCCTAGGGTGGTGGAGGGGGTAAGGGAGTCCTAGGGTGGTGGAGGGGGTAAGGGAGTCCTAGGGTGGTGGAGGGGGTAAGGGAGTCCTAGGGTGGTGGAGGGGGTAAGGGAGTCCTAGGGTGGTGGAGGGGGTAAGGGAGTCCTAGGGTGGTGGAGGGGGTAAGGGAGTCCTAGGGTGCCTGTTCAGCTGGATTCACCACACGCCCCATGAATAGAACAGATCCTGGAGAGACAAGAGAGAGGGATGGTGAATAGAAGCCCAAACTAACAAGGTGATGCTGTAACGGCAATAAAACATCCAAATAGTGCCATGACGTCAGTGATGACTATTAAAGTGATCACGCATAATGTTAGCGATCTGTTAATGTTTGCATTGTAGGCCTACCTGTGCTGACTTGTCGCAAGAGGAAGAAGAAAGGTCGGTCTGCTTTGAAGACGGGAGCGCGGGAGCGTTTGAGTAGCACCATAGCTGTGGCTGCAGCGGCCTTGGTCCCATCCTCTGTTACCTCTATCCTGGCCTCATGAAAGGCATCAGACACGTACAGGCCCTCCTCCGCTGTGGAGAGAGAACAACACAATGCTGTAAGTACTGGACAGTCATCTGCTACTGAGGATGACATGGCTCTCTAGCCTGGGTGCAGAGTACTGAGGATGACATGGATCTCTAGCCTGGGTGCAGAGTACTGAGGATGACATGGCTCTCTAGCCTGGGTGCAGAGTACTGAGGATGACATGGATCTCTAGCCTGGGTGCAGAGTACTGAGGATGACATGGATCTCTAGCCTGGGTGCAGAGTACTGAGGATGACATGGAACTCTAGCCTGGGTGCAGAGTACTGAGGATGACATGGATCTCTAGCCTGGGTGCAGAGTACTGAGGATGACATGGATCTCTAGCCTGGGTGCAGAGTACTGAGGATGACATGGAACTCTAGCCTGGGTGCGGAGTACTGAGGATGACATGGATCTCTAGCCTGGGTGCAGAGTACTGAGGATGACATGGCTCTCTAGCCTGGGTGCAGAGTACTGAGGATGACATGGATCTCTAGCCTGGGTGCAGAGTACTGAGGATGACATGGCTCTCTAGCCTGGGTGCAGAGTACTGAGGATGACATGGATCTCTAGCCTGGGTGCAGAGTACTGAGGATGACATGGATCTCTAGCCTGGGTGCAGAGTACTGAGGATGACATGGAACTCTAGCCTGGGTGCGGAGTACTGAGGATGACATGGATCTCTAGCCTGGGTGCAGAGTACTGAGGATGACATGGATCTCTAGCCTGGGTGCAGAGTACTGAGGATGACATGGATCTCTAGCCTGGGTGCCAGTCTGTTGCTGCCCTCGAGCCAACACCTTATGGAATTGTCATGCAAAACATTGGCATGACAATGGAGTAGGCAAAAGCACAAACTGATCTAGGACCAGCCTAATGGATCTCATATAAAACCAGAGTAAGGCAGTTGAGTGAGTGTACTGCACCTGAGATGCCAGTGAAGTCTGCTGCCATTGGGTTGAAGGCGTCACTGACCCCCATTGACGGCAGAACCGACCTCAGGTTGAACTTGTTCTGCATTTTAAACCTGTAAGTAAAAGCCAGTCCATTACGCTACCATTCACCTGTTTGGCCAGTGGATCAGACACCATGGAGGTTAGGACACTTTGGGCTAATATATATATATATATATATATATATATATATATATCTCAACGCGACTACCCTGGTATAACAAAAGTTCAAATAAATACATATTGAGATCAATGTGTACCTGGGGAGGAAAACATCCATCTTGGTTCTGCGGAGGCCAGTGTCCCAGGTGGCCACAGCGCGGGGGGTTATCTGGGATTCCAGCGAGGACAGAGGTGTCTTCCTGTCACTGGGCAGAGCTACCAGAAGACTGAGGACGCGGCCCAGGTATGGCAGCTCCAAGACCGTGTAGCGCTGGTCTGACAGGGTGCGGAACTGACCTGCACATAGAGGGAAACCAACGGAGGGACAGTTTAAATAAGACCACAGGATATAATCAATCAAGCACATTTATTTTATATAGCCCTTTTTACATCAGCAGTTGTCACAGTGCTTTACAGATACCCAGCCTGAAACCCCAAAGATCAAGCAATGCAGATATAGAAGCACTAAACATTAATACTTTACAATGTCTTGTAATATGTCGAATTATCTTAATTACTATACTACGAATCAAAACTCAAACTGTTGTTTTGTGCTTGATGATTTGATTTGACTGTATGTAAGTGATTAATTGAAAAGTAAGTGATGAACCGATAAATAAGTAAGGGGAACTGATAAATAAGCAAGGGAAGAACCAATAAGTAAGCAAGGGACGAAACGATAAGTAAGCAAGGGACGAACCGATACGTTAGTGAGGGTTGAACTGATAAATAAGCAAGGGAAGAACCAATAAGTAAGCAAGGAACGAAACGATAAGTAAGCAAGGGACGAACCGATAAGTAAGGGATGAACCGATAAGTTAGTGAGGGCTGAACCGATAAGTTAGTGAGGCTTGAACCGATAAGTTAGTGAGGCTTGAACCGATAAGTTAGTGAGGGCTGAACCGATAAGTTAGTGAGGGTTGAACCGATAAGTTAGTGAGGGTTGAACCGATAAGTTAGTGAGGCTTGAACCGATAAGTTAGTGAGGGCTGAACCGATAAATTAGTGAGGGCTGAACCGATAAGTATGTAAGGGCTGAACCGATAAGTATGTAAGGGCTGAACCGATAAGTTAGAGGGCTGAACCGATAAGTTAGAGGGCTGAACCGATAAGTTAGTGAGGGCTGAACCGATAAGTTAGTGAGGGCTGAACCGATAAGTTAGTGAGGGCTGAACCGATAAGTTAGTAAGTGTTGAACCGATAAGTATGTAAGGGATGAACTTACAGCAAAAAAAGGACAGACAGAAAACTATTGCTCTTCTCTGTTCTCACTACGGACTGCGGTTGAAAAATGAACTTTTGTGCAAACATATTTCACCATCTGAAATGTGCTTTTAATTGCACATGGTCCCTTTTTAAAATATACTACTACTTACCAAAGTTGACCTCTGTGGCCTGGTACATCATGGGCACCTTGATGGTGCTGCCGTCCGACAGGGTGAAGGGAAGGTTCTGGGTGTCAGTGAAGAGGAACTGTTTCTGCCACACTCCCCGGAAGTTCACTGTGTTGACCAGGGCCATCTGCAGCCGCTTGCCCCACCACGAGGTCTCTCCCTGGGCCTCGCCAGACCCAAACAGCTCCCCGCTGCCAACGGACAGGAGCGGCTCACCGGTGCCATGGTTGCGTCCCCACTGTTCCAGCTGGCTGTGGGTGTGGTTGGGCTGACTGAAGTTGGCTCGGACCAGACTGCTGTTGCTCAGGGATGCTGCATGCTGGGTAAAAGCAGGAAGGAGCTGCACGCCAGTCTGGATGAACAGGGCGCATGCCTGCTGGAGCCGCACCCCGTGACTGGAGTTACCCATGTCCCCCTGCGACCGCAACAGGAAGTCCTGCACTTGCATGTCTGGAGAGACAGGAAGTGGGATCAGTGGCTAGGCCAAATGGAAAGGTTCCCACTAGATGAGATTTTTGGTCTTAATTTAAGGTTAGGGTTAGGCATAAGGTTAGCAGTGTGGTTAGGGTTAGGCATAAGGTTAGCAGTGTGGTTAGGGTTAGATTTAAAATCAGATTGTAAGAAGATAAATTGTAGAAATGGGTAGGGCTTCCAACTTTGCAACTTGGCCAGATAGTGAAAAACCAAATGGAAACTGTATGTATTCCAAAACATCATAAAACATCATGTGGAAACTATGTATTCCAAAACATCATGTGGAAACTATGTATTCCAAAACATGAGTGAAAAAGACACCAGAGGTTGGCCAACCCATATAATCCAGCTCTGCGTTTAGGCCTATTTGAGTTACCAGGTCCATACCACATGTATAGCACCCTTGGTTTTCTTCACTCTGACACCATGCACCTGCACCTTTTCTCCATCAAGTATGCTTATAAATCAAGAAAATATGTTTATGTCCCTGTACGTCCTTCTCTACATGTCTTGAGTACCTTCTGAACTCTTGGCTAGTGACTGCTTTCACCATACAGTGTAACACAGTGGCCTTTCGACCCCAGAGTCTCAGTATTACCCTCTGAATAATCAGATTATAGAGCAGGGGCAGGCATTAGGGCTCCAGACACCACTCTACCCTGCCCTGCCCTGCCTGGACAACAGGCCCACAGGACCCCGTACCAACCGGCCCACAGGAGCCCGTAACAACCGGCCCACAGGACCCCGTACCAACCGGCCCACAGGATCCCGTACCAGCCGGCCCACAGGACCCCATACCAGCCGGCCCACAGGACCCCGTACCAACCGGACCACAGGAGCCCGTACCAGCCGGCCCACAGGTCCCCGTACCAGCCGGCCCACAGGACCCCGTACCAGCCGGCCCACAGGACCCCGTACCAACCGGCCCACAGGACCCCGTATCAACCGGCCCACAGGACCCCGTACCAGCCGGCCCACAGGACCCCGTACCAGCCGGCCCACAGGACCCCGTACCAACCGGACCACAGGAGCCCGTACCAGCCGGCCCACAGGTCCCCGTACCAACCGGCCCACAGGACCCCCACAGGAGCCCGTACCAACCGGCCCACAGGACCCCGTACCAACCGGCCCACAGGAGCCCGTACCAGCCGGCCCACAGGACCCCGTACCAGCCGGCCCACAGGACCCCGTACCAGCCGGCCCACAGGACCCCGTACCAGCCGGCCCACATGACCCCGTACCAGCCGGCCCACAGAACCCCGTACCAACCTGCCCACAGGACCCTGTACCAACCGGCCCACAGGACCCCGTACCAACCGGCCCACAGGACCCCGTACCAGCCGGCCCACAGGACCCCGTACCAACCGGCCCACAGGACCCCGTACCAGCCGGCCCACAGGATCCCGTACCAGCCGGCCCACAGGACCCCGTACCAGTGGTGCAGCCCAGCATCAGTTTAAGGGAATGGTATGAACACACAGAAACACTTGAACAAACAGTAATGGAGAGCAAAATAAACCAACACTTAGTAGATGCTACTTCCAGTGTTCAGTCTTTGTACCAGCACAGCATGTTATACCAGCATCAACAGCTGTGGCCCCCACCCCCACTGACTGGGCCTGGAGAGTTATAGGGGTATGCAAATCAAATGCAGGCTTTTGTTCCACCCCAGCACTAAAACTGCTTTAGAATCGACTTCTCATCAAGACCTTGATTGGTTGAACAAGGTGTGTTGGTGATGGGCTTTGAACGCAAGCCTGCACACCCAGCAACCTGACCACCCAGTAACCTGACCACCCAGTAACCTGACCACCCAGTAACCTGACCACCCAGTAGTCTGACCACCCAGTAACCTGACCACCCAGTAACCTGACCACCCAGTAACCTGACCACCCAGTAACCTGACCACCCAGTAACCTGACCACCCAGTAACCTGACCACCCAGTAACCTGACCACCCAGTAACCTGACCACCCAGCAGCCTGCTGCACTCCTCTGGATGCCTTTTGAACTCTTAGCCCTGCTTGGTGGTGGGTTCTTTTAAAAATATATATATATATCTTTGGGGTCTGGGGTAGTCTCACTCCTTTATAAGATTTTTTTTGTGTGAAAATATAGTACATTGTGAAAGATGGGGAACATAGGCGAGGGTGAGTGAAAGGGCAGTGTGCCGGATTCGAACCCATGCCGCCCCTGGTATACATGTGTTCCGGCCGGGGTCATAGGCTGTAGGTGGTGGGGTTCTTACCGTTGAGGTCATATCCCAGTGATGCCTCCAGTTGTGCCAGCGTGTTGCCACGGGCGCCCAGCTGCAGAAGTCCCAAGGACAGCGAGACGCTCACCGGCGACACGATCAGGTTGGAGTTGTTCTCGGTCTCTTTGAGCGCTTTGTAGAGGCTGACCGCAAACTCTGTGTGCAGCTCTCCCATGGTGTCCTGAAGGCTAGCGTCACACTGACCCCTCTCCACCAACCAGAAGCAGACGAACAGTGAGGTGATCGACAGGCGACGCATGGCCTTGGCGGTGCAGGGTCAAAGGTAATATAGAGATGATGATGTCAGAGATGGGGTCACTGCAAAGAAGTGTTTGTGATGTTATGACTTTATAACAATGCATTTAGAGGCCTATTGTGTTGTTTAAAAACCAAACATATCCTCAGTAGCGTTATGACGGGGAGAGCACAATAAAGCCAATGGCTTCTTTCCGTTGTTGCCCCTGATGATATCAAGTAAGATACATTCATTACATTTTTAGTCATTTAGCAGACGCTCTTATCCAGAGCGACTTACAGTTAGTGAGTGCATACATTATTTTTTTATTATTTTTTTCATACTGGCCCCCCCCGTGGGAATCGAACCCACAACCCTGGCGTTGCAAACGCCATGCTCTACCAACTGAGCTACATCCCTGCCGGCCATTCCCTCCCCTACCCTGGACGACGCCGGGCCAATTGTGTGCCGCCCCATGGGTCTCCCGGTCGCGGCAGGCTACGACAGAGCCTGGATTCGAACCAGGATCTCTAGTGGCACAGCTAGCACTGTGATGCAGCGCCTTAGACCACTGCGCCACTCGGGAGGTTACGAATTGGTTTTTGATGGAATCATGGAATAACTTTTCATTGTGAAACACTTGTTCGGTTACTGCCTGACTCTCTCTTATCCTGAGCCCCCCCACGTGCCTGCCCTTTCCATAGAAGGCCAAGTATCATAGTGGGCCACTGTCATCCCCATTCAATTAAATCAATTAAAGAGCAATGTTGACCTGCAGCAAATGTAGACCTCTTGAACCAATAATTAATTAATCCTATTTTGTAGCCGGGAAATTGCATGCACCACATTGAGTTAATGTTGTTTATACAGTATAATATATACAGTACTGCTTGAAAGGACGTGAACCCCTTGTGCAATTACAGATTCTTTCTGTTTTTTTTAACCATGAAATCAAAGGGCGAGATCGTTAGGAAAGAGTTTTGTCGGGACACTGATAAATAAAGATAAGAAACCTGGTCAGTTTGGTGTTACCCATCCAGGTGAATGCAAAGCCGAGAGGAAAGGAGATCTCAGAGGACATCAGGACGAGGGTAGTGAGAGCGCATCAGTCTGGGGAAGGCTATAAAATCATCTCAAAAAGATTTGAGCTCCATCAGTCCACTGTGAGGCAAATCATGTACAAACGGAGAGCATTTAACATGACAGCAACTCGGCCTAGAAGTGGACGCCCTTCCAAAATATCCCCAAGAGCCACAAGGACAATAATAAATCGGGTAAAAGCCAACCCAAACATAACGCCTAGATATTTGCGGACCTCCCTTGCTGCATCTCGGGTAACTGTGCTTGCGTCAACAACAAGAAGAACGCTGAATTGAAATGCCATTCATTGGAGGGTTGCTAGGAAGAAGCATCTGCTGTCAAAAAAAGAACCAAACTGCCCGTCTTAACTTTGCCAGAGACCACCGGGACAAACCTGAAGGTTTCTGGAAGTTCATTCTCTGAACCGATGAGTCCAAAATTGACCTTTTTGGTCACAATCAACACCGCTATGTTTGGTGAAAACCCAACGCTGCCTACCACCAAAATAACCTTATCCCAACAGTCAAGCATGGTGGTGGTAATGTCAAGATCTGGGCTGCTTTTCCTCTTCTGGACCTGGACGACTCCACATCATTAAGGGAACCATGAATTCTGAGGTATACCAGGAGATCCTTGAACAGAACGTCAGGCCATCAGTCAAGGAGCTAAAGCTGGGCCGAAAAATGAGTCTTCCAACAAGACAACGACCCAAAGCATTCAAGCAAATCTACCAAAGTATGGCTCAGGAGAAAGAAGATTTGTGTTTTTGGATTGGCCAAGTCAAAGTCCTGACCTGAATCCAATCGAGATGCTGTGGCAGGACCTGAAGCGGGCAGTTCATGCCAGACACCCCTCAAACCTCACTCAATTGGCTGAGTTCTGTAAGGAGGAGTGGGCAAAAATCCCTCAAAACAGAGACCGATTACTGGCTATAAGAGACGTTTAGTCCAAGTTACCGCTGCTAATGGAGGTGCCACAAGCTATTGACTGAAAGGGTTCACATATTGTTGCACACATCAAATCTGAGTTTCTGTTAAATAAACAATGAAAATATATATATTTTTTGTTTCTGTCATTTACTTGGAATGTATTTTATTACGAATTGGTCTTTTAGATAAGGTTTTGATATGTTTATTTTAATATTTTATAGCAAAATAATGACCAGCCCTGTAGGGTTCACATACTTTCAAGCAGCACTGTATATATACATAGATACATACGTACACTACATGACCAAAAGTATGTGGAAACCTGCTCGTCGAGCATCTCATTCCAAAATCATGGGCATTAATATGGAGTTGGTCCCCTCCTTTGCTGCTATAACAGCCTCCACTCTTCTGGGAAGGTTTTCCACTAGATGTTGGAACATTGCTGCGGGGACTTGCTTCCATTCAGCCACAAGCGCATTAGTGAGGTCAGGCATTGATGTTGGGCGATCGATTAGGCCTGGCTCGCAGTTGACGTTCCAATTGAGGTTTAGGGCTCTGTGCAGGCCAGTCAAGTTCTTCCACACCGATCTCGACAAACCATTTCTGTATGGACCTCGCTTTGTGCACAGGGGCATTAACATGCTGAAACAGGAAAGGGCTTTCCCCAAACTGTTGCCACAAAGTTGGATGCACAGAATCGTCTAGAATGTCATTGTATGCTGTAGCGTTAAGATTTCCCTTCACTGGAACTAAGGGGCCTAGCCCGAACCATGAAAAATAGCCCCAGACCATTATTCCTCCTCCACCAAACTTAACAGTTGGCACTATGCATTGGGGCAGATGGTGAAGCGTGATTCATCACTCCAGAGAATGCATTTCACTGCTCCAGAGTCCAATGGCGGCGGCAAGCTTAACACCACTCCAGACGACGCTTGGCATTGCGCGTGGTGATCTTAGGCTTGTGGAAAGGTGAGCTCCTCAGTAGGGTCATTCTACTGTGAATGTTTGTCTATGGAGATTGCATGGCTGTGTGGTTGTCTATGGAGATTGCATGGCTGTGTGTTTGTCTATGGAGATTGCATGGCTGTGTGCTCGATTTTATTCACCTGTCGCAACGGGTGTGGGTAAAATAGCCAAATCCACTCATTTGAAGGGGTGTCCACATACTTTTGTATACGTACAGTACATTCAGAAAGTATTCAGACCTCTTGACTTATTCCACATTTTGTTGCCTTACAGCCTTATTTTAAAATAGATTAAATTGCTTTTTTTTTAAGTAAAAAAGTTCTGATAATTCATTATAAATCCATAAATATATGTAGCCTGTAATGATCACGACTGACATATCAGCCTATGCAAATGTTCCTTCCCAAGTGGACATAACTTGTATCTATTGTAGCCTATACATTCCATCCACATTTTAATGAGCCCAAGCTAATGGATAACCATAGAAGGAAACTTTAATTCTCTGAAATAATTTAAAAGTTAAAACCCATCTCAGTTATGGGTCTGTTTATAATTGCGCATTGGCCCTAAACATGACAAATTCACCTGCAATAAACTTACCCGGAAGACAGGTACAGAGAAAGGCTACAATTATTTAGGTTTTCAGTTCCAATTCCAGGCAGTTGCCTCCAAATATCCGATGTCCACAAAAGTACGCTATCGCTGGAGAGCTTGTTTGCGCCGATGTTCCTCTCACCTCTCCTGTCCCGGTGTTTTGTAGGCTACTCCTGTCTGCTTCTAGCTTAGCCAGCTGATTGAGCGGGTTCTCAGTCATAAGACCGTGTTTAAAGGGAGTGCGCCGTGTTCGCGGTCTCTCTCGGAGATGTCCGTACCATTCGACTATGCTAGAATTCCTAGCTCCCTAACCCTAACCCTCCCCGGTCCGGTACTATAAGGAGCCAGGCGGAGGGAGGCATGTCACCAACCAGCAAATCCCAAAAAAACGAGCTGAGGAAAAAAAAGACTCACACACACACACACACACACACACACACACTTCACAAAAGACAGTCGGTCCCCTTATTCAAGCAGCTTGCCCTTTTGTTGTGGTGATCAAAAGGCATCCCCCAACAAGAGTACAACAACATGCTGTCCATCAAAGTGCTGTGTCGGCGCGTCTAATTGGGAGACACTCAATGGAATGTGCCATTTTAAATGATCTGGTAATGAATGATTTGGAAGTCCTGTTTTGGACACTTTATCTCACCCATCATCTCTATAGTTCTGACCCAAGGAACCCTGACAGAAATATATCAATAACCTCCAGTCCCGCTGGCTTCGTCTGCATGGGACATGATGTTGTGAACTTCCCTCCTCAGAGCCAACTGAATGTGACTTTAAACTGTCATTTCTTGTAAGCTACGACCTTTTTAATTAAACGTAGTATCTTGTGTTTTTTTTTTTTTTTTGTTTAAAGTAGTCTCTAAATGTAACTGTGCATTTTGCATATTTTTAGTCTTGTCGACTGTGAAAGGAGAGGATATAAATCAACTCTATTAATTAGTATCCCCATGACGACTAACTGGCCTTGAAACAGAAGATGTGAAGACACCATTTTCCCATGGTGAACTGAAGGAAGGAGGGACCTAGACAGGGCATGATTGGTAGCCATCAGGTATTTGGCTTCATTGTGGCCTGGGATTCCTCCCATTACTGGAACTGTCCTAATGAGTCCAGCCAGCTTGGCTCTCGACAATGGAGACACCACATTCTTTAATACCAATGCTCCAATGTTCCAACTCTGCCGACACAGGAATTTGGAATTTTAAGGGACTCAGGCCTCGGAACAGGATGAAATGTCATGGTAATTGCCCAAAGACAATTACCATGAACTGCCACCAAAGTAAACAACAGCTTTCATCTTGATGGCCGGCTTCAAACAATGTGACTTCGCCCTGGAGGAAGAAAACACGATTTGTGGATTGGAAGATAATGATTTGTGCTCTCAATTTATGATTCCTGGTCCAATTAAAAAACCAGCTCATACCAGACTGATAGGGAAGGAGTGGAGGGTGGCTTTCTCAAGATTGGATGAGAGAAACGCACACAAATACAAAAACACTGAAGCCTTTCAGCGACATCTACAGTCTTTCCAGTCCTACATCAACTCCTCTTCGGCTCTCCTTCATACCCGAGAGAGAGAGAGAGAGAGAGAGCGCAGAGAGATAGAGAGCGCAGAGAGAGAGAGAGAGAGAGAGAGAGAGAGAGAGAGAGAGAGAGAGAGAGAGAGAGAGAGAGAGAGCGCAGAGAGAGAGAGAGCGCAGAGAGAGAGAGAGAGAGAGAGAGAGAGAGAGAGAGAGAGAGAGAGAGAGAGAGAGAGAGAGAGAGAGAGAGAGAGAGAGAGAGAGAGAGAGAGAGAGAGAGAGAGAGAGAGAGAGAGAGAGAGAGAGAGAGAGAGAGAGAGAGAGAGAGAGAGAGAGAGAGAGAGAGAGAGAGAGAGAGAGAGAGAGAGAGAGAGAGAGAGAGAGAGAGAGAGAGAGAGAGAGAGAGAGAGAGAGAGAGAGAGAGAGAGAGAGAGAGAGAGAGAGAGAGAGAGAGAGAGAGAGAGAGAGAGAGAGAGAGAGAGAGAGAGAGAGAGAGAGAGAGAGAGAGAGAGAGAGAGAGAGAGAGAGAGAGAGAGAGAGAGAGAGAGAGAGAGAGAGAGAGAGAGAGAGAGAGAGAGAGAGAGACTCTGCAGGAAGTATTTCACAGCCCTTGACTTTTTGCACATTTTGTTGTTACAGCCTGAATTTTAAATGGGATTTAATTGAGATGTTGTATCACTGGCTTACACACAATACCCCATAATGTCAAAGTGGAATTATGATATTTTGTCTATTTTCAATGTCGTCTTGGTAACCAACTCCACTATATATATATTTGGCCTTCGTTTTAGGTAATTGTCCTGCTGAAAGGTGAATTTGTCTCCCAGTGTCTGTTGGAAAGCAGACTGAACCAGGTTTTCCTCTAGGATTTTGCCTGTGCTTATAGCTGTATTCTGTCTCTTTTTAACTGAGTGGGCAAGTTACAGTTTGGACTTAAATCGGCTTGAAAATCTATGGCAAGACTTAAAATGGCTGTCTACAACCAACTTGACAGATCTTGAAGAATTAAAAAATAAATCATGTGCAAATATTGTACAATCCAGGTGTGCAAAGCTCTTAGAGACTTAGCCAGAAAGACTCACAGCTGTAATCACTGCCACAGGTGATTCTACAAAGTATTGACTCATGGGTGGTGAATACTTATGTATATGAGATATTTCTATGTTTCATTTTCAATACATTTGCTAAAATGTCTAAAAACATGTTTTCACTTTGTCATTATGGGGCACTGTGTGTAGATGGGTGAGAATAATGAAATAAATAAATCCAATGTGGAATAAAGTCAATGTATATAGATAGATAGATAGATAGATAGATAGATAGATAGATACAGTGGGGGGAAAAAAGTGTACACGTCAACTATGACAGACAAAATGAGAAATAAAAATCCAGAAAATCACATTGTAGGATTTTTAATGAATTTATTTGCAAATTATGGTGGAAAATAAGTATTTGGTCAATAACAAAAGTTTCTCAATACTTTGTTATATACCCTTTGTTGGCAATGACACAGGTCAAACGTTTTCTGTAAGTCTTCACAAGGTTTTCACACACTGTTGCTGGTATTTTGGCCCATTCCTCCATGCAGATCTCCTCTAGAGCAGTGATGTTTTGGGGCTGTCACTGGGCAACACAGACTTTCAACTCCCTCCAAAGATGTTCTATGGGGTTGAGATCTGGAGACTGGCTAGGCCACTCCAGGACCTTGAAATGCTTCTTACGAAGCCACTCCTTCGTTGCACGGGCGGTGTGTTTGGGATCACTGTCATGCTGAAAGACCCAGCCACGTTTCATCTTCAATGCCCTTGCTGATGGAAGGAGGTTTTCACTCAAAATCTCATGATACATGGCCCCATTCATTCTTTCCTTTACACGGATCAGTCGTCCTGGTCCCTTTGCAGAAAAACAGCAACAAAGCATGATGTTTCCACCCCCATGCTTCACAGTAGGTATGGTGTTCTTTGGATGCAACTCAGCATTCTTTGTCCTCCAAACACGACGAGTTGAGTTTTTACCAAAAAGTTCCAATCCTCTTCTGGATCATCCAAATGCACTCTAGCAAACTTCAGACGGGCCTGGACATGTACTGGCTTAAGCAGGGGGACACGTCTGGCACTGCAGGATTTGAGTCCCTGGCGGCGTAGTGTGTTACTGATGGTAGGCTTTGTTACTTTGGTCCCAGCTCTCTGCAGGTCATTCACTAGGTCCCCCTGTGTGGTTCTGGGATTTTTGCTCACCGTTCTTGTGATCATTTTGACCCCACGGGGTGAGATCTTGTGTGGAGCCGCAGATCGAGGGAGATTATCAGTGGTCTTGTATGTCTTCCATTTCCTAATAATTGCTCCCACAGTTGATTTCTTCAAACCAAGCTGCTTACCTATTGCAGATTCATTCTTCCCAGCCTGGTGCAGGTCTACAATTTTGTTTCTGGTGTCCTTTGACAGCTCTTTGGTCTTGGCCATAGTGGAGTTTGAAGTGTGACTGTTTGAGGTTGTGGACAGGTGTCTTTTATACTGATAACAAGTTCAAACAGGTGCCATTAATACAGGTAACGAGTGGAGGACAGAGGAGCCTCTTAAAGAAGAAGTTACAGGTCTGTGAGAGCCAGAAATCTTGCTTGTTTGTAGGTGACCAAATACTTATTTTCCACCATAATATGCAAAAAAATTCATTAAAAATCCTACAATGTGATTTTCTGGATTTTTTTTCCTCAATTTGTCTGTCATAGTTGACGTGTACCTATGATGAAAATTACAGGCCTCTCTCATCTTTTTAAGTGGGAGAACTTGCACAATTGGTGGCTGACTAAATACTTTTTTCCCCCCACTGTATCTAGCAGTCAATAGGGTTTAGAGTGGCAGCTCTCTGTCTGTCTGTCTGTCAATAGGGTTTAGAGTGGCGTCTGTCTGTCTGTCTGTCTGTCTGTCTGTCTGTCTGTCTGTCTGTCTGTCTGTCTGTCTGTCTGTCTGTCTGTCTGTCTGTCTGTCTGTCTGTCTGTCTGTCTGTCTGTCTGTCTGTCTGTCTGTCTGTCTGTCTGTCTGTCTGTCTGTCTGTTGTCTGTCTGTCTGTCTGTCTGTCTGTCTGTCTGTCTGTCTGTCTGTCTGTCTGTCTGTCTGTCTGTCTGTCTGTCTGTCTGTCTGTCTGTCTGTCTGTCTGTCTGTCTGTCTGTCTGTCTGTCTGTCTGTCTGTCTGTCTGTCTGTCTGTCTGTCTGTCTGTCTGTCTGTCTGTCTGTCTGTCTGTCTGTCTGTCTGTCTGTCTGTCTGTCTGTCTGTCTGTCTGTCTGTCTGTCTGTCTGTCTGTCTGTCTGTCTGTCTGTCTGTCTGTCTGTCTGTCTGTCTGTCTGTCTGTCTGTCTGTCTGTCTGTCTGTCTGTCTGTCTGTCTGTCTGTCTGTCTGTCTGTCTGTCTGTCTGTCTGTCTGTCTGTCTGTCTGTCTGTCTGTCTGTCTGTCTGTCTGTCTGTCTGTCTGTCTGTCTGTCTGTCTGTCTGTCTGTCTGTCTGTCTGTCTGTCTGTCTG
>CM062495.1:50257855-50355355 GCA_031479575.1 Coregonus ussuriensis | reverse complement strand
GTGGTGGGCCGGAGTGAGGCAGCGCTGTGAGTCGGTGTCGCCGTAGTGATCTGCCAGGTACGCCACAGGGATTAGAGCCCAGAGGCGCTGGCACTGAGAAAGGGAACGTGGGGGGACGCATCCAACACAGTACACACCCCGTCAGCCGCCGGTCACCCCACCCAGAAACACCCCGTCAGCCGCCGGCCACCCCACACGGAAACACCCCGTCAGCCGCCGGCCACCCCACACGGAAACACCCCGTCAGCCGCCGGCCACCCCACACGGAAACACCCCGTCAGCCGCCGGCCACCCCACACGGAAACACCCCGTCAGCCGCCGGTCACCCCACACGGAAACACCCCGTCAGCCGCCGGTCACCCCACACGGAAACACCCCGTCAGCCGCCGGCCACCCCACACGGAAACACCCCGTCAGCCGCCGGTCACCCCACACGGAAACACCCCGTCAGCCGCCGGCCACCCCACACGGAAACACCCCGTCAGCCGCCGGCCACCCCACACCGGAACACCCCCTCAGCCGCCGGTCACCCCACACGGAAACACCCCGTCAGCCGCCGGTCACCCCACACGGAAACACCCCATCAGCCGCCGGTCACCCCACCCAGAAACACCCCGTCAGCCGCCGGTCACCCCACCCAGAAACACCCCGTCAGCCGCCGGTCACCCCACCCAGAAACACCCCGTCAGCCGCCGGTCACCCCCACCCGGAAACACCCCCGTCAGCCGCCGGTCACCCCACCCGGAAACACCCCGTCAGCCGCCGGTCACCCCACCCGGAAACACCCCGTCAGCCGCCGGTCACCCCACCCGGAAACACTCCGTCAGCCGCCGGTCACCCCACACGGAAACACCCCGTCAGCCGCCGGTCACCCCACCCAGAAACACCCCGTCAGCCGCCGGTCACCCCACACGGAAACACCCCGTCAGCCGCCGGTCACCCCACCCGGAAACACCCCGTCAGCCGCCGGTCACCCCACCCAGAAACACCCCGTCAGCCGCCGGTCACCCCACCCAGAAACACCCCGTCAGCCGCCGGTCACCCCACCCGGAAACACCCCGTCAGCCGCCGGTCACCCCACCCGGAAACACCCCGTCAGCCGCCGGTCACCCCACCCGGAAACACCCCGTCAGCCGCCGGTCACCCCACCCGGAAACACCCCGTCAGCCGCCGGTCACCCCACCCGGAAACACCCCGTCAGCCGCCGGTCACCCCCCCCGGAAACACCCCGTCAGCCGCCGGTCACCCCACCCGGAAACACCCCGTCAGCCGCCGGTCACCCCGCCCGGAAACACCCCGTCAGCCGCCGCTCACCCCACCCGGAAACACCCCGTCAGCCGCCGGTCACCCCACACGGAAACACCCCGTCAGCCGCCGGTCACCCCACACGGAAACACCCCGTCAGCCGCCGGTCACCCCACACGGAAACACCCCGTCAGCCGCCGGTCACCCCACACGGAAACACCCCGTCAGCCGCCGGTCACCCCACACGGAAACACCCCGTCAGCCGCCGGTCACCCCACACGGAAACACCCCGTCAGCCGCCGGCCACCCCACACGGAAACACCCCGTCAGCCGCCGGCCACCCCACACGGAAACACCCCGTCAGCCGCCGGCCACCCCACACGGAAACACCCCGTCAGCCGCCGGCCACCCCACACGGAAACACCCCGTCAGCCGCCGGCCACCCCACACGGAAACACCCCGTCAGCCGCCGGCCACCCCCACACGGAAACACCCCGTCAGCCGCCGGCCACCCCACACGGAAACACCCCGTCAGCCGCCGGCCACCCCACACGGAAACACCCCGTCAGCCGCCGGCCACCCCACACGGAAACACCCCGTCAGCCGCCGGTCACCCCACACGGAAACACCCCGTCAGCCGCCGGTCACCCCACACGGAAACACCCCGTCAGCCGCCGGTCACCCCACCCGGAAACACCCCGTCAGCCGCCGGTCACCCCACCCAGAAACACCCCGTCAGCCGCCGGTCACCCCACCCGGAAACACCCCGTCAGCCGCCGGTCACCCCACCCGGAAACACCCCGTCAGCCGCCGGTCACCCCACCCGGAAACACCCCGTCAGCCGCCGGTCACCCCACCCGGAAACACCCCGTCAGCCGCCGGTCACCCCACACGGAAACACCCCGTCAGCCGCCGGTCACCCCACACGGAAACACCCCGTCAGCCGCCGGTCACCCCACCCACAAACACCCCGTCAGCCGCCGGTCACCCCACACGGAAACACAGGGAGGTAAAAGGGTGTCCCCCATATAGATATGCAATGTATTTTGTAATAGATATGCAATAGATATGTAATAGATGTTGTAATAGATATGCAATAGATATGTAATAGATGTTGTAATAGATATGCAATAGATGTTGTAATAGATATGTAATAGATGTCGTAATAGATGTTGTAATAGATATGCAATAGATATGTAATAGATGTTGTAATAGATATGCAATAGATGTTGTAATAGATATGCAATAGATGTTGTAATAGATATGCAATAGATATGTAATAGATGTTGTAATAGATATGCAATAGATGTCGTAATAGATATGTAATAGATGTTGTAATAGATATGCAATAGATGTTGTAATAGATGTTGTAATAGATATGCAGTAGATGTTGTAATAGATATGCAATAGATATGTAATAGATGTTGTAATAGATATGCAATATATGTTGTAATAGATATGCAATAGATGTTGTAATAGATATGCAATAGATGTCGTAATAGATATGTAATAGATGTTGTAATAGATATGCAATAGATATGTAATAGATGTTGTAATAGATATGTAATAGATGTTGTAATAGATATGCAATAGGGTCGAAGCCCCCTACAGGAGGATTGTGGTACTGCCGTCATGCTGTGGTCTGCTGTCAGTCTGCCAGGGAGAATGGCCTTTTGATGCTCCCTACTGCTGGGCTGTCATTAACTCTCTCTCCCTCCCTCCCTCCCTCCCTCCCTCCCTTCCCGGAGGACCTGAGCCCTAGGACCATGCCTCAGGACTACCTGGCCTGATGACTCCTGGCTGTCCCCAGTCCACCTGGTCGTGCTGCTGCTCCAGTTTCAACTCTTCTGCCTGCGGCTATGGAACCCTGACCTGTTCACCAGATGTGCTACCTTGTCCCAGACCTACTGTTTTCAACTCTCTCTCTCTACCGCACCTGCTATTTCAACCTCTAAATGCCCGGCTATGAAAAGCCAAGTGACGTTTACTCCTGAGATACTGACCTGTTGCACCCTCTACAACCACTGTGATTATTATTTGACCCCGCTGGTCATCTATGACCGTTTGAACATCTTGGAGAAAAATCTGTCCTTAATGGCCATGTCCTCTTATAATCTCCACCCGGCACAGCCAGAAGGGGACTGGCCACCCCTCAGAGTCTGGTTCCTCTCTAGGTTTCTTCCTAGGTTCCTGCCTTTCTAGGGAGTTTTCATAGCCACCGTGCTTCTACATCTGCATTGCTTGCTCTTTTTGGTTTTAGGCTGGGTTTCTGTATAGCACTTTGTGACATCTGCTGATGAAAAAAAGGCTTTATAAATACTATTTGATTGATTGATTGAACTGACTGACTGACTGACTCCTCCACTGAGTCACACTGAATATACTGGATAAACTGAATATACTGAATATATTTAATTTACAGAAATATATTGGATATACTGAATATACTGAATATATTGGATAAACTGAATATACTGAATATATTTAATTTACAGAAATATACTGAATATACTGGATATACTGAATATATACTCACCACACATTCACCTGTCCTATATCTAGTCACTGGCCCTTCAGTACCAGACAATATGCAATTCTGCAGACTGAGTTGGAGGAGTTGAGATGCTTTTTTGTGAGATAAAACAATCAATCTTAAACTAGCGGACTAAACTCCACTCCATGGTGAAGGAAGTTTCTGATGAACGTCACCAACGGAGTGGAATCTATCTCCAACTACATCAATTCGCCCTAGGTCAATACTTCAAAACATTAAAATTATGAAATTCCCACCTTGTACCTGTGTTTGTCGTCTGTTTAAAAAAAAAAACGATTGACCTTGAGCAAAGCGATGTCGTCGGAGCTAGATTTCATAAAGCCTGGTTTCATTTGACATTTTAGTCATTTAGAAGACACTCTTATCCAGAACAACTTACAGTAGTGAGGGTGTAGATTTTCATTGGTACTGGTCCCCTGTGGGAATCGAACCAACAACCCTGGCGTTGCAAGTGCCATGCTCTATCGACTGAGCCAAACAGGGCGGTCTTGGCTCAGTGCCACGCTGTTGGTGAAGTTCATCATAAAAAAATATAATCTTCCTTCACCATGGCGTGGAGTTTAGTCCGCTGATCTTAATCAAGTCCTTTCATCTAGCTGAGTTTGCATTGGTGGGATGAAGTCAGTGGCTGATTGAATACAGTCAGGGAAAAAAGTATTTGATCCCCTGCTGATTTTGTACATTTACATTTACGTCATTTAGCAGACGCTCTAATCCAGAGCGACTTACAAATTGGTGCATTCACCTTATAGCCAGTGGGATAACCACTTTACAATTTTTTCTTTTTTTTTTTTGGGGGGGGGGGGGGGGGGTAGAAGGATTACTTTATCCTATCCCAGGTATTCCTTAAAGAGGTGGGGTTTCAAATGTCTCCGGAAGGTGGTGAGTGACTCTGCTGTCCTGGCGTCGAGAGGGAGCTTGTTCCACCATTGGGGTGCCAGAGCAGCGAACAGTTTTGACTGGGCTGAGCGGGAACTATGCTTCCGCAGAGGAAGGGGAGCCAGCAGGCCAGAGGTGGATGAACGCAATGCCCTCGTTTGGGTGTAGGGACTGATCAGAGCCTGAAGGTACGGAGGTGCCGTTCCCCTCACAGCTCCATAGGCAAGCACCATGGTCTTGTAACAGATGCGAGCTTCAACTGGAAGCCAGTGGAGTGTGCGGAGGAGCGGGGTGACGTGAGAGAACTTGGGAAGGTTGAACACCAGACGGGCTGCGGCATTCTGGATGAGTTGTAGGGGTTTAATGGCACAGGCAGGGAGCCCAGCCAACAGCGAGTTGCAGTAATCCAGACGGGAGATGACAAGTGCCTGGATTAGGACCTGTGCCGCTTCCTGTGTAAGGCAGGGTCGTACTCTCCGAATGTTGTAGAGCATGAACCTACAGGATCGGGTCACCGCCTTGATGTTAGCGGAGAATGACAGGGTGTTGTCCAGGGTCACGCCAAGGCTCTTCGCACTCTGGGAGGAGGACACAACGGAGTTGTCAACCGTGATGGCGAGATCATGGAACGGGCAGTCCTTCCCCGGGAGGAAGAGCAGCTCCGTCTTGCCAAGGTTCAGCTTGAGGTGGTGATCCGTCATCCATACTGATATGTCTGCCAGACATGCAGAGATGCGATTCGCCACCTGGTTATCAGAAGGGGGAAAGGAGAAGATTAGTTGTGTATCGTCAGCGTAGCAATGATAGGAGAGGCCATGTGAGGATATGACAGAGCCAAGTGACTTGGTGTATAGCGAGAATAGGAGAGGGCCTAGAACTGAGCCCTGGGGGACACCAGTGGTGAGAGCACGTGGTGCGGAGACAGCTTCTCGCCACGCCACTTGGTAGGAGCGACCGGTCAGGTAGGAGTAGAGTGAGCCGCGCCGGAGATGCCCAGCTCGGAGAGGGTGGAGAGGAGGATCTGATGGTTCACAGTATCAAAGACAGCAGACAGGTCTAGAAGGACAAGAGCAGAGGAGAGAGAGTTAGCTTTAGCAGTGCGGAGAGCCTCCGTGACACAGAGAAGAGCAGTCTCAGTTGAATGACCAGTCTTGAAACCTGACTGGTTTGGATCAAGAAGGTCATTCTGAGAGAGATAGCAAGAGAGTTGGCTAAAGACGGCACGCTCAATAGTTTTGGAAAGAAAAGAAAGAAGGGATACTGGTCTGTAGTTGTTGACATCAGAGGGATTGAGTGTTGGTTTTTTGAGAAGGGGTGCAACTCTCGCTCTCTTGAAGACGGAAGGGACATAGCCAGCGGTCAAGGATGAGTTGATCAGCGAGGTGAGGTAGGGGAGAAGGTCACCGGAGATGGTCTGGAGAAGAGAGGAGGGGATAGGGTCAAGCGGGCAGGTTGTTGGGCGGCCTGCAGTCACAAGTCGCAAGATTGTATCTGGAGAGAGAGGGGAGAAAGAAGTCAAAGCATAGGGTAGGGCAGTGTGAGCAGGACCAGCAGTGTCATTTGACTTAACAAACGAGGATCTGATGTCGTCAACCTTCTTTTCAAAGTGGTTGACGAAGTCATCCACAGAGAGGGAGGAGGGGGGGGGGGGGGGGAGAATGTGGCAAAGAGCTTCCTAGGGTTAGAGGCAGATGCTTGGAATTTAGAGTGGTAGAAAGTGGCCTTAGCAGCAGAAACAGATGAAGAAAATGTAGAGAGGAGGGAGTGAAAAGATGCCGGGTCCGCAGGGAGTCTAGTTTTCTTCCATTTCCGCTCAGCTGCCCGGAGCTCTGTTCTGTGAGCTCGCAATGAGTCATCAAGCCACGGAGCTGGAGGGGAGGACCGAGCCGGCCGGGAGGATAGGGGACATAGAGAGTCAAAGGATGCAGAAAGGGAAGAGAGGAGGGTTGAGGAGGCAGAATCATGAGATTGGAGGGAGAAGGATTGAGCAGAGGGAAGAGATGATAGGATGGAAGAGGAGAGAGTAGCGGGAGAGAGAGAGCGAAGGTTGCGGCGGCGCATTACCATCTGTGTAGGGGCAGAGTGAGTAGTGTTGGAGGAGAGCGAGAGAGAAAAGGATACAAAATAGTGGTCGGAGACATGGAGGGGAGTTGCAGTGAGATTAGTAGAAGAACAGCATCTAGTAAAGATGAGGTCAAGCGTATTGCCTGCCTTGTGAGTAGGGGGGGACGGTGAGAGGGTGAGGTCAAAAGAGGAGAGGAGTGGAAAGAAGGAGGCAGAGAGAAATGAGTCAAATGTAGACGTAGGGAGGTTGAAATCCCCCAAAACTGTGAGGGGTGAGCCATCCTCAGGAAAGGAACTTATCAAGGCGTCAAGCTCATTGATGAACTCTCCAAGGGAACCTGGAGGGTGATAGATGACAAGGATATTAAGCTTAAATGGGCTAGTGACTGTGACAGCATGGAATTCAAATGAGGAGATAGACAGATGGGTTAGGGAAAAAATTGAGAATGTCCACTTGTACGTTTGCCCACTGACAAATAAATGATCAGTCTATAATTTTAATGGTAGGTTTATTTGAACAGTGAGAGACAGAATAACAACAACAAAATCCAGAAAAACGCATGTAAAAAATGCAATCAATTGATTTGCATTTTAATGAGGGAAATAAGTACTGACCCCCTCTCAATCAGAAAGATTTCTGGCTCCCAGGTGTCTTTTATACAGGTAATGAGCTGAGATTAGGAGCACACTCTTAAAGGGAGTGCTCCTAATCTCAGTTTGTTACCTGTATAAAAGACACCTGTCCACAGAAGCAATCAATCAATCAGATTACAAACTCTCCACCATGGCCAAGACCAAAGAGCTCTCCAGGGATGTCAGGGACAAGATTGTAGACCTACACAAAGCTGGAATGGGCTACAAGACCATCGGCAAGCAGCTTGGTGAGAAGGTGACAACAGTTGGTGCGATTATTCGCAAATGGAAGAAACACAAAATAACTGTCAATCTCCCTCGGCCTGGGGCTCCATGCAAGATCTCACCTCGTGGAGTTGCAATGATCATGAGAACGGTGAGGAATCAGCCCAGAACTACACGGGAGGATCTTGTCAATGATCTCAAGGTAGCTGGGACCATAGTCACCAAGAAAACAATTGGTAACACACTACGCCGTGTAGGACTGAAATCCTGCAGCGCCTGCAAGGTCCCCCTGCTCAAGAAAGCACATATACATGCCCATCAGAAGTTTGCCAATGAACATCTGAATGATTCCGAGGAGAACTGGGTGAAAGTGTTGTGGTCAGATGAGACCAAAATGGAGCTCTTTGGCATCAACTCAACTCGCCGTGTTTGGAGGAGGAGGAATGCTGCCTATGACCCCAAGAACACCATCCCCACCGTCAAACATGGAGGTGGAAACATTATGCTTTGGGGGTGTTTTTCTGCTAAGGGGACAGGACAACTTCACCGCATCAAAGGGACGATGGATTGGCCATGTACCGTCAAATCTTGGGTGAGAACCTCCTTCCCTCAGCCAGGGCAGGAAAATGGGTCGTGGATGGGTATTCTAGCATGACAATGATCCAAAACAAATGGCCAAGACAACAAAGGAGTGGCTCAAGAAGAAGCACATTAAGGTCCTGGAGTGGCCTAGCCAGTCTCCAGACCTTAATCCCATAGAAAATCTGTGGAGGGAGCTGAAGGTTCGAGTTGCCAAACGTCAGCCTCAAAACCTTAATGACTTGGAGAAGATCTGCAAAGAGTAGTGGGACAAAATCCCTCCTGAGATGTGTGCAAACCTGGTGGCCAACTACAAGAAACGTCTGACCTCTGTGATTGCCAACAAGGGTTTTACCACCAAGTACTAAGTCATGTTTTGCAGAGGGGTCAAATACTTATTTCCCACATTTTTGACATGCATTTTCTGGATTTTTTGTTGTTATTCTGTCTCTCACTGTTCAAATAAACCTACCATTAAAATTATAGACTGATCATTTCTTTGTCAGTGGGCAAACGTACCAAATCAGCAGAGGGGATCAAATACTTTTTTCCCTCACTGCATAATGGGAGTGTTCTTCATCAGAAGCAATGGTAGACAGTAATGCTTATTGAAGAATTCACTGGTAGACAGTAATGATTATTGAAGAATCCACTGGTAGACAGTAATGCTTATTGAAGACTTCCTGATTGAATCAGTGTGTGTCTTGATAACGACAAACACACACACACACACACACACACACACACACACACACACACACAGAGTCTTGTACAGCTAACCTTGTGGGAACTTCCAATTCAGTCCCATTCAAACTCCTATTTTCCCTAACCTTAAACCTAACCTGTACACTTACCCTAACCCTAACCCAAAAACCTAACCTTAACCCTAAACCTAACCCTAGCTCCTAATCCTAAACCTAATTCTAACCCTAACACTAATTCTAACCTTAATCCTAAACCCCCTAGAAATAGCATTTGACGTTGTGGGGACTAACAAAATGTCCCCAGTTGGTCAAATTTTTTGTTTGTTTACTATTCTTGTGGGGACTTCTGCTCCCCACAAGAATAGTTAAACACGTCCACACACACACACACAATGAATTTGAGCTTCTCCCTGGATAACCACCACTGTGGAACAATGGATTATACTCTCTTTTCTGATTGGCCAGTGATGACATCATCTCATATGAAGAGAGTCATTATGGGATTTCCTCTCTTCAGGCTCTGAGGCCGCTCAAGGAGAGCCACACCTGGTAAAGTCAGAAGGAAGACAGAGAGAACAGCCAACGGTGAAACCAACAGTATTCCTGCTAAAACCTTTGTCTTTAGGTCAGAGTGTGTGTTAAAACCATCCTTTCCCCTAACACAGTACATACCAGGTGTGTTGTTCCTTTACCCTAACATATTACATACCAGGTGTGTTGTTCCCTTACTCTAACACAGTACAGACCAGGTGTGTGATGTTCCGTTACCCTAACACAGTACAGACCAGGTGTGTGTTGTTCCTTTACCCTAACACAGTACAGACCAGGTGGGTTGCTCCTTTACCCTAACACAGTACAGACCAGGTGTGTGTTGTTCCTTTACCCTAACACAGTAAAGACCAGGTGTGTGTTGTTCCTTTACCCTAACACAGTACAGACGAGGTGGGTTGTTCCTTTACCCTAACACAGTACAGACCAGGTGTGTGTTGTTCCTTTACCCTAACACAGTACCAGGTGTGTGTTGTTCCTTTACCCTAAAACAGCACCAGGTGTGTGTTGTTCCTTTATCCTAACACAGTGCAGACCAGGTGTGTGTTGTTCCTTTACCCTAACACAGTACAGACCAGGTGTCTGTTGTTCCTTTACCCTAACACAGTACAGACCAGGTGTGTTGTTCCTTTACCCTAACACAGTACAGACCAGGTGTGTTGTTCCTTTACCCTAACACAGTACATACCAGGTGTGTTGTTCCCTTACTCTAACACAGTACATACCAGGTGTGTGATGTTCCGTTACACTAACACAGTACAGACCAGGTGTGTGTTGTTCCTTTACCCTAACACAGTACAGACCAGGTGTGTTGTTCCTTTACCCTAACACAGTACAGACCAGGTGTGTGTTGTTCCTTTACCCTAACACAGTACAGACCAGGTGTGTGTTGTTCCTTTACCCTAACATAGTACCAGGTGTGTGTTGTTAATTTACCCTAAAACAGCACCAGGTGTGTGTTGTTCCTTTATCCTAACACAGTGCAGACCAGGTGTGTGTTGTTCCTTTACCCTAACACAGTAGAGACCAGGTGTGTGTTGTTCCTTTACCCTAACACAGTACAGACCAGGTGTGTGTTGTTCCTTTACCCTAACACAGTACATACCAGGTGTGTGTTGTTCCTTTACCCCAACACAGTACAGACCAGGTGTGTGTTGTTCCTTTACCCTAACACAGTACAGACCAGGTGTGTGTTGTTCCTTTACCCTAACACAGTACAGACCAGGTGTGTTGTTCCTTTACAGTTGGTTTGCATCACTGTTGTATCACTTTAATGGGACAAGTGAGTCCGTGTTCACATTGACTCCACATCCCCTTGGCACTTTAGAGGTTCAACTTTTTTATTAATTCATGTGTAATCTGATTTTCAATCAAGATTGGAGAGTTTAGTGAACATAGAAATAATCAGTAAAAGTCAAAACATTCCATATTACAGACTTACATATTTTGTTTAGCTGTCAATACAAAAGTCACCACCAGAGGGAACCACTGCACCAAAAGTGTCCTGAGTCAAAGACCCAATCTCAACTCTTCCCTTAAACCCTACGCCAGGGATCATCAATTAGATTCAGCCACGGGCCGATTTTTTTATTGAGTGTATGATCGGCGGGCCAGAACATAATTACAAATAATTTGTAGACTGAAAATTGACCGCAAGAAACCCCAAACAGATATAATATTTGACTAAAACATAATCATTTCAAATCATCACGTGTTCACAATCATCAAGTCTCTCTATTATACTTGGGAACAGATATCCGAAATAAAAAATAACCTAGAGCTGATTTACTGGTGATTTTAGTCTTATGTCCAAAAACGGAATAATATATATATATATATATATATATATATATATATATATATATATATTGTTTTGCTCAGAAGACTTGGGAGGCCAAATAAAACCACAGGCTTCCAGTTGGGGAACCCTGCCCTACACCCTCTGCACCTGTGAAGATCCGAGAGTATTTGACAGGTCTAAGCAATATGGTATTAGCTCCACCCACTGCCCTCTGATAGGCTAGATGGAAGTTACACCATATTGCTTCTACCAATCGAAAACATCTCAAGAAGTGCAGGGTGTTGGGTCCAGGGTTCCGTTTGGGATTGGGCCTCTGACTCCACTGTCATTTAGCCGCCTTGTCCTGAGACGAATTCAGATAGGCCCCTCCCCGTTTTCATTCCGTTTGCCTCTGTTTGGTTCGATTTAGTTCCTAGTGAATACACCCGAATGGTGACATGACTGGAGTAGTGTGAAGTGAATGGATATGGTTAGAATTATGTCCAAAAGGTCTATTTTCATAACATCTGTTTTAAATCTTCTATGACGCGGGCTTCTTAAACCTTTTCAGCTCAAGACTCAGATTTACACTGAGTGTACTAAACACAATTCACACCTGCTCTGTCCATGCCATAGACTGACCAGGTGAATCCAGGTGAAAGCTATGATCCTTTATTGATGTAGATGAAGGGGAGGAGACAGGTTAAACAATTATTTTTAAGCCTTGAGACAACTGAGACATGGAATGTGCATGGGTGCCATTCAGAGGGTGAATTGGCAAGACAAAATATTTTTAAGTGCCTTTGAACGAGGTATGGTAGTAGGTGCCAGGCGCACCGGTTTGAGTGTGTCAAGAACTGCAACGCTGCTGGGTTTTTCACGCTGAACAGTTTCCCGTGTGTATCAAGAATGGTCCACAACCCAAAGGACATCCATCCAACTTGACACAACTGTGGGAAGCATTGGAGTCAACATGGTGCCAGCATCCCTGTGGAACGCTTTCGACACCTTGTAGAGTTCATGCCCCGACGAATTGAGGCTGTTCTGAGGGCAAAAGGGGGGTGCAACTCAATATTAGGAAGGTGTTCCTAATGTTTTGTACACTCAGTGTATATGAGATATTTGAGTAGCCTGACTCTGCAATGTGTTTTTAAGCTTTCTCAGTAAAGCGCTACGCATTTTATAACACAACTTGGTTAAATAACAAATAGCAGATGTTCTAAACCTTTAAACCATAAACATCCTAGTTACAAAATATACAGAAGTGCAGGATGTAATGAACAAGCTGAATGAAGCGTCTGTCTCCCACCACTGGACTGCCAGAGACCTCTGCACTGACTCCACCAGCCTTCAGGTGGCAGAGCAGAGCTGTGTTGTCATTCAATGTCCCTGTCCCTGCCCGTTGGCCTGCGTGTGTGTCTCCAGCGCCACCAGCAGGTTTAGAGGTAGAACTCCTCCTCATCCTCATCCGTCCCAACCTCATTGACAGAGCTGTTCTGAATCACCACCCCATTAATGCTGTAAGAGCTGTCCCATTGGCCGGGGCCACTGTTGGGGCGTGGCTGCTGCAGGGTGGAAGGCGTGCTATTGGAGGAGGCCAGGCTGTTGGTTCTCATGGGAACAGGGGGCCGGCCTAATGTTGACACCTTGGGCCTGACGTTGGAAGGGGTTAGGTCCTGTGGAGACGCAGAGAGAGGGCGTGGTGGCGGGGGTCTACAGCTCCTCCAGTATGCAGACACTACCGACAGGTCCACGATGCTGCTGCCCATATCCACCTTTATCCCTGTGTCCACGTCTGTCTCCTCTGCACCAATCAGAGCATCCACTTTGAGGCGAAAAGGCGGGACCAGGGAGGAGCTGAGGGAGTGGGAGTGGCTTCTGTGGTGGGCGGGGCTGGGGGAGGTCCCAGGGGAGGAGCAGGCGGCGCGGGAGCGAGAGCCACCAACCACTGCCAGACTGGGCAGGGAGAACAGGGAGCGGGTTCGACCAGTCCACCAGGCTTTAGAGCCAGCCTCCTCCTCCTCCTCCTCACAGGCCAGAGGCAGGGAGGTCTGGGAGGCCTGGCTGGACCTGCAGTGGGTCTGGGGCAGGGAGAACAGGGAGTGGGTTCGACCAGTCCACCAGGCTTTAGAGCCAGCCTCCTCCTCCTCCTCCTCCTCACAGGCCAGAGGCAGGGAGGTCTGGGAGGCCTGGCTGGACCTGCAGTGGGTCTGGGGCAGGGTCCGGGAGTGGGACGAGGCCTGGCTGGACCTGCAGTGGGTCTGGGGCAGGGTCCAGGAGTGGGACGAGGCCTGGCTGGACCTGCAGTGGGTCTGGGGCAGGGTGCGGGACGAGGCCTGGCTGGACCTGCAGTGGGTCTGGGGCAGGGTGCGCGAGTGGGACGAGGCCTGGCTGGACCTGCAGTGGGTCTGGGGCAGGGTCCGGGAGTGGGACGAGGCCTGGCTGGACCTGCAGTGGGTCTGGGGCAGGGTCCGGGAGTGGGACGAGGCCTGGCTGGACCTGCAGTGGGTCTGGGGCAGGGTGCGGGAGTGGGACGAGGCCTGGCTGGACCTGCAGTGGGTCTGGGGCAGGGTGCGGGAGTGGGACGAGGCCTGGCTGGACCTGCAGTGGGTCTGGGGCAGGGTGCGGGAGTGGGACGAGGCCTGGCTGGACCTGCAGTGGGTCTGGGGCAGGGTGCGGGAGTGGGACGAGGCCTGGCTGGACCTGCAGTGGGTCTGGGGCAGGGTGCGGGAGTGGGACGAGGCCTGGCTGGACCTGCAGTGGGTCTGGGGCAGGGTCCGGGAGTGGGACGAGGCCTGGCTGGACCTGCAGTGGGTCTGGGGCAGGGTCCGGGAGTGGGACGAGGCCTGGCTGGACCTGCAGTGGGTCTGGGGCAGGGTGCGGGAGTGGGACGAGGCCTGGCTGGACCTGCAGTGGGTCTGGGGCAGGGTCCGGGAGTGGGACGAGGCCTGGCTGGACCTGCAGTGGGTCTGGGGCAGGGTGCGGGACGAGGCCTGGCTGGACCTGCAGTGGGTCTGGGGCAGGGTCCGGGAGTGGGACGAGGCCTGGCTGGGCCTGCAGTGGGTCTGGGGCAGGGTGCGGGAGTGGGACGAGGCCTGGCTGGACCTGCAGTGGGTCTGGGGCAGGGTGCGGGACGAGGCCTGGCTGGACCTGCAGTGGGTCTGGGGCAGGGTCCGGGAGTGGGACGAGGCCTGGCTGGACCTGCAGTGGGTCTGGGGCAGGGTCCGGGAGTGGGACGAGGCCTGGCTGGACCTGCAGTGGGTCTGGGGCAGGGTCCGGGAGTGGGACGAGGCCTGGCTGGACCTGCAGTGGGTCTGGGGCAGGGTCCGGGAGTGGGACGAGGCCTGGCTGGGTCGGTGGGAGGGGGAGAGGAGCCTGGCTGGTCGATAGTGTGTCTGTGCTTGTAGCGGTCACCTAGGACCTGCAGGAGAGAGAGATTAGACAACAGTGAAGACAGTAGTGTTATAGTTCAATACACACACACACACCGGTCTGGAGCGTGAAGTCACGAGCTTTGCTGGTCGGCTAACGCGTAGCAACCAAAAGCTCTATTCTGCTGTAAATTACGATCGCCAGAACAGCCCCGGCTTTCGATCCCAGGCTGTGTCACAGCCGGCCGTGACCGGGAGACCCATGAGGCAGCGCACAATTGGCCCAGCGTCGTCCATGTTAAGGGAGGGTTTGTCCCATCGCGCACTAGCGGCTCCTCGTCGAGAGCTGGGCACCTGCAAGCTGACTTCGGTCACCAGTTGTAAGGTGTTTCCTCCGACACATTGGTGTGGCTGGCTTCCGGGTTAAGCGAGCAGTGTTGTCAAGAAGCAGTGCGGCTTGGTGGGGTCATGTTTCGGAGGACGCATGGCTCTCGACCTTCGCCTTTCCCGAGTCCATAGGGGAGTTGCAGCGATGGGACAAGACTGTAACTACCAATTGGATATCACAAAATTTTATTTATTATGATCAAGTTCGATCATCAAGGTGAATTATTTTCAAGGTGCTGGGGGAGGTCCCAGGAGAGGAGCAGGCGGCGCGGGAGCGAGAGCCACCAAACCCTGCCAGACTGGGCAGGGAGAACAGGGAGCGGGTTCGACCAGTCCACCAGGCTTTAGAGCCAGCCTCCTCCTCCTCCTCCTCCTCACAGGCCAGAGGCAGGGAGAACAGGGAGCGGGTTCGACCAGTCCACCAGGCTTTAGAGCCAGCCTCCTCCTCCTCCTCCTCCTCACAGGCCAGAGGCAGGGAGAACAGGGAGCGGGTTCGACCAGTCCACCAGGCTTTAGAGCGAGCCTCCTCCTCCTCCTCCTCAGAGGACAGAGGCAGGGAGGTCTGGGAGGCCTGGCTGGACCTGCAGTGGGTCTGGGGAAGGGTCCGGGAGTGGGACGAGGCCTGGCTGGACCTGCAGTGGGTCTGGGGCAGGGTCCGGGAGTGGGACGAGGCCTGGCTGGACCTGCAGTGGGTCTGGGGCAGGGTCCGGGAGTGGGACGAGGCCTGGCTGGGTCGGCGGGAGGGGGAGAGGAGCCTGGCTGGGAAAAAAAGTATTTAGTCAGCCACCAATTGTGCAAGTTCTCCCACTTAAAAAGATGAGAGAGGCCTGTAATTTTCATCATAGGTACACGTCAGAAAATCACATTGTAGGATTTTTAATGAATTTATTTGCAAATTATGGTGGAAAATAAGTATTTGGTCAATAACAAAAGTTTCTCAATACTTTGTTATATACCGTTTCTTAGCAACGACACAGGTCAAACGTTTTCTGTAAGTCTTCACAAGGTTTTCACACACTGTTGCTGGTATTTTGGCCCATTCCTCCATGCAGATCTCCTCTAGAGCAGTGATGTTTTGGGGCTGTCGCTGGGCAACACGGACTTTCAACTCCCTCCAAAGATTTTCTATGGGGTTGAGATCTGGAGACTGGCTAGGCCACTCCAGGACCTTGAAATGCGTCTTACGAAGCCACTCCTTCGTTGCCCGGGCGGTGTGTTTGGGATCATTGTCATGCTGAAAGACCCAGCCACGTTTCATCTTCAATGCCCTTGCTGATGGAAGGAGGTTTTCACTCAAAATCTCACGATACATGGCCCCATTCATTCTTTCCTTTACACGGATCAGTCGTCCTGGTCCCTTTGCAGAAAAACAGCCCCAAAGCATGATGTTTCCACCCCCATGCTTCACAGTAGGTATGGTGTTCTTTGGATGCAACTCAGCATTCTTTGTCCTCCAAACACGACGAGTTGAGTTTTTACCAAAAAGTTCTATTTTGGTTTCATCTGACCATATGACATTCTCCCAATCCTCTTCTGGATCATCCAAAAGCACTCTAGCAAACTTCAGACGGGCCTGGACATAAGCAGGGGGACACGTCTTGCACTGCAGGATTTGAGTCCCTGGCGGCATAGTGTGTTATTGATGGTAGACTTTGTTACTTTGGTCCCAGCTCTCTGCAGGTCATTCACTAGGTCCCCCCGTGTGGTTCTGGGATTTTTGCTCACCGTTCTTGTGTCATTTTGACCCCACGGAGTGAGATCTTGCATGGAGCCCCAGATCGAGGGAGATTATCAGTGGTCTTGTATGTCTTCCATTTCCTAATAATTGCTCCCACAGTTGATTTCTTCAAACCAAGCTGCTTACCTATTGCAAATTAAGTCTTCCCAGCCTGGTGCAGGTCTACAATTTTGTTTCTGGTGTCCTTTAACAGCTCTTTGGTCTTGGCCATAGTGGAGTTTGAAGTGTGACTGTTTGAGGTTGTGTCTTTTATACTGATAACAAGTTCAAACAGGTGCCATTAATACAGGCAACGAGTGGAGGACAGAGGAGCCTCTTAAAGAAGAAGTTACAGGTCTGTGAGAGCCAGAAATCTTGCTTGTTTGTAGGTGACCAAATACTTATTTTCCACCATAATTAGCAAATAAATTCATTAAAAATCCTACAATGTGATTTTCTGGATTATTTTTTCCCCTCAATTTGTCTGTCATAGTTGACGTGTACCTATGATGAAAATTACAGGCCTCTCTCATCTTTTTAAGTGGGAGAACTTGCACAATTGGTGGCTGACTAAATACTTTTTTCCCCCGCTGTATATTGTTGTTAGCTGTCAGGAGCCTCAGGTGAATACCAAGCTGAACACTGATCTGGCATCAGCTTCACCTGCCCTGTTCCTAACCTTTACCACCGGGAGGTGATAAGACAAACTGACCTTAGATCAGGTGTCAGGAGACAATCTCCCATTGTGAGAGAGGTCAGATGGGAGAGAACATCTCTTTCTGGGATGAAACGCAGCCAAGAAATGTCAACTAACTTCACTGCAGTATTTCACTATTAACTTCTGCGGACTAGGTTAGGGGTATTCTGATGTTGGAAGAAAGGGCTGATGAGGTGGAGGGGCTTGGAGGGGCTTGGAGGGGCTTGGAGGGGCTTCCAGTTCAAAGTAACCTACAGAGGGAGGGTCAATTCAACTGCAAGGTGATCTGCAGGAATCAGCTAAATTGACACATGGTGTCGAGAAGTTAGCATTTTCCACTTTAACATTGATGGAAGCTGTTGGGGTTGAAGTAAAAGTCAATGACAAGGCATCACACAACACCCAGCCTATTGCTTACAGCTGCCCTGAATACTGACACACACTAACCTACACACACTAACCTACACACACACTAACCTACACACACACTAACCTACACACACACTAACCTACACACACTAACCTACACACACACTAACCTACACACACACTAACCTACACACACTAACCTACACACACACTAACCTACACACACTAACCTACACACACTAACCTACACACACTAACCTACACACACACACTAACCTACACACACTAACCTACACACACTAACCTACACACACACTAACCTACACACACACTAACCTACACACACACTAACCTACACACACACTAACCTACACACACTAACCTACACACACACTAACCTACACACACACTAACCTACACACACACTAACCTACACACACACTAACCTACACACACTAACCTACACACACTAACCTACACACACTAACCTACACACACTAACCTACACACACTAACCTACACACACACTAACCTACACACACTAACCTACACACACACTAACCTACACACACTAACCTCACACACACTAACCTACACACACACTAACCTACACACACACTAACCTACACACACTAACCTACACACACTAACCTACACACACACTAACCTACACACACACTAACCTACACACACACTAACCTACACACACTAACCTACACAAACACTAACCTACACACACTAACCTACACACACTAACCTACACAAACACTAACCTACACACACTAACCTACACACACTAACCTACACACACACTAACCTACACACACACTAACCTACACACACACTAACCTACACACACACTAACCTACACACACACTAACCTACACACACTAACCTACACACACTAACCTACACACACACTAACCTACACACACACTAACCTACACACACTAACCTACACACACACACTAACCTACACACACACTAACCTACACACACACTAACCTACACACACACTAACCTACACACACTAACCTACACACACTAACCTACACACACTAACCTACACACACTAACCTACACACACACTAACCTACACACACTAACCTACACACACTAACCTACACACACTAACCTACACACACTAACCTACACACTAACCTACACACACTAACCTACACACACTAACCTACACACTAACCTACACACACTAACCTACACACACTAACCTACACACACACTAACCTACACACACACTAACCTACACACACTAACCTACACACACTAACCTACACACACTAACCTACACACACTAACCTACACACACACTAACCTACACACACACTAACCTACACACACACTAACCTACACACACTAACCTACACACACACTAACCTACACACACACTAACCTACACACACTAACCTACACACACTAACCTACACACACACTAACCTACACACACACTAACCTACACACACACTAACCTACACACACACTAACCTACACACACACTAACCTACACACACTAACCTACACACACTAACCTACACACACTAACCTACACACACACTAACCTACACACACACTAACCTACACACACTAACCTACACACACACTAACCTACACACACTAACCTACACACACTAACCTACACACACTAACCTACACACACACTAACCTACACACACTAACCTACACACACTAACCTACACACACACTAACCTACACACACACTAACCTACACACACTAACCTACACACACTAACCTACACACACTAACCTACACACACACTAACCTACACACACTAACCTACACACACTAACCTACACACACTAACCTACACACACTAACCTACACACTAACCTACACACACTAACCTACACACACTAACCTACACACACTAACCTACACACACTAACCTACACACACTAACCTACACACACTAACCTACACACACACTAACCTACACACACACTAACCTACACACACTAACCTACACACACTAACCTACACACACACTAACCTACACACACACTAACCTACACACACACTAACCTACACACACACTAACCTACACACACACTAACCTACACACACTAACCTACACACACTAACCTACACACACTAACCTACACACACTAACCTACACACACACTAACCTACACACACTAACCTACACACACACTAACCTACACACACACTAACCTACACACACTAACCTACACACTAACCTACACACACTAACCTACACACACTAACCTACACACACTAACCTACACACACACTAACCTACACACACACTAACCTACACACACTAACCTACACACTAACCTACACACACTAACCTACACACACTAACCTACACACACTAACCTACACACACACTAACCTACACACACACTAACCTACACACACACTAACCTACACACACTAACCTACACACACTAACCTACACACTAACCTACACACACTAACCTACACACACTAACCTACACACTAACCTACACACACTAACCTACACACACTAACCTACACACACTAACCTACACACTAACCTACACACACTAACCTACACACACTAACCTACACACTAACCTACACACACTAACCTACACACACTAACCTACACACACTAACCTACACACACTAACCTAAACACACACTAACCTACACACACACTAACCTACACACACACTAACCTACACACACTAACCTACACACACACTAACCTACACACACACTAACCTACACACACACTAACCTACACACACACTAACCTACACACACACTAACCTACACACACACTAACCTACACACACACTAACCTACACACACTAACCTACACACACACTAACCTACACACACTAACCTACACACACTAACCTACACACACTAACCTACACACACTAACCTACACACACTAACCTACACACACTAACCTACACAACAAAGTAATCAGCAACATACCAGGGAGTGTCGTTGATTAAAAGCTGAAAACACACAATGAACAACACATTTATAAAGCAATCAATTAAACAGAATCCCAAAACTCTCTATTTCAAGGTTGAATTAATATATAATTGACATCGTTACAATTAATCAAACTATCAGATCTGTGTCAAAGGAACACATTAAATGTGTTGTTAATTAAAAGATAGTAATTTGTTACACATTGCCTGCTACTTTCAACAAAAGCATTAGGGTTTTAAGTTTGCCATGGCAGATGTCCTCGTGCTTAGTGCCAAGCAGCAGGTGGATGGGTGAACAGCGAGCTCAGGAACCTTTCCAAAGTAAATTAAGTGTCGTGGCCCCCCCCAGCCGGCCCCCATGTGATCAAAACATTCTGACCTCCTCCTGCTTTAATCTGTCAAACCAAAGTAGCCCTTTTCAAATAAACCTAGTGGCCTCATGGGTGGAATGTTGTTAATAGTTTTCAGAATTTCAGAATGAATCAACATTATTTAAAAAACCAGCCAAAAATCCGGTGTTTCTATGTCAAACAGTTTTGTAATGTGACCTATATAAAGAGTGATCCTGGGACGGAAAACCAAAATGCATTTCAACTCTTTATCTGACATGGTACATGTGGCTTTTTTAAGCCCATAACTATGTGTGTCAGATGTAGATTTGTTCAAGACTACCAAGAAACACTCCGCGTGACCCTGATTTAGCCCACTGCAGTAAAAGGTCAATGAGCTTTGCGAGACTTGATGATTGGATCACTTGTCTCCCTCACCTACAGGTCATAGTTCAGGAGACAAATGAAGGTCTCGCATAACATAGGAATAACCAGTGGTGGAAAAAGTACCCAATTGTCATTGTTGAGTAAAAGTAAAGATACCTTAATTGAAAATGACTCAAGTAAAAGTGAAAGTCACTCAGTAAAATACTACTTGAGTAAAAGTCTAAAAGTATCTGGTTTTAAATATACTTCATTATCAAAAGTTAAAGTACACATCATTTCAAATTCCTCATTTTAAGCAAACCAGATGGCACCATTTTTATTTATTTATTCACTGATAAACTGTGGCACATTCCAACACTCTGACATCATTTACAAACAAAGCATTTGTGTTTAGTGAGTCCACCAGATCAGAGGCAGTAGGGATGACCAGGGATGTTCTCTTGATAAACGTGTGAATTTGATCATTTTCCTGTCCTGCTAAGCATTCAAAATGTAACGAGTACTTTTGGGTGTCAGGGAAAATGTATGGAGTAAAAAGTACATTATTTTCTTTAGGAATGTAGTGAAGTAAAAGTAAAAGTTGTCAAAAATATAAATAGTAAAGTAAAGTACAGATACCCCCCCCAAAAAAATACTTAAGTAGTACTTTAAAGTATTTTTACTTAAGTACTTTACACCACTGGGAATAACATGTTGATACAGTAGCAAGCCTGGAGTATACTAACCAGAAGAGAAAGACATGACAAGCTTTTCAAGACCTGTAAAGTTCCCAACTCCCCACAACACACTCACTCACCCTCCAGTCTCTGCTCCTGAATCCACAAGCTTTTCAAGACCTGTAAGGTTCCCAACTCCCCGCAACACACTCACTCACCCTCCAGTCTCTGCTCCTGAATCCACAAGCTTTTCAAGACCTGTAAGGTTCCCAACTCCCCGCAACACACTCACTCACCCTCCAGTCTCTGCTCCTGAATCCACGAGCTTTTCAAGACCTGTAAAGTTCCCAACTCCCCGCAACACACTCACTCACCCTCCAGTCTCTGCTCCTGAATCCACGCAGTCATCTTCTGTTGAATTCTTGTCCATCTCAGAGGATAACAACATATGTAGTCCCGTGTAGCTCAGTTGGTAGAGCATGGCGCTTGCGACGCCAGGGTTGTGGGTTCGATTCCCACTGGGGACCAGTATATAAAAAATGTATGCACTAACTGTAAGTCGCTCTGGATAAGAGCGTCTGCTAAAAATATAGAAATATTTTTGTATTTAGTTTGTACATTTGTCCTGAACCTTTGTTGATGTGCCACTCAAACGTTATTTTTTTCTACGTTAAAATAAGAGACGCCACAGAAGAGGAGAGAAGAGAAGAGGTGCGTACAGCTACTTCTCTCTTGCAGCAGAATAACATTCTCTCAAACTCTCCACCAGCAAAAAGGCTGGCTCCTCTACAGACTTTTGTTCCACTGCATAATCCCCGCTCCTTGAGCAAATGGTTGCCTTTATTGCCACCATGTGGTAGAGAGAGGTACTGTTGTACCTACTTTGATACAACGGTAGGCTAGAATGTATGACGATCACACATTGTATTATATTGTACAATGATAGTGGATAATGTTTTTAGACACCTAAACAATTTACACAATGATTCCATTCCATTCACAACTCTCAGTGTCATGATAGGGTTGGTAATCTTAGCCCGTAACACCTCACAATCTTCTACAGATGCACCATTGAGAGCATCCTGTCGGGGCTGTATCACCGCCTGGTACGGCAACTGCACCGTCCTCAACCGCAGGGCTCTCCAGAGGGTGGTGAAGGTCAGCCCAACGCATCACCGGGGGCACACTGCCTGCCCTCCAGGACACCTACAGCACACGGTGTCACAGGAAGGCCAAGCAAATCATCAAGGACCTCAGCCACCCGAGCCACGGCCTGTTCACCCCGCTACCATCCAGAAGGTGGAGACAGTACAGGTGCATCAAAGCTGGGACAGAGAGACTGGTAAAACAGCTTTTATCTACAGGCCATCAGAATGTTAAACATTTACCACTAGCCGGCCTCTGCCCAGTACCCTGGCCTGAACTTTAGTCACTGTTACTAGCTGGCTACCACTCTGTACTCACCCCTGCACCTTAGAGACTGCTGCCCTATGTACATAGTCATTCAACACTGGTCACTTCAATAATGTTTACATACTGTTTACCCACTTCATATGAATATACTGTATTCTAGTCATGGTTCATCCTATATAACTACTGCTGTACTCACCTTTTCTATTCATATACTGTCCATAATGTCTATACACACCATCTTATATATATATATATATATATATATATATATATATATATATATATATATTTATATTCCCGGACTCTGACATTATTTTGGGGATTTGTGTGTATTGTTTTGTATTGTTAGGTATTACTGTACTGTTGGAGCTAGGAACATAAGCATTTCACTACACCCGAGATAACATCTGCAAAAATATGTGTACGCGACCAATAAAATGTAATTTGAATCCCCAAGGTCTCCAAATTGTGAACTAGACATTCGTTTGGCGTCGGTAGGCTCTGTGATTGTCCTCCTTCCCCCCTCTGTCTTTCATCTAAATCTGTTTGGGTTATTTTGTTCTGTAAAGACAGAGCCTAGACAGCCATTGGGATTTGTGTTGTAAATAAGCCCAAGTGTTGTCCAATTGATAGAGAAGGAGATAGGATTTTAATATCAAAACACCCTTTACTATCACCCCTCCTTCTCATTGGTCTGGTAGAGAGAGGGGTGTTCCTTGGACTCCTTCTCACTGGTCTGGTAGAGAGGGGGTGTGGTCTGATAGAGAGGGGGTGTTCCTTGGCCTCCTTCTCATTGGTCTGGTAGAGAGGGGGTGTTCCTTGGACTCCTCATTGGTCTGGTAGAGAGCGGGTGTTCCTTGGACTCCTCATTGGTCTGATAGAGAGAGGGGGTGTTCCTTGGACTCCTCATTGGTCTGGTGGAGAGAGGGGTGTTCCTTGGCCTCCTTATCATTGGTCTGGTAGAGAGGGTGTGTGGTCTGATAGAGAGGGGGTGTTCCTTGGACTCCTCATTGGTCTGATAGAGAGGGGGTGTTCCTTGGCCTCCTTCTCATTGGTCTGATAGAGAGAGGGTGTTCCTTGGACTCCTCATTGGTCTGATAGAGAGGGGGTGTTCCTTGGACTCCTCATTGGTCTGACAGAGAGAGGGGGTGTGGTCTGGTTCCTTGTGGTCTCTCCTTATTACGTAATTATTATCCAAGATACTCCTGACCATTACACTCATAACCAAGAACTATCACTAACATCACATGGGGCTATTGTGTTACAGTATATCTGATCAACTCCCCCCCTCTGTTTCAACAGAACTCAGAGTGTCATGATGACCAGGCCTACTGGATCACAGTAGTTTATTTGAGAGTTTAAATTGAATAGCCTTCCTTGCATGCTGTGGATTATTCAAACACTCAACCACTCTGATAAACAGATCCTAATATGAACCAATATGTGAAACCCACTTAGCCTGAGGTGTGAGCATGAGGTGGAATGTAGCATGACACTTAGGCTGTGTTTACACAACCAGCCCTATTCTGATCTTTTCACCAATTATTGGCAAAAGATCTGATCTGATTGGTGAACAGATCAGAATTAGGCTGCCTTCTTGCACTTTCCACAGCCATGATGGATCTGTCTAAATGTTGAAGTCAGCCCTTTGTTGCTGTTGTCTCCGCTGAACCTACACATAACATACATTTTACATAGATAAAACAACACACCTGCATCCGAAAGAAAATACGAAACATTTGTAGAGCACAAACATGTTCTGCCCATTGTCGCCTCTTTCTACAACACAGACACACAATAGAAAGGACTGGGATCAGTGGAGGAGCCAGACATCGTTCACACATACAATACCTTAGCTAGCTAGTGTTGATGATCACAAGTTTACTGGAGAACGGAGACCAAGTAGAGACTTTCGGACAAGGTGGATGATTGTATAATATGAGGCAGTTTATTCAGAGGTAAAGATATCTGTAAATAGCGTGCACGGACCCGTTCGTCAACCTCGTAGGGAGATATCTGAGAGCGCGAGCCTAAACATTGTGTGCTGACATTTTATACAATAAAATAAAGTAGGTTGATTCTAGTAGTTCTGATCTTCTGATTGGTCCTGATGAGTTGGTCGAGGTCACTTCCATTGCATTGGCTCTGAGTCGGGTTCTCTGTCTTCAGATGTTCAGCCTAAGAGAAGGGGTTTTTTGTGTGTGTGTGCTTAACAATGATGATGTGTGTGTGTGTGTGTGTGTGTGTGTGTGTGTGTGTGTGTGTGTGTGTGTGTGTGTGTGTATGTGTGTGTGTGTGTATGTGTGTGTATGTGTGTGTGTGTGTATGTGTGTATGTGTGTATGTTTAACAATGATGATGTGTGTGTGTGTGTGTGTGTGTGTGTATGTGTGTGTGTGTGTGTGTGTATGTGTGTGTATGTTTAACAATGATGATGTGTGTGTGTGTGTGCGTGTGTGTATGTGTGTGTGTGTGTGTGTGTGTGTGTATGTGTGTGTGTGTGGGGGTGTGTGTGTATGTCCTCAGAGCAAGAAGTCGTGAGTTTGGGAGAACTGAGAGACCTATGGCGTGGGTGTTGTCCATAGCCACCTGCTGATAAGGCCGACAAGATAGAAGTCTTTGTGCATTGTATTAAATCCAAAGGCCCAACACAAGATGGGTTATGCACAAGATTTTAGTCAGACCAAGCTATAACATTATATATATTTACTACGACACTAGTAACCACATGTTGAACTGAACTGGGATCAGTGGAGGAGCTAGCCATCGTTCATACATCCAATACCTTAGCTAGCTAGTAACCACATGTTGAATTGAACTGGGATCAGTGGAGGAGCTAGCCATCGTTCACACATACAATACCTTAGCTAGCTAGTAACCACATGTTGAACTGAACTGGGATCAGTGGAGGAGCTAGCCATCGTTCACACATCCAATACCTTAGCTAGCTAGTAACCACATGTTGAATTCAGAATGTTAATATTGTAACGACCCTGTATTGTGTTCTGTGTTCATGGGTGTGTTACCGTTCTCATGGGTGCTAGCAGGGGTTAAATATGCCAGGACAGATGGAAAGGTTGGGGGGGTATGATGGGTAATCCCGCGGGGTTTTGGAATGCTTAAATAGGGGTTACGGTCTCATCTCTCTCTCTTCTGTTCGGGACCCTTTATTTTACATGTTATATTTGTGTATGTTCGAGGTTTAGCGGCGTGGGTTGTGGCCTGAACAATAACCCATTCAGGAATAAACCTGTGTTCTGCCTGTACACCTGGTGCCCGTCTCTCTTTTACTTTATGACCCAGCTGGGTCATTACAATATCATCCTAAAAAGTACAATTACAATTGCATCTTAACAATACCATCCACTTATGAGTAAATTCTAAATATACAACATTATTCGTGAACAAAACACTGTGTGTCATGACTTTGTGCTTAAAGGAATCTAACTTTTCTGAAAAAATGACAGACAAAGCGTCGCCTACCTCTCATAGTGCATCAAAAATGATTTGAGCACGAGCACGCAGGGCAAAACGTTAAGTACACACTCCCTTATTCCCAGGATGCAGACATGCATAAAAACAAATCAACATGCTACACTAATATAGGAACCTGGTGAAATTCACAAAGTATTTTAACAACTGTTACACTGTTGTCCCCGCTGAACCTCACGTGTAACAATGTTCTACTATAACCGTGACGATCTAATAGGCTCCATCACTCCTACAAATCTCTTGCTAATAAAATGACTCAAGGTGTAAATATTTTCCCTTTCTTGGCCCAGTGCAGTCAAAAACGTGATCCCCCCCCCCCATGTTTTATATATAATTCCACACTATGAGGTTGGAATAATACTGTTAAATTGTAAAACAATTATTATAATGGAATTTTAGTGTAAGAGCTGTTTGAAAAGACTAGCTGAAATTTCAGCCTGTGTGGTGGAGTTTTGGCCTTCCTGGTGACATAACAATTTTAGTTGAAAACAATCACAGTAAGGCACTTAATTATTACCCAGAAATGATTTGATATTGACATGAAAACAGCTGCACTGGACCTTTAAGTGAATCCCAATTAGTTGACATTGCACATCAGAAGCTGGGAGGCAGCAGATTCCCGACAGAGCAAATGTAAAGCTGTGGTCTATTTTTAAGGCTCTGGTTGTCCTCTTATCACAAGGCGAGTGACAGACACAAGAATATGCAGTCTGATCTATGATGACGTTCTATTATTGTGATACAGACAAATTAAGAATAAAGGTTTCTTCTGAAAGGGGGAGTTGTGTGTGTGTGTGTCTGTTAGTTTCCGGAGTTATAGCCTATTACAAAATACAGATGAGCTGAAATATGAGTCTTGGTGATTGATGATTGGAAGTTTTTATGTCCAAATCACTTCTGTGAAATGAACCCACTGCGCCAGTGAGTAAAGGGTGGACTTTTGGTGCTTTCAAGGCAACTGGGAATTCGGAAAGAAAAAAAAAGAGGTACATTAATGACGTCAGCGATCTTCAGGTCGGAAAGACGGAGCTCTAGAAAGATGCCGGAGTTCGATGAACATTCAAACAATTATTCCCATTGGAGCTCGTTTTTTTTTTTGCGTGTTCCCAGTTGTGTTGAATGCCCTGAAATGTCCGACTTGTTTAAAATACGGCATTTATCCCCATGATGTGAACTCCTTGAACCTTTTTTTATTTTGGACGTGCCCCCGGATTTGATTGGGCAGCAAGAGACCAACGCCTTCTGACGGCTCGTCAAACAGAAACCTGCTCCACGGATAGGATTTTGTCAACGTCACTGGAAGGAGTCGCGCATTGGTCTCAAACCTGTCCTGAACAGTCAGCCAGCAGCGGTGAATATAAAGCCGACCAACGTTTATAGAAATTTACACCACAGACACGAACAGAAGGATGTCCGCAGCGTCTTACTCTGAACGGATCACAATGGGGCCCCTGGTCGCAGCTATCGATCAAGGCACAAGCTCGACTAGGTTTCTGGTGAGTTGGTATGCACAACAAGCCACTGAGTTATAATAATAATATGCCAAGCGTGAATACATTTTTGTGTATGGGTGGTCCCGGGGATCGAACCCACTACCCTGGCGTTACAAGCGCCATGCTCTACCAGTTGAGCTACAGAGAACCACATTATGAATGGGTTGCATTCTCCTGTTAGTTTTTAAGGTCCTCTTAAATGTAACTTCATGTAGTCTACGTAATCTCCGAAAGGAATTATTTATTATGAGAGGACAATCAACAATAAACTAGTAATGTGGCATACTGCAAGAAAGGTTCAAATATCACATTCTGATAATTTAAAATAAATTGTTGAGGTGTAGTCACTGTTGAGGACATAAGCTCAAGTACACAGTACAAATATGATAAAACAATATGAAATATTTTATGAAATTTCCTATTTAACAACACATGAATAAGGCTTGAAATGACTTGTATGATTTCTAAATAGAGTGTAATCAAATTGTTAAACCACAAACTGTGTAAGTTTTCACCTTCCTTATAACTGTAAAATACATGTTTAGTATTTTCTGAAGGTCTCTCTTGATCAAAACGTCTGCCCCCACCACTGTGAACATCACACAGAGCTCTAGCCTGGCTTCCTGAACTCGTTAGGAACTTGCCTTTCATCTTATATTAATCTTGTCCAAACAGAAAGTGTTTTTTTGTTTAAAATCTATTCATTATTTTTTCGATGAATAGCTGTAAATTGATCTCTGAATGTACTATAGTGATGAAACCACTCTCTCCTGCTGTGCTGCAGTATAAGGAGTGCGGGCGTGTGCTATGTCAGTGGTGGTGAAGTAGGGTTCAGCCAGGAGTTGATGGACAGTCGGAAGATAAAAAAAAAATAGACAACTGTGTCCGTGGGAACCAGGGCTACTGCTCAATGCAAGCCATTTCAATCTACGGTGTCCACAGAACGATTTACAAGTGAAAATGTTGGTCCGAAACCGGTATCAGAACCACGCAGGCCCCTAAACAGGGGACTTTACATCTACAATGTTTTTAAGTAAACTGCAGTTTTTGTCCTCATGCTAGCTAGCTAGCAGTAGCCACAGCAGCCATTGTGGATTTTTTATTTATTTTTGGTTGTCATTTTATCAGACGCTCTTATCCAGAGCGACTTACAGTTAGTGAGTGCATACATTTTTATTTTTAATTTTTCATACCCCCCCCTGTGGAATGTCACGTTGAACAACAAATGAGCTGATTGGCTGACACTGCCATTCTAAAATGGCTGCTGTGGCTTCTGGTACCTACCATGAGGACGAAAAGGAAAAGTTTTTTCTGGAAAAAACTGTCAGTCGTTCAATCTTCTTGGTGTAACAGTTGAGATAATGGGACAGTTCGGAGTACAGCACATTTCTCATCCCTGGATTGAGGTATGTTTTCCGAGCCATCTCTTGCTCTGGCTCCATGGTGTCTTAATCTAAACAGGAAGCCTGTCCGACCCCAGCCCAATATATAGGAGCCTAATGTTACTCCTTAGAGTCCAAGGACCTGACATGTTCTGTTTAGAGGCGAAGTGGCTCTGGAAGCCAAAACAGACAAATACTCCATCTAAACGTGAATCGATTCTCAACTGTTCTGTTTAGAGGCGAAGTGGCTCTGGAAGACAAAACAGACAAGTACTCCATCTAAACGTGAATCGATTCTCAACTGCCGCACGGTTCTAGAATCACAAAGCCCTCTACTTTCATAGCACATCCAAAATAATTTCACAAAATGCTAAATACACACTTACGCTGACTGTTTTAACAAGGTCGCAGCCTACAGTAATTTTTCAAGTGACACGTTTGTGGCGTCTGTCTTCCGTTTTACACACAGGTGTTTCGGAGACGCAGGTAGCGATTTTTAGCACAGGTAGTCCCCTCTGTCTTCCGTCTGTTTTCCGTAAGCAAGAGCTGTGACATGGAGATACTCTGAGTGTATAAAACATTTGGGACACCTTCCTAATATTGAGTTGTACACCTCCTTTTGCCCCTCAGAACAGCTTCAATTCGTCCTGGGAATGGACTCTACAAGGTGTCGAAAGCGTTCTACAGGGATGCTGGCTCCATGTTGACTCCAATGCTTCCCACAGTTGTGTCAAGTTGGCTGGATGTCCTTTGGGTGTTGGACCATTCTTGATACACATGGGGAAACTGTTGAGTGTGAAAAATCCAGCAGTGTTGGAAGTTCTTGACACCCTCAAACCGGTGCGCCTGGCACCAACTACCATACCCTGTTTAAAGGCACTTCAATCTTTTGTCTTGCCCATTCAACCTCTAAATGGCACACATACACAATCCATGTCTCAAGGCTTAAAAATCCTTCTTTAACCTGTCTCCTCCCCTTCATCTACACTGATTTGAAGGTGACATCAATAAGGGATCATAGCTTTCACCTGGATTCACCTGGTCAGTCTGTCATGGAAAGAGCAGGTGTTCTGATTCAGAGGGGTTGGGTTAAATGTGGAAGACACATTTCAGTTGAATGCATTCAGCTGTACAACTGACTAGGTATCCCCCTTTTACCTTCCTTTTCCAGATGTTTTGTACTCTCAGTGTATGGCCATGTGGGAACCCTAACGCTATAAAGGTCTCGATTTAACCTCATTGTTTTTTGAAAATTATTTATTGCCGATAAGGTCCTCGTGTTTCCAAAACCGTACCGCAAGCGATGCGTGTTAATGTTCAGACGCACGTCGCGGCTCTTAAGAAACCCCCCCCCCCCCCCCCCCCCCCCCTACAGAAGACGCCTTCGTCCAATGACTCATGTAATGTAATGTAATGTAACAGAGTCATGATCAAGGGCGAGTCCGACCCTAGTGCAGCTGTAAGCAGGTTTGATGTAGACAGGCGTCCTTTAAGAGGGTATCGTATTGCTGTATCTATTTCCTTTTTTTAAATAGTCAATAGAGTTCTGCATACTACATTGTGACTCTTTCCCCCTCAAGTCACACCTTTGATTTCTCACCATTGATCACTACCTTGGTGGCAGCACTGGGATAGTTCCTACAGTATTAGAACAGCGTGTCAGCGTAGACTACTTCAAACCTCCCAAGAAATCTGGAACTCTATGGAACAAGTGATAAAGCACTTGCCCTATAGTTACTGGCCTCCCGAGTGGCGCAGTGGTCTAAGGTACTGTGCCACTAGAGATCCTGGTTCGAATCCAGGCTCTGTCGTAGCCGGCCGCGACCGGGAGACCCATGGGGCGGCGGCGCACAATTGGCCCAGCGTCGTTTGCAACGGCAGGGTTGTGGGTTCGATTCCCACGGGGGGGCCAATAAGAAAAAAAAAGTATGCACTCACTAACTGTAAGTCGCTCTGGATAAGAGCGTCTGCTAAATGACTAAAATGTAGGTTACTGGTTCAAACCCTGATCTGGTTGTTCTGCTATGTTATACAGTGAGGGGAAACAAGTATTTGATCCCCTGCTTTGTACGTTTGCCCACTGACAAAGACATGATCAGTCTATAATTTTAATGGTAGGTTTATTTGAACAGTGAGAGACAGAATAACAACAACAAAAATCCAGAAAAACTATTTGACCCCCTCTCAATCAGAAAGATTTCTGGCTCCAAGGTGTCTTTTTATACAGGTAACGAGCTGAAGTTAGGAGCACACTCTTAAAGGGAGTGCTCCTAATCTCAGCTTGTTACCTGTATAAAAGACACCTGTCCACAGAAGCAATCAGATTCCAAACTCTCCACCATGGCCAAGACCAAAGAGCTCTCCAAGGATGTCAGGGACAAGATTGTAGACCTACACAAGGCTGAAATGGGCTACAAGACCATCGCCAAGCAGCTTGGTGAGAAGGTGACAACAGTTGGTGTGATTATTTGCAAATGGAAGAAACACAAAATAACTGTCAATCTCCCTCGGCCTGGGGCTCTATGCAAGATCTCACCTCGTGGAGTTGCAATGATCATGAGAACGGTGAGGAATCAGCCCAGAACTACACGGGAGGATCTTGTCAATGATCTCAAGGCAGCTGGTACCATAGTCACCAAGAAAACAATTGGTAACACACTACGCCGTGAAGGACTGAAATCCTGCAGTGCCCGCAAGGTCCCCCTGCTCAAGAAAGCACATATACATGCCCGTCTGAAGTTTGTCAATGAACATCTGAATGATTCAGAGGAGAACTGGGTGAAAATGTTGTGGTCAGATGAGACCAAAATCGAGCTCTTTGGCATCAACTCAACTCGCCGTGTTTGGAGGAGGAGGAATGCTGCCTATGACCCCAAGAACACCATCCCCACCGCCAAACATGGAGGTGGAAACATTATGCTTTGGGGGTGTTTTTCTGCTAAGGGGACAGGACAACTTCACCGCATCAAAGGGACGATGGATTGGCCATGTACCGTCAAATCTTGGGTGAGAACCTCCTTCCCTCAGCCAGGGCAGGAAAATGGGTCGTGGATGGGTATTCTAGCATGACAATGATCCAAAACAAATGGCCAAGACAACAAAGGAGTGGCTCAAGAAGAGGCACATTAAGGTCCTGGAGTGGCCTAGCCAGTCTCCAGACCTTAATCCCATAGAAAATCTGTGGAGGGAGCTGAAGGTTCGAGTTGCCAAACGTCAGCCTCGAAACCTTAATGACTTGGAGAAAATCTGCAAAGAGGAGTGGGACAAAATCCCTCCTGAGATGTGTGCAAACCTGGTGGCCAACTACAAGAAACGTCTGACCTCTGTGATTGCCAACAAGGGTTTTGCCACCAAGTACTAAGTCATGTTTTACAGAGGGGTCAAATACTTATTTCCCTCATTAAAATGCAAATCAATTTATAACATTTTTGACATGCGTTTTTCTGTATTTTTTTGTTGTTATTCTGTCTCTCACTGTTCAAATAAACTTACCATTTAAAATTATAGACTGATCATTTCTTTGTTAGTGGGCAAACGTACACAATCAGCAGGGGATCAAATACTTTTTTCCCTCACTGTACCTCTACCTGAATAAACTGTGACGTGCTACAGTTTCACTTGTCTTGGTTAAACAGGAAGCTGTCCATTTTCTGGAGAGGATGTTGCTTTTTGACACGTCCTGCTGTGACTAAATATGCACGGCGTTCCAAGCGACATGAGTCTTGGCCTAACCAGTCTTGGACAACGTGTCTAACTCTCGCCAAAGTGTGGGCAACATGTAGCCTACACATTAACTACTATCCTATGGGTGAGAGGTCAAGCACTCCTTTCTTAAAATGTGCGTAGAGGGCAGGAGTCCAACTGGCCCCTGGCTCTTTTTAACAGGTAAAAACAATGAAGTAACAAGTTAAGTGAATTATTGATGAACAAAACACATCTTCAGTGTCTGGGGTAAAACCTGATAATCTAAACCACTTGTCTTTCCTGGACTGTAACACGATGCTTAGTGATTATTTCAACTGAGCATCACTTTTCACACTAATGTTATTCATTCTGTAAATTCCACGGTATCTACTGATGAGGACATGTATTCATCTACCTGAAAGGTTCATGTCCTGCAGTTATGTAACACCTGACGGTCGTGCTAATCAATGTTTGCTTTGTTTATCTGTCAACATTGTTGCTTGATAAGAGTTTTAAAACCAAGGGTGAACATTGTCTCTCATACCACCTTGTGGATTGCATGTCTCTGTGTAGGCTGTGTATGGGCAATTCCGTGGAAAAGTCGACCTGAGCATGCACAAATAGTTTGTCATTTCCAAATTAAAACACGTTCATAATTATCCTTAGGGGTCTACGTTGGAGTTCAGGCTTTTAACTGAAATGTTTTACTAGGAAATTGCAGAGTAGGAGGCCAAGTCTGAAAGGCTTTTCAGTCAATCATATTTCATGGCTTTTTGAAAGTGCTAGTTTCTTCACTCACAGCACAATGTTAGTTATGAAGATGAGATGTTAACCCTTTTACAAAAATTGCAGATGTTGTCATTAATGAGCTCCTAAATCAGAACACAGTGGCTGTGCAGTAACATGCTATATATCACATCAGCGCTCAGGGTCTCGGCTTACATTTTAGTCATTTAGCAGACGCTCTTATCCAGAGCGATTTACAGGAGCAATTAGGGTTAAGTGCCTTGCTTAAGGGCACATCGACAGATTTTTCACCTAGTCGGCTCAGGGATTAGAACCAGCGACCTTTCGGTTACTGGCACAACGCTCTTAACCACTAAGCTACCTGCCGCCCATCACAGCGCTGTATGGGTTTTGGCTGACAGCCATTATAAAGTAGAGTACCGCGCGGGACAACAAGTCCACCCAAGAAAATTTGCCGCGGAACACATCTGAATGCACTCATTCTATGCGCACAAAGATTGCGATCTGCTTCTCTGAATTGCCTTGTGAAAGCCTAACACTGTAAGATCGTATTTTTATGATTTTAGCTAGTTATGTTGGCAATAGAACAAGCTTTGAAATGATGCCCACCTGACCCAGATTGTGTTTTATAATAGCTGTTTTTGGAATCGCGTAAACAACAACAGTAACTGTGTGAGGGCGGGGACGCAGGGTTGTGTTCCAAAAAAAACAACTACAAGTGTGTTTGCTCTAGTTCCTCAACGGAACAGCAAGGAGAGCTCAAAAAGACACCACCTAGTTGAAGGCTCTTTCTTAAAAGTGCATTGAAATGACTAAGGAACTGTGCTCAGGTTGGAGAGATGTGCTGAGCAGTTGTTGGCTGCTTTTCCTTCACGCTGTGATCCAACTCATCCCAAACCATCTCAATTGGGTTGAGGTCTGGGGATTGTGGAGGCCAGGTCATCTGATGCAGCACTCCATCACTCTCCTTCTTGGTAAAATAGCCCTTACACAGCCTGGAGGTGTGTTGGGTCATTGTCCTGTTGAAAAACAAATGATAGCCCCACTAAGCGCAAACCAGATGGGATGGCGTATCACTGCAGAATGCTGTGGTAGCCATACTGGTTAAGTGTGCCTTGAATTCTAAATAAATCACAGACAGTGTCACCAGCAAACCACCCCCACACCATAACACCTCCATCCGTTCACCCACACCGCGTCTCACAAAGACACGGCGGTTGGAACCCAAAATCTCCAATTTGGACTCCAGACCAAAGGACACATTTCCACCGGTCTAATGTCCATTGCTCGTGTTTCTTGGCCCAAGCAAGTCTCTTCTTATTATTGGTGTCCTTTAGTAGTGGTTTCTTTGCAGCAATTCGACCATAAAGGCCTGATTCACACAGTCTCCTCTGAACCGTTGATGTTGAGATGTCTGTTACTTGAACTCTGTGAAGCATATATTTGGGCTGCAATTTCTGAGGCTTGTAACTCTAATGAACTTATCCTCTGCAGCAGAGGAAACTCTGGGTCTTCCATTCCTGTGGCGGTCCTCATGAGAGCCAGTTTCATCATAGCGCTTGATGGTTTTTGCGACTGCACTTGAAGAAACTTTCAAAGTTCTTGAAATGTTCCGTATTGACTGACCTTCATGTCTTAAAGTAATGATGGACTGTCGTTTCTCTTTGCTTATTTGAGCTGTTCTTGCCATAATATGGACTTGGTCTTTTACCAAATAGGGCAATCTTCTGTATACCCCCCCTACCTTGTCACAACACAACTGATTGGCTCAAACGCATTAAGAAGGAAATTAATTCCACAAATTAACTTTTAAGAAGGCACACCTGTTAATTGAAATGCATTCCAGGTGACTACCTCATGAAGCTGGTTGAGAAAATGCCAAGAGTGTGCAAAGCTGTCATCAAGGCAAAGGGTGGCTACTGCATGATTCCATATGTGTTATTTCATAGTTTTGATGTCTTCACTATTATTCTACAATGTAGAAGTGGTCTAAGGCACTGCATCGCAGTGCTAGCTGTGCCACTAGAGATCCTGGTTCGAATCCAGGCTCTGTCGTAGCCGGCCGTGACCGGGAGACCCATGGGGCGGCGCACAATTGGCCCAGCGTCGTCCAGGGTAGGGGAGGGAATGGCCGGCAGGGATGCTGGTAGAGTAGAGCATGGTGTTTTCAACGCCAGGGTTGTGGGTTCGATTCCCGCGGGGGGCCAGTATGAAAAATAAATACAAATATGTATGTACTCACTAACTGTAAGTCGCTCTGGATAAGAGCGTCTGCTAAATGACTAAAATGTAAAATGTAAATGTAGAAAATAGTAAAAATAAAGAAACCCTGGAATGAGTAGGTGTGTTAACTTTTCACTGGTACTGTATGTGAAAATGGCATGTTTCTATGTTTTGTAGTGAGGAAGGAAGATAAGCGTTTCTAATGACATCATCAGTGAGCATCATGTGATTTTAACCAATTATAAGTAGGAATTGCCTACTAATTGTCTACTAATTGGTTGATGCCATTGGAAACACTTGTCTTCCTCTATCTTTTTGACTACAAAACATAGAAACGTGCTAGTTTCACACGTTGATGTGGTGCTGGAGATGAATATTGAAATGTTTATTTAAAGCAATACAGACCAAATGTAACATCCCATGATATGTTTTAGGATTTTTTTTGGGGGGGGGGATCATCTTAACATTGTCTGTAACGCTTTCATCATGGTTTTATATGGTCTAGAATTGGTTTCTCTTTTGTGGATGTGATGGATGTTGATGTATCATATCTTAGCTTCAGAATGCTTGTTCTGATATGTGTTCTTCAGACTGTTACAGAAGCGATTGTTGAAATCTTGAAAATGATGTCTAAGATTATCTTGTAAATATATGCTTAAATGCATTTCTCATACGTGGTACTACTGTTGTTGTTTTTTTTGTTGATAGAAAGGTAAGTGTTAATAAACAATATGTGAATAGCCCTGGAGATGGCTCTAAATTAAACATTTTCATTGGTAGCAAAAGTTAGGAACACGGCATCAGAATGCATAAATATTTTTAATTGATTGAGATATTAGCATATTGGGCCTAGATTAATACTATACTGAACAAAAATATAAACGCAACATGTAACGTGTTGGTCCCATGTTTCATGAGCTGAAATAAAAGATCCCAGAAATCTTCCATACGCACAAAAAGCTTATATTTCTAAACTGTTGTACACAAATTTGTTTACATCCCTGTTAGTGAGCATTTCTCCTTTGCCAAGATAATCCATCCACCTGACAGGTGTGGCATATCAAGAAGCTGATTATACAGCATGATCATTACACAGGTGCACCTTGTGCTGGGGACAATAAAAGGGCACTCTAAAATGTGCAGTTTTGTCACACAACACAATGCCACAGATGTCTCAAGTTTTGAGGGAGCGTGCAATTGGCATGCTGGCTGCTGGAATGTCCACCAGAACTGTTGCCAGAGAATGTTATGTTTATTTCTCAACCATAAGCCGCCTCCAACGTTGTTTTAGAGAATTTGTTAGGACGTCCAAAAGGCCTCACAACTGGAGACCACGTGTAACCATGGCGTCGTGTGGGCGAGCGGTTTGCTAACGTCAACGTTGTGAGTAGAGTGCCCCATGGTGGCAGTGGGGTTATGGTATGGGCAGGCATAAGCTATGGACAATGAACACAATTGGATTTTATCGATAGCAATTTAAATGCACAGAGATACCGTGAAAAGATCCTGATGCCCATTACCGTGCCATTCATCCGCTGCCATCACCTCATGTTTCAGCATGATAATGCACGGCCCCATGTCGCAAGGATCTCTAAACAATTCCTGGAGGCTGAAAATGTCCCAGTTCTTCCATGGCCTGCATACTCACCAGACATGTCACCCATTGAGCACGTTTGGGATGCTCTGGATCGACGTGTACGACAGCGTGTTCCAGTTCCCGCCAGTATCCAGCAATTTCGCACAGCCGTTGAAGAGGAGTGGGACAACATTCCACAGGCCACAATCAACAGCCTGATCAACTCTATGCGAAGGAGATGTCGCGCTGCAGCATGAGGCAAATGGTGGTCACACCAGATACGGACTGGTTTTCTGATCCACACCCCTACTTAAAAAAAAAAAAAAAGGTTTTCTGTGACCAACAGATTCATATCTGTATTCCCAGTCATGTGAAATCCATAGATTAGGGCCTACATTTATTTACATTGACTGATTTCCTTTAAATGAACTGTAAATCGGTAAAAATCTTTTAAATTGTTGCATGTTGCGATTTTATATTTTTGTTCAGTATTAATCAGATATAAGATTACTTGCATCTCTCGATCTCTGACTCTCCTCTCCTCAGGTGTTCAATTCTAAAACAGCAGAGCTGATCAGTCACCACCAGGTTGGGATAAAGCAGAGTTTCCCTAAAGAGGGGTGAGTGTACACTCCTGACATCACATTGCAATAACGTCCGCTTGCCCAGTACCGATACTTTTATTAGCAGGCCTTCTCTTCTCCTCCTCTACTAGGGGGAATTCTGTTCCAACAGGATTGGTCAGTGATGACGGGGAGAATGGAAAGAGGGAAATATGGAAGGAGGATCTTATGAATGTCAATATTTACCAAATCTCCTCCCTGGGTTGAGTCAATACTAAGTACAAAGAACTGAGGTTACACTTTAATGAAGATCCCTTGGTTTTTATTCCCCTTAGCTGAATGCGTGAGCTGTCAAGAGTCCAATGTCCAGGGCTTCTTTACATTAGATAGGCAGAGAGAATACACAGACAATGGTGTTCTACTGCTATTAAAGCCTTATTTGGGAGTGTAGAATGCATTTGGAAAGTATCCAGACACTTTTTCTTTTTCCACATTTTGTTACGTTACAGCCTTTCTCCTCCCTCATCCATCTACACACAATATCCCGTAATGACAAAGCAGAAACAGGTTTTTAGAAATGTTTGCAAATGTGTAAAACATTTAAAAACCTGATATCACATTTACATAGGTATTCAGACCCTTTACTCAGTAAATTTGTTGAAGCACCTTTGGCAGCGATAACAGCCTAGAGTCTTCTTGGGTATGACGCTACAAGCTTGGCACACCTGTATTTGGGGAGTTTCTCCCATTCTTCTCTGCAGATCCTCTCAAGCTCTGTCAGGTTGGATGGGGAGCGTTGCTGCACAGCTATTTTCAGGTCTCTCCAGAGATGTTCGATCGGGTTCAAGTCTGGGCTCTGGCTGGGCCACTCAAGGACATTCAGAGACTTGTCCCAAAGCCAGTCCTGCGTTGTCTTGGCTGTGTGCTTAGGGTCGTTGTCCTGTTGAAACCTTCACCCCAGTCTGAGGACCTGAGCGCTCTGGAGCAGGTTTTCATCAAGGATCTCTCTGTACTTTGCCCCGTTCATCTTTCCCTCGATCCTGACTAGTCTCCCAGTCCCTGCCACTGAAAAACATCCCCACAGCATGAAGCTGCCACCACCGTGCTTCACCGTAGGTATGATTCCAGGTTTCCTCCAGTCGTGACGCTTGGCATTCAGGCCAAAGAGTTTCATCAGACAAGATCATCTTGTTTCTCATGGTCTGACAGTCCTTTAGGTGCTATTTGGCAAACTCCAAGCGGGCCTTCATGTGCCTTTTACTGAGGAGTGGCTTCCGTCTGGCCACTCAACCATGAAGGCCTGATTGATGGACTGCTGCAGAGATGGTTGTCCTTCTGGAAGGTTCTCCCATCTCCACAGAGGAACTCTGGTGCTCTGTCAGAGTGACCATCAGGTTCTTGGTCACCTCCCTGACCAAGGCCTTTCTCCCCCGATTGTTCAGTTTGGCCTGACGGCCAGCTCTAGGAAGAGTCTTGGTGTTTCCAAGTTTCTTCCATTTAAGAATGATGGAGGCCACTGTGTTCTTGGGGACCTTCAATGCTGACAATTTTTGGTACCCTTCCCCAGATCTGTGCCTCGACACAATCCTGTCTTGGAGCTCAACGGACAATTCCTTCGACCTCATGGCTTGGTTTTTGCTCTGACATGCACTGTCAACTGTGGGACCTTATATAGACAGCTGTGTGCCTTTTCCAAATCATGTCCAAACAATTGAATTTACCGAAGGTGGACTCCAATTTGTAAAAACATCTCAAGGATGATCAATGGAAACAGGATGCACCTGATCTCAATTTCGAGTCTGATAGCAAAGGGTCTGAATACTTATGTAAATAAGGTATTTCTGTGTTTTTAAAAAATAGCCTATTTTCACTTTGTCATTATTATAATAATAATAATAATAATAATATGCCATTTAGCAGACGCTTTTATCCAAAGCGACTTACAGTCATGCGTGCATACATTTTTTTTTGTGTATGGGGTGGTCCCGGGGATCGAACCCACTACCTTGGCGTTACAAGCGCCGTGCTCTACCAGCTGAGCTACAGAGGACCACCATGGGGTGTTGTGTGTAGGTAATGTTTTATTTTATATATTTTAGAATAAGGCTATTTACATATGTGCCTGGGTTCTTTTGGAAAGACTCTATGTCCGGTCAGGACCTTTTAAACCAACTGTCTTTTGCCCCTGACGAGAACAGTTGAACAGAGGGGAATTTGACCCAATAGGAGCGAAGGACAGCACCTGTTGTTCACGCCCAAAACAAAGCTGAGATATGACACTTGGCGTTCGACCTTCGACCTTGTTCCTTCTCTGAACTGCTACTTTCTAACAAACATGGTAAAAAACCTTTTTTCAGCAAAGTGCAAACACTTAGTTGATATGTCTCTTGGTTTCTCTCAGCTGGGTGGAAGAGGACCCTAAGGAGATTCTTCAGTCAGTTTATGAGTGTATGGAGAGGACCTGCGAGAAGCTTGGCCAGCTCAACATCGACATCTCCAACATTAAAGGTATGGTGGTATATATCTGTAGTGGTTATCCGGACTACATCATCAACATCTCCAATATTGACAGAGCTTGAAGAATTTTGAAAATAATCATGGGTAAGTGTTGCACAATCCAGGTGTAGAATGCTCTTGGAGACTTACCCAGAAAGACTCACAGCTGTAATCGCTGCCAAAGGTGCTTCTACAAAGTATTGAGTCAAGGGTGTGAACACTTATCTAAATGAGATATTGATGCATTTAATTTTCAGAAAAATTGCAAACATTTCTAAAAACATGTTTTCACTTTGTCATTATGGGGTGAGAATAAATAATCGATTTCATCCATTTTGAATTCAACAACAAAAATGTGAAATAAGTCCAGGGGTGTGAATACTTTCTATCTGTAGTGGTTCTCAGGACTCCATCATAAACATCTCCAACATTAAAAGGTACCTACAGTGGTTCTCAGGACTCCATTGGATGCAGCAGGGTGTGTGGCGTTTTATTTACCATTTTTGTTTTGTGTTTACCCAGCTGTCGGAGTGACCAATCAGAGAGAGACTACGCTGGTTTGGGACAAAGAGACAGGGGAACCACTCTACAATGCTATCGGTGGGTATTACCAAGCGAATTGGTAGACACAAACGTATGTGCCAGAAAGTACGGGGACACCGTCCCCATTGGAAGACTATTGGAAGGAACAGGCTGTTTTGGGATCGGAGTTCTAATTCAGTTTTAGTGACCTTTGCTTTGAAACACACACTGATTCAGACAGCTAGCCCCAGTCTCCCCCTCAAACCTCCACACAGTCTTTACTGTAACTCAACTTAGTAAATGTCCTAAGGTTGTGTGGGAAACCACACAGCACATGGCCAGATTGCATAACATCATCCAGTAGCATTGTTGCAATACCATTACACCCTCCCCCAGCTACAGGAAGTTGTATAGGATGTCAAAACAGTCATGCTTTTCATTCTGCCAGTTCCACCACTGTATGTCTATTGTTGAACATTTTAAGATGGGGTGTGTGTGTGTGTGTGTGTGTGTGTGTGTGTGTGTGTGTGTGTGTGTGTGTGTGTGTGTGTGTGTGTGTGTGTGGTACCAGTTAAAAGTTTGGGCACACCTACTCATTCAAGGGTTTTTCTTTATTTTTACTATTTTCTACATTGTAGAATAATATTGAAGACATCAAAACTATGAAATAACACATATGGAATCATGTAGTAACCCCCAAAAAGTGTTAAACAAATCAAAATATATTTGAGATTCTTTAAAGTAACCACCCTTTGCCTTGACGACAGCTTTGCACACTCTTGGCATTCTCTCAACCAGCTTCATGAGGTAGTCACCTGGAATGCATTTCAATTAACAGGTGTGCCTTCTTAAATGTTAATTTGTGGAATTTCTTTCCTTCTTAATGCGTTTGAGCCAATCAGTTGTGTTGTGACAAGGTAGGGGTGGTATACAGAAGATAGCCCTATTTGGTAAAATACCAAGTCCATATTATGGCAAGGACAGTTCAAATAAGTAAAGAGAAATGACAGTCCATCATTACTTTAAGACATGAAGGTCAGTCAATACAGAATATTTCAAGAACTTTGAAAGTTTCTTCAAGTGCTGTCGCAAAAACCATCAAGCGCTATGATGAAACTTGCTCTCATGAGGACCGCCACAGGAAAGGAAGACCCAGAGTTACCTCTACTGCAGAGGATAAGTTCATTAGAGTTACCAGCCTCAGAAATTACAGGCCAAATAAATGCTTCACAGAGTTCAAGAAACAGACACATCTCAACATCAACGGTTCAGAGGAGACTGTGTGAATCAGGCCTTTATGGTCGAATTGCTGCAAGGAAACCACTACTAAAGGACACCAATAAGAAGAAGAGACTTGCTTGGGCCAGGAAACACGTTGGTTCCATCCGCCATGTGAGACGCAGAGTAGGTGAACGGATGATCTCTGCATGTGTGGTTCCCACCGTGAAGCATGGAGGAGGAGGTGTGATGGTGTGGGGGTGCTTTGCTGGTGACACTGTCTGTGATCTATTTAGAATTCAAGGCACACTTAACCAGCATGGCTACCACAGCATTCTGCAGCTATACGCAATCACATCTGGTTTGCGCTTAGTGGGGCTATCATTTGTTTTTCAACAGGACAATGGCCCAACACACTTCCAGGCTGTGTAAGGGCTATTTCACCAATAAGTAGAGTGATGGAGTGCTGCATTAGATGACCTGGCCTCCACAATCACCTGACCTCAACCCAATTGAGATGGTTTGGGATGAGTTGGACCGCAGAGTGAAGGAAAAGCAGCCAACAAGTGCTCAGCACATGTGGGAACTCCTTCATGACTGTTGGAAAAGCATTCCAGGTGAAGCTGGTTGAGAGAATGCCAAGAATGTGCAAAGCTGTCATCAAGGCAAAGGGTGGCTATTTTGAAGAATCTAAAATCTAAAATATATTTCGATTTGCTTAACAATTTTTTTTGTTTCCTACATGATTCAATAGGCGTTATTTCATTAGTTTTGATGTCAGAGCAAAAACCTAGCCGTGAGGTCAAAGGAATTGTCCGTAGAGCTCCGAGACAGGATTGTGTCGAGGCACAGATCTGGGGAAGTGTACCAAAACACTTGTGCAGCATTGAAGGTCCCGAAGAACACAGTGGCCTCCAGCATTCTTAAATGGGAGAAGTTTGGAAACACCAAGACTCTTCCTAGAGCTGGCCGCCCAGCCAAACTGAGCAATCGGGGGGAGAAGGGCCTTGGTCTGGGAGGTGACCAAGAACCCGACGGTCACTCTGACAGAGCTGCAGATTTCCTCTGTGGAGATGAGAGAACCTTCCAGGAGGACAACCATCTCTGCAGCGCTCCACCAATCAGGCCTTTTATGGTAGAGTGGCCAGACGGAAGCCACTCCTCAGTAAAAGGTACATGACAGCCCGCTTGGAGTTTGCCAAAAGGCACCTAAAGGACTCTCAGACCATGAGAAACAAGATCGAACATCTCTGGAGAGACCTGAAAATAGCTGTGCAGCGACGCTCCCCATCCAACCTGACAGAGCTTGAGAGGATATGCAGAGAAGAATGGGAGAAACTTCCCAAATACAGGTGTGCCAAGCTTGTAGCGTCATACCCAAGAAGACTCAAGGCTGTAATCGCTGCCAAAGGTGCTTCAACAAAGTTCTGAGTAAAGGGCCTAATACTTATGTAAATGTGATATTTCCGTTTTTTATTTTTAATAAATTAGCAACAATTTCTAAACTGTTTTTTGCTTTGTCATTATGGGGTATTGTGTGTAGATTAATGAGGAAATAAAACAATTTAATCAATTTTAGAATAAGCCTGTAATGTATCAAAATGTGGAAAATGTCAAAGGGTCTGAATACTTTTCCCGAATGCACTGTGTGTGTGTGTGTATGTATCGCTCTCTCTGTTATTTTTCTATTGAAGTTGACTTTAAGCAGTGGTTAACTCCTTGTGTGCTGGTTATCGCTGTAGTTTGGCTGGACCTGCGCACACAGTCCACCGTGGAGAGGCTGATCAACAGGGCCCCGGGCAAGAACAAGAACCATCTGAAGGTGAGAGGAGAGGGCCCTGTCCCAAACCAACCCCTAGGCCCTACTTCATAGCCCCTACCCCCCATCATGGACACTAGCCTATAGGCACTTGTGGAGAAGATTAGATATTAGGTGCGAACAATATGATTGACGTATCTTTACCGTACTCTCTGATGGGTGACATCAACCGGGCAATACAGTCAACCCCCTTTGCTCACCCTTACATTGTCATCCCACCCCCTTTAATTTGTTTCTCCTCCATCTCTCTTTATCTCTCCCCAGCACAAGACTGGTTTGCCCATCAGTACATACTTCAGTGCTGTGAAGCTGCGTTGGCTCATGGACAACGTGGAGGAGGTCGCCGAGGCCATCCTGACCCACAGAGCCATGTTCGGTACCGTCGACTCCTGGCTCATCTGGGTAAGACTGGGCCCAACCCGAACCCTGCAGACTGGGTGAATTTTTTTTTTTTTAGTACTGGGCTGTTACAAAAAAAACCTGCAAAGGAATTCAGGATCAGAGTTGGCGATCAGTTAATGTTCAGATGGTTTATCTGTGATAAATAATATATCATCCAGACCATTGATTTTTATTTAACAGTTAAAAAAAAAAAGACACACAGGATATACGTTTTAAAACTTGTCAGGGATGACACAGTAAAGTCAATGACTTATTTCCATTGTGGTCCCAAAATCAACATTAGCATTCATTATCTTATGTGATGGTGACTTGAAACCCCACCTCTTTAAGGAATACCTGGAATAGTATAAAGTAATCCTTCTCTCCCCCCCCCCCCCCCCTCATGATAGCCATGGTTGTCCCACTGGCTATCATAAGTTGAATGCACCATTTTGTAAGTTGTTCTGGATAAGAGCGTCTGCTAAATGATGTAAATGTAATTGGTGTGGTCCTCCCACCCCAGTGTCTGACAGGGGGGAAGAGTGGCGGGGTGCACATCACAGATGTGACCAACGCAAGCCGAACCATGCTCTTCAATATTCACACCCTGGACTGGGACCCCGAGCTCTGCAAGTAGGCACACACACACACACACACACACACAACACACACACACACACACACACACACACACACACACACAAACACAAACACACACACACACACACACACACACACACACACACACACACACACACACACACACACACATACAAACACACACAAACACACACACACACAAACACACACACACACACAAACACACACACACACACACACTCACACACACAAACACACAAACACACACACACACACACACACACACACACACACACACACACACACACACACACACACACACACACACACACATACACACAAACACACACACACACAAACATGTTTGCATAGACATATCTGCATGAGTTCTTAATGATTTATTGTGCCTCGACACAATTTTTTAAATATATATATTTCCTGCATTATTTTGAACATATTTATTTGTCGGTTGTAGATATTTTGATGTCCCAATGGAAATTCTTCCCCAAGTGAAGAGCTCCTCAGAAATATACGGTTCTGTGGTGAGTTGATAGAACCTTCCGGTCTAGCTTGTGTGTCTAATGTGATGTTTTTGATTTCAAACCATTACCGAACCATGTTTTAAACATTAACCTACCTATCCAGGTTAAGTCCTATCATTTTTCAATAGAATGTAGCCATAAAGATGTTTTACGATCAAATATGAGATTTAAGTGACTAATAAAAGCAGGTAATTTGGTTTTATGACTAGTGTTTAGTTCCAACTGCCGCAAAGCTGACCTGATAAGATTCCAGGTGACTCTCATGATAGAAGACTATGTAATGGTTTGCGGTGTGGTCAATGTTACAGGGCTAAATTTGTTTCCTTGGTTAGACTGTTGGATCGTTCCCCAGAGACTGTGTTGATCAGACGTGACATACAGTGCATTCAGACTCCTTGACTTTTCCCACATTTTATTACACTACAGCCTTATTCTAAAATGGATTTAAAAAAATAAAAAATAAACATCAATCTACACACAATACCCCACAATGACAAAGCAAAAACAGGTTTTCAAACATATTTGCAAATTTAATATCACATTTACATAAGTATTCAGACCCTTTACACAGTACTTTGTTGAAGCACCTTTGGCAGCGATTACAGCCTTGAGTCTTCATGGGTATGACGCTACAAGCTTGGCACACCTGTATTTGGGGAGTTTCTCCCATTTTTCTCTGCAGATCCTCTGAAGCGCTGTCAGGTTGGATGGGGAGCATCGCTGCACAGCTATTTTCAGGTCTCTCCAGAGATGTTCGATCTTGTTTCTCATGGTCTGAGTCATTTAGGTGCCTTCTGGCAAACTCCAAGGTCTCTCCAGAGATGTTAGATCGGGTTGAAGTCCGGGCTCTGGCTGGGCCACTCAAGGAGAGTCCGAGACTTGTCCCGAAGCCACTCCTGCGTTGTCTTGGCTGTGTGCTTAGGGTTGTTGTCCTGTTGGAAGGTGAACCTTCGCCCCAGTCTGAGGTCCTGAGCGCTCTGGAGCACGTTTTCATCAAGGATCTCTCTGTACTTTGCTCCGTTCATCTTTCCCTCGATCCTGACTAGTCTCCCAGTCCCTGAAAAACATCCCCACAGCATGATGCTGCCACCACCATGCTTCACCGTAGGGATGGTGCCAGGTTTCCTCCAGACGTGACGCTTGGCATTTAGGCCAAAGAGTTCCATCTTGGTTTCATCAGACCAGAGAATCTTGTTTCTCATGGTCGGAGAGCCCTTTAGGTGCCTTTTGGCAAACTACAAGTGGGCTGTCATGTGCCTTTTACTGAGGAGTGGCTTCCGTCTGGCCACTCTACCAGAAAGGCCTGATTGGTGGTCCTGCAGAGATGGTTGTCCTTCTGGAAGGTTCTCCCATCTCCACAGAGGAACTCTAGAGCTTTGTCAGTGACCATCGGGTTCTTGGTCACCTCCCTGACCAAGGCCCTTCTCCCCCCGATTGCTCAGTTTGGCCGGGCGGCCAGCTCTAGGAAGAGTCTTGGTGGTTCCAAACTTCTTCCATTTAAGAATGATGGAGGCCACTGTGTTCAATGCTGCAGACATTTTTTTGGTACCTTTCCCCAGATCGGTGCCTCGACACAATCCTGTTTCGGAGCTCTACGGACAATTCCTTCTACCGCATGGCTTGGTTTTTGCTCTGACATGCACTGCCAACTGTGGGACCCTTATATAGACAGGTGTGTGCCTTTCCAAATCATGTCCAATCAATTGAATTCACCACAGGTGGACTCCAAGTGGTAGAAACAGCTCAAGGATGATCAATGGAAACAACAGGATGCACCTGAGCTCAATTTTGAGTCTCATAGCAAAGGGTCTGAATACTTATGTAATAATAATAATTGGTCATTTAGCAGACGCTCTTATCCAGAGCGACTTACAGGAGCAATTAGGGTTAAGTGCCTTGCTCAAGGGCACATCGACAGATTTTTCACCTAGTGGGCTCGGGGATTAGAACCAGCGACCTTTCGGTTACTGGCACAATGCTCTTAACCACTAAGCTACCTGCCGCCCATGTAAATAAGGTATTTCTGTTTTATATTTTGAATACATTTGCGAACATTTCTAAAAACATGTTTTTGCTTTGTCATTATGGGGTATTGTGTGTGTGTATATTGAGATATAAAAAATATATATTTTAGAATAATGCTGTGACGTAACAATGTGGAAAAAGGGAAGGGGTGTTTCCCTTTTGCACTGTTTATTCCTTGGTGATACAGAGAAATGCAGCTCATCTTGTGACAGTTGTCTTTGTAATGAGGGCAGGTTTAAATGGGTGAAATTTAAGAACTACATACAGGGAACGTTTGTGTGTGTGTGTGTGTGTGTGTGTGTGTGTGTGTGTGTGTGTGTGTGCCTGTTTGTGTTTTAGCTCCTGTGACCGTGTCATGGTTGCTGCACTGCTGTCAACGTAGTGTGCACCTTGCTCTGGTGTCCAGAGGTCATTTGACTGAGCTTGTTGCCCCTCCTACTTCTGACGTGTTCTTATCTGCCGCTGTCCCCTAAAATGGCCGCCCGTTGTCCCCAAAATGTCCTCTCTCTCTCTCACCTCAGCCTCCTGCCTCACTCTACCATTCCATGGAGAGAATGCCAGGCCTTTGGCTGCTCCCTTAGTTTCCAATACACCGTTCAGATGCTCATGAGTGTGGCTACAGCTATGCTAGTTATTTGGATTGTAGCATCTCGTGGACGGCCCTAACAGCTGATTTGGTTTGTCTGTAGAGACGGTTTGGACAGGTGGCCTGGTGTAGTGGTGTGGTTTTATGTTTTTAGAATGACCTGGTTGGCACGATCCTGTTGCCACTACTATTTTTAGTTCTGATTTTATAAAGGATTTGAGGACTTTTTTTAAGGGTTAAAGTTATTCAATGGACATTGTTGAGATTTGGTCTGGATCAGTAACTTCATTGCTTACTCTTATGTCTTTTTCATGCTCTTATAGTACTCTGGTCCTCTGGCAGGAGTTCCCATCTCCGGGGTAAGGAGTTCTTCCTCTTCTTGTTAATGCATCAAAACAATATACTCTGTGTGATATTGCCCAAGTTGGGAGTGAATGAATGTCCTAGCATTGACAGTAATGACTGACCGAGGTCGGTCGGTTAGTGTGTGATGATGATGACTAAACTCTGTTGTTATTGTTTGTGATGTCACAGTGTCTCGGGGACCAGTCGGCTGCTCTGGTTGGTCAGATGTGCTTCCAGGATGGACAGGCTAAAAACACGTAAGACCTACTCAATCCCTTCTCCTCAAGGCAGGTCTTCTCTCCTTACTCGGAAAGACTGACCGTGATATCCATAGCATTTTTATTGAGGTCCATACCCGTGTCACTTGAAGGTGGTGGTGGTGTGTAAACATTCGTCCTTAGACTGTCCATGTATCCGTGAGGCAGTTATAAACGAAGGAGAGGGGCTTTGACTCCGCCATTGTTTGGGAGGCTACCACGGTGCCTGTGTATCTCTGCTTTTCTGTGTGTGGCCTGCTGGTGTCACCATGGTACAGCTCGTTGTGTTCACAGCATAGGGTGTGGCTATGGTGTGGTTGATTAGGCCTAGCCGACACATTCATTCTCTGGAACTGGACGTGCTGGTTTAGGTCGTCAGAAAACACAGCCGTTAGAATATTTGAGTCAGTAGAATGTTCTGTATAAGCCTGGCTCCTCTCTAGCCTGGCTCCTCTCTAGCCTGGCTCCTCTCTAGCCTGGTTTCTTCCTAGATTCCTGCCTTCTAGAGAGTGTTTCAGCCACTGTGCTTCAATATCTGCATTGCTTGATCTTTGGGGGTTTCAGGCTGGGTGTACAGTGGGGAGAACAAGTATTTGATACACTGCTGATTTTGCTGGTTGTCCTACTTACAAAGCATGTAGAGGTCTGTAATTTTTATCATAGGTACACTTCAACTGTGAGAGACGGAATCTAAAACAAAAATCCAGAAAATCACATTGTATGATTTTTAAGTAATTAATTAGCATTTTATTGCATGACATAAGTATTTGATCACCTACCAACCAGTAAGAATTCCTGGCTCTCACAGACCTGTTAGTTTTTCTTTAAGAAGCCCTCCTGTTCTCCACTCATTACCTGTATTAACTGCACCTGTTTGAACTCTTTACCTGTATAAAAGACACCTGTCCACACACTCAATCAAACAGACTCCAACCTCTCCACAATGGCCAAGACCAGAGAGCTGTGTAAGGACATCAGGGATAAAATTGTAGACCTGCACAAGGCTAGGATGGGCTACAGGACAATAGGCAAGCAGCTTGAGAAGGCAACAACTGTTGGCGCAATTATTAGAAAATTGAAGAAGTTCAAGATTACGGTTAATCACCCTCGGGCTGAGGCTCCATGCAAGATCTCACCTCGTGGGGCATCAATGATCATGAGGAAGGTGAGGGATCAGCCCAGAACTACACGGCAGGACCTGGTCAATGACCTGAAGAGAGCAGGGACCACAGTCTCAAAGAAAACAATTAGTAACACACTACGCCGTCATGGATTAAAATCCTGCAGCGCACGCAAGGCCCCCCTGCTCAAGCCAGCGCATGTCCAGGCCCGTCTGAAGTTTGCCAATGACCATCTGGATGATCCAGAGGAGGAATGGGAGAAGGTCATGTGGTCTGATGAGACAAAAATAGAGCTTTTTGGTCTAAACTCCACTCGCCGTGTTTGGAGGAAGAAGAAGGATGAGTACAACCCCAAGAACACCATCCCAACCGTGAAGCATGGAGGTGGAAACATCATTCTTTGGGGATGCTTTTCTGCAAAGGGGACAGGACGACTGCACCGTATTGAGGGGAGGATGGATGGGGCCATGTATCGCGAGATCTTGGCCAACAACCTCCTTCCTTCAGTAAGAGCATTGAAGATGGGTCGTGGCTGGGTCTTCCAGCATGACAACGACCCGAAACACACAGCCAGGGCAACTAAGGAGTGGCTCCGTAAGAAGCATATCAAGGTCCTGGAGTGGCCTAGCCAGTCTCCAGACCTGAACCCAATAGAAAATCTTTGGAGGTAGCTGAAAGTCCGTATTGCCCAGCGACAGCCCCGAAACCTGAAGGATCTGGAGAAGGTCTGTATGGAGGAGTGGGCCAAAATCCCTGCTGCAGTGTGTGCAAACCTGGTCAAGAGCTACAGGAAACGTATGATCTCTGTAATTGCAAACAAAGGTTTCTGTACCAAATATTAAGTCCTGCTTTTCTGATGTATCAAATACTTATGTCATGCAATAAAATGCTAATTAATTACTTAAAAATCATACAATGTGATTTTCAGGATTTTTGTTTTAGATTCCGTCTCTCACAGTTGAAGTGTACCTATGATAAAAATTACAGACCTCTACATGCGTTGTAAGTAGGAAAACCTGCAAAATCGGCAGTGTATCAAATACTTGTTCTCCCCACTGTGAGTACTCTATAACAACTGCTGATATAAAAAAGGGATTTATAAAATACATTTGAAATTCGATTTGATTTAGATAAACATGGTAAACACATCACCAGAGATGTCCCCAGATCTCCCTCTGTTCAGTTGATAGAAATAGAATCTAGATGAGATGGATTGTGTTTTTTATGGTCAGACTCATCTCCTTTTGAAACCGGTCCCGTTTCTATTTAAAGGTATGGAACTGGTTGCTTCCTGCTGAGAAACACAGGGGTCACGGTAAAATGGCTTTACAAGTATAAATCATATTGTCATTTTTCTTTTACAAAATGGTGTCTGTTGCTCTAAAATGACACGCCCTGTACCCTCTCTCTCTCTGTCTCTTTCGTCTGGTCTCAGCCTGTGATGTCAGATCACGGTCTCCTGACCACGCTGGCCTACAAACTGGGGAAGGACTCACCAGCCTGCTACGCTCTCGAGGTATACATCTACTGTCTGTTATACTAGTCCTGTTATACTAGTCCTGTTATACTGTTATACTAGTCCTGTTATACTAGTCCTGTTGTACTGCTATACTAGTCCTGTTATACTAGTCCTGTTATACTGCTATACTAGTCCTGTTATACTAGTCCTGTTGTACTGCTATACTAGTCCTGTTATACTAGTCCTGTTATACTAGTCCTATTATACTGCTATGCTAGTCATGTTATACTAGTCCTGTTATACTAGTCCTGTTTTACTAGTCCTGCTATACTGTTATACTAGTCCTGTTATACTAGTCCTGTTATACTAGTCCTGTTGTACTGCTATACTAGTCCTGTTATACTAGTCCTGTTATACTGCTATACTAGTCCTGTTATACTAGTCCTGTTGTACTGCTATACTAGTCCTGTTATACTAGTCCTGTTATACTAGTCCTATTATACTGCTATGCTAGTCATGTTATACTAGTCCTGTTATACTAGTCCTGTTATACTAGTCCTGCTATACTGTTATACTAGTCCTGTTATACTAGTCCTGTTATACTAGTCCTGTTATACTAGTCCTGCTATACTAGTCCTGCTATACTAGTCATGTTATACTAGTCATATTATACTAGTCCTGTTATACTAGTCCTGTTATGCCTTGTCTGAAATGAAGCCCTGCAGTATGTTTGTGTCATGTTTTGATTGGCTCCTCTATGCTGGTGCTGACCTGTGATTGGTCTATTCCAGGGGTCGGTGGCCATAGCTGGGGCGGTGGTGCGCTGGCTGAAAGACAACCTGGGAATCATCCAGTCCTCCGCAGAGATAGGTGAGCTCTGCTCTGCAACACGCTGGACGTTTTTAAGTTGATTCATATTTACTGAAGACCCTCCTCACACTGCCCCTCTCGTTCCTCCTCCCTCCCCCTCCTCTCACAGAGAAGCTGGCAGGTGAAGTGGGCTCATCCTATGGATGTTACTTTGTTCCCGCCTTCTCTGGGCTGTACGCCCCCTACTGGGAGCCCAGTGCACGAGGGTGAGTGGCTATACGAGGGTGAGTGGCTATACGAGGGTGAGTGGCTATACGAGGCTGAGTGGCTATACGAGGCTGAGTGGCTATACGAGGCTGAGTGGCTATACGAGGCTGAGTGGCTATACGAGGGTGAGTGGCTATACGAGGGTGAGTGGCTATACGAGGGTGAGTGGCTATACGAGGGTGAGTGGCTATACGAGGGTGAGTGGCTATACGAGGGTAGGCCACTTGCACCTAATTGTGAAACAACCCTTTGCGCTTCAGACGTCATGCATTTCACTTGGTTTTATGTGACAAAATGTCACTAGATTTGAGGTGTGTGTTTAAGTTAACATGCGTGTATTCTGGCCTCCATTTAAACAGAGCTGCCGGTTTATTTATCTCTCTCTCTCTCTCTCTCTCTCTCTCTCGTTTCAACAGTATCATCTGTGGGCTGACTCAGTTCACTAACAAATCTCACCTGGCCTTCGCTGCTCTGGAGGCTGTCTGTTTTCAGACTAGAGAAGTATGGCTCTGAGTTCCATTCAGACTCAATCGCACAAGTCAAGCATCAGACTTTGATATTAAACTAACAGATATATATAATTGTCCAGATCCTGGAGGCCATGAACCAGGACTATGGGGTTGCTCTGAGCCAGCTCCAGGTAGACGGTGGTATGACCTCCAACAGACTACTGATGCAGCTGCAAGCTGATGTACTCTGCATCCCTGTGGGTAGGTACTCACACACACACACACACACACACACACACACACACACACACACACACACACACACACACACACACACACACACACACACTGCACTGAGGTAAAGCACATGCACTCGGTAATCTCTCACTTGAACTTTGACTCAACTACACACATTTGTGTGTCTACTTCCAAGGACGTACCAGGCACATTGACATCATGCACATGCACTCCGTCAAAACCCAAAACACACTACGCAGGGAGACACAGCTGCGACAGTACACTCTAACATGACCCTTTACCCAAATACACATACTCCCGAGGACGTGCAGTATTGGATTTCTGTGTGTGTGTGTGTGTCCCCCCCCCCCCCCCCCCCCCACCCCCCCAGTGAAGCCGTCCATGCCAGAGACCACGGCGCTGGGTGCGGCCATGGCGGCGGGAGCAGCAGAGGGGGTCGGTGTCTGGAGCCTGACCCCTGGTGACCTCACAGCCATCCCCACTGAGAAATACCAACCCATGATCAACCCTGAGGGTGAGAGAGCAGCGTCAGACCTTGATCCGTAGCCAGGGTTGGGGTCAAAGTGAATTGAAAACGCCAGTGTTTTTCTTTTGAGGATTTTAACAATTCATTAATTTAATTTTAAATCCACTTCTTCTTCAATTGGCTTATTTGGAAAACTGAATCGACCCCAACCCTGTCATCGTTAGGTATGACCATGAAGCATGACCATCATTTGATTTGAGATACCATATCAATTTATGCCTCATACTGCCATCTGGTGGTTAAATGTCTATTACATTAAGGCCATTCAGTTTATATTCTCAAACCTGACCTTGGGCAACAGTGACTAGGGTCTAGTTTCAATGATGGACTCTTTTGGCTTAGATGCTTTATGCCACTGCTTACGTCACTAATTTATCTGCTTTAATAAAATGCAAAATACATGCTCAAAAAAATTAAGGGAACACTTAAACAACACAATGTAACTCCAAGTCAATCACACTTCTGTGAAATCAAACTGTCCACTTAGGAAGCAACACTGATTGACAATACATTTCACATGCTGTTGTGCAAATGGAATAGACAACAGGTGGAAATTATAGGCAATTAGCAAGACACCCCCAATAAAGGACTGGTTTTGCAGGTGGTGACCACAGACCACTTCTCAGTTCCTATGCTTCCTGGCTGATGTTTTGGTCACTTTTGAATGCTGGCGGTGCTTTCACTCTAGTGGTAGCATGAGACGGAGTCTACAACCCACACAAGTGGCTCAGGTAGTGCAGCTCATCCAGGATGGCACATCAATGCGAGCTGTGGCAAGAAGGTTTGCTGTGTCTGTCAGCGTAGTGTCCAGAGCATGGAGGCGCTACCAGGAGACAGGCCAGTACATCAGGAGACGTGGAGGAGGCCGTAGAAGGGCAACAACCCAGCAGCAGGACCGCTACCTCCGCCTTTGTGCAAGGAGGAGCAGGAGGAGCACTGCCAGAGCCCTGCAAAATGACCTCCAGCAGGCCACAAATGTGCATGTGTCTGCTCAAACGGTCAGAAACAGACTCCATGAGGGTGGTATGAGGGCCCGACGTCCACAGGTGGGGGTTGTGCTTACAGCCCAACACCGTGCAGGACGTTTGGCATTTGCCAGAGAACACCAAGATTGGCAAATTCGCCACTGGCGATCTGTGCTCTTCACAGATGAAAGCAGGTTCACACTGAGCACGTGACAGATGTGACAGAGTCTGGAGACGCCGTGGAGAACGTTCTGCTGCCTGCAACATCCTCCAGCATGACCGGTTTGGCGGTGGGTCAGTTATGGTGTGGGGTGGCATTTCTTTGGGGGGCCGCACAGCCCTCCATGTGCTCGCCAGAGGTAGCCTGACTGCCATTAGGTACCGAGATGAGATCCTCAGACCCCTTGTGAGACCATATGCTGGTGAGGTTGGTCCTGGGTTCCTCCTAATGCAAGACAATGCTAGACCTCATGTGGCTGGAGTGTGTCAGCAGTTCCTGCAAGAGGAAGGCATTGATGCTATGGACTGGCCCGCCCGTTGCCCAGACCTGAATCCAATTGAGCACATCTGGGACATCATGTCTCGCTCCATCCACCAACGCCACGTTGCACCACAGACTGTCCAGGAGTTGGCGGATGCTTTAGTCCAGGTCTGGGAGGAGATCCCTCAGGAGACCATCCGCCACCTCATCAGGAGCATGCCCAGGCGTTGTAGGGAGGTCATACAGGCACGTGGAGGCCACACACACTACTGAGCCTCATTTTGACTTGTTTAAAGGACATTACATCAAAGTTGGATCAGCCTGTAGTGTGGTTTTCCACTTTAATGTTGAGGGTGACTCCAAATCCAGACCTCCATGGGTTGATACATTTGATTTCCATTGATAATTTTTGTGTGATTTTGTTTCAGCACATTCAACCATGTAAAGAAAAAAGTATTTAATAAGATTATTTCATTCATTCAGAGTGCATTTCGGAAGTGGCCACTCTGCATCAACTACCTTAACTAAAACCACTGCAAAGGTTTTAACTGCAAACTTTAGTTTTGAATCGCAAGGTTCTGGCATGTCTGCCTTGTGATTTGTTGGCAGAGTCCCCGGAAAATGTTTTCTCCCTTATCGATAGAGGAAGTGACATAGTTCCTCTCTGCCAAGAGTCATTGAAACCAGACCCTAGTCTAAGGTCGGGTTTACAACACTATTTGGTTTACATGACAGGCTCTCCACAATCTTTGTCTCGTAGAGTGAGTTTAACACACTGACATCTAGTGGTTATATGTATGTACTGCAGTTACCTTGAGGACAGGCACCTCCAATGTAACGGTCTGTCCCTCTGTTTCTCCTGTAGAGAGTGAGTTCCGGTACACACGCTGGAAGAAGGCCGTCCAGAGGGCCATGAACTGGGAGACCACAGAGCCTATCAGCAATGGCAACGGTGCAATCAGCAATGGGAACGGTGCAATAAGCAATGGGAACGGTGCAATCAGCAATGGGAATGGTGAGCGTTGACCAATAAGCACACCCTGTTTGTAACTGCATTAGCCATCTCATTTGTCATGGGCTATGCTGCACCATCTATGTATACATGGTAGTCTGACTGTGATACCCTGGGTCTCTCTATAGAGGATGACCGTGATACCCTGGGTCTCTCTATAGTGGATGACCGTGATACCCTGGGTCTCTCTCTATAGAGGATGACTGTGATACCCTGGGTCTCTCTCTATAGAGGATGACCGTGATACCCTGGGTCTCTCTATATAGAGGATGACCGTGATACCCTGGGTCTCTCTATATAGAGGATGACTGTGATACCCTGGGTCTCTCTCTATAGAGGATGACAGTGATACCCTGGGTCTCTCTATAGAGGATGACTGTGATACCCTGGGTCTCTCTCTAGAGGATGACCGTGATACCCTGGGTCTCTCTATAGTGGATGACCGTGATACCCTGGGTCTCTCTCTATAGAGGATGACCGTGATACCCTGGGTCTCTCTCTATAGAGGATGACCGTGATACCCTGGGTCTCTCTATAGAGGATGACCGTGATACCCTGGGTCTCTCTATATAGAGGATGACCGTGATACCCTGGGTCTCTCTATATAGAGGATGACCGTGATACCCTGGGTCTCTCTCTATAGAGGATGACCGTGATACCCTGGGTCTCTCTATATAGAGGATGACTGTGATACCCTGGGTCTCTCTCTAGAGGATGACCGTGATACCCTGGGTCTCTCTCTAGAGGATGACCGTGATACCCTGGGTCTCTCTATAGTGGATGACCGTGATACCCTGGGTCTCTCTCTATAGAGGATGACCGTGATACCCTGGGTCTCTCTCTATAGAGGATGACCGTGATACCCTGGGTCTCTCTCTATAGAGGATGACTGTGATACCCTGGGTCTCTCTCTATAGAGGATGACCGTGATACCCTGGGTCTCTCTTTATAGAGGATGACTGTGATACCCTGGGTCTCTCTATATAGAGGATGACCGTGATACCCTGGGTCTCTCTATAGAGGATGACCGTGATACCCTGGGTCTCTCTCTATAGAGGATGACCGTGATACCCTGGGTCTCTCTATAGAGGATGACCGTGATACCCTGGGTCTCTCTCTATAGTGGATGACAGTGATACCCTGGGTCTCTCTCTATAGAGGATGACCGTGATACCCTGGGTCCTGTATAACTGCAGTGTTGGGACAGAAGGTAAACAGTGTTCCCTGGGGTGTCCCTCTCCCCATCTCAACTGACCTCTAGGTCTGGGACATGTCTCACCCCTCTCCCCCTCTCAACTGACCTCTAGGTCTGGGACATGTCTCACCCCTCTCCCCCTCTCAACTGACCTCTAGGTCTTGACCATGTCTCACCCCTCTCCCCCTCTCAACTGACCTCTAGGGTCTGGGACATGTTAGTTTATGTTTGTGTGTCTTGAGTGAGATGCTTCTCCATTCTAAGACTACCATAGCCAAAATATATTTGTTAACTGAAACCCTGAATTTAAGTAGAAAGTCCATTTTACATGAGATGCAACAACTGTAACCTGCACAAAATGGGGAATGCTACCTAACTGAAATGTGAGTGCCACTAATGCCATTGCAATGCATATATACCTCAGCCACTATTATCTGCCTTTGGTGATACATTCCATGAGTTTAAGATTGGGATTTTCATTAAAATAAAACGACAGACTCCTTTTGCGCTCATCTAAACCTGTCACCTTCTTCTGTCTCTCTCTCATCACACAGGACAGCACTAGTAGGATCTGAGCCAACACATTTCACTAGGAACCATTGGGGGATACATGTGGAGTTGAAGAGGGGGAAACATACAGAATGAACACCCACCCCCTCCGTAGGTCCACCTAAATCTGATTGGTTTTTGGGCATGCTGCGTACTGCCTTCTTCCTGAGAGCATCCCTAGTCCACAGTCTGTTCCCTCCTCTTAGTCCCATGGAGAAGGACCCTGCCTGTGGACTTCATCTGGGAAGAAAGGCCCACATATCAAAATATGGAATCAATTGATGGAACTACACTGTGTGACTGAACTGTGATAAAGACTAATTCTCCTGTGGAAGGAAAAAGACCGTCCCTATCATGTCTGTTAGTTTTTTTTACTATGAATTTATTAAGCAGCTGATATCTTAACGTTTTTCTTTTTTGTTTGTCTCATATGTTTGGTAATTTTAACAAATGGTGATTTACTGTACATTAAAAAAATACTAATTAAAATTACACTGGTTAGGAGTAGCTCTATCGTTGAACAGGCTACATATCTATAATGTGGAATGGAAGGCATGTTGAGAAATGGTTGCAACTCTGATGATCCTAGATCTACCTAGCTATATATGGGTCCACTTGAAGGAACCTCTGTAGGAAAAGCGTCGCAGGTCCTTATAGCACTTTATAATTTACGATTTGCGTCTCGGAGTACATGAAATGGGTATCGTGCTCAACTGTTTTTAAAGGGTAAATGTTTTTTTTTTTTTTTTAAATCAATTAACAGTAATGCTTTTTTTGCAAGGGATTTATCAATTGGTAATGAATGGGGATGTAAAGGCAGGCAAGGAATAAACTCGGTGAAAGAGGAATCTAAATGCTAACTGTACAAGAAGGTCAGTTGGTTATTAATTACTGAGAAATGTCAACCTGCAAAATGGTTTCAGGTCAGACTGTTGTAAGAAGAAATGAATCTGTCCAATGTGCTTCATATCCCAAATGGCTGCTTTTGACATTGATACAGAGAACCATGGTATGGACCTTGGTATGTATAATGATCATTTGCATTTTCTTGAACTAATGTACAGTATGTAAATCTAATATGAAATCTAAAGCCCCCCTCATTCTGGGTATGGGAAGAAAGGGCCAGTATTCATATCATTTGAGGTACAGGGGCCCTTAAACTGTTTTAAACTACAGAGATTATTTTTAATTGTATTTTTTTTGTCATGATTTGATGAAATGTTTTATTAGATTTTTCTCAAATGAGTTTGGGTGCCTCCATTCTGTTGTGAAAAGATGAATGTGACTTGAATGTGACAATGCACATTGCAATAAAGTTTTACTTAAAAAAACGGTCTGGATTTTCCTTCACCGTTAAACCTGTCCTGTCTCATAATAATAATAAGCATTTAGCAGACGCTTTTATCCAAAGTGACTTACAGTTATGTGCGCATACATTTTTACGTATGGGTGGTCCCAGGGATCGAACCCACTACCCTGGCGTTACAAGCGTCATGCTCTACTAATCGACCACCCAATGAAAGTGGCCTGAGGCATCATACCCGCAGTGGGAACAAGGGCACGTGCCCCTTAGATTTGTCCTGTATGAATTTTTTTTCAGATGTTAAATAACTTACTAAGCTTCATTTTTAAACCCACGTTTTATCTTTTTTTTTTTTTTTTTTTTTTTGGTGTGGGCAAACTGACCATCTGTCGGCTCTCCACATAGGTGATTACCAAGTGCCCAAACTGTATGCTGTACTGTAGGTAGATATTGGACTCACTCTCTCCAGTCACTTTGTGGCCTCGTATAACAGTTTTCACGCGGCTCTTCCTCGAACATGAAGCGGCGGAAAGTATGTGCAGCTTTTCTGAAGCTTTCACAGAGTTCAGCCTCGTCCGTGGAGTCCAGTCGCGACACGTTGTCAGGAGTTGTAGGGGTGGGGAACACGAAGCGTGAGGGGGAAGTAGTTCCAGAATCACTGATCTTTTTACCAACACCTGAAAGATAACGTGTTCTAGTACACCCAGATATTGGGTGCGTCCCAATAATATCGTCAATTGTACATTCATTCACTACTTCCCACAAATCTAAAGCCGTTGGATTGTTGGAGGCTCGAAGGAGTTTCCACCATATTTGTAATACCAGCCATTTTCCTTTGAAATCATTGAAGGGAAGTGAACAAGTGCAAACTTTGGGAGGATGGAGAGATAATTGGGACGTAGCCTATCACGACCTGCAAGATCGTCAACATTGGTAAGACATTAAATATTGCCAGAAGACAAAAACAATAACAAACAAGCAAATCAAAACATGAGCTAAAATCTTTTGACCGGAATGTAGTTGTTGTGGGTCGTTTTTTGCTATTTCTCTCAGGTGGATAAACAGCAGGGAGTCTTTGAGGATCAATAATGGTTTTGGTTAACATGGATAATATTAATATATCTATTGCTGATTTATCATGAATTACTGTATTTGTAGGGCTGTTTTTATAATTCAGTTGAGGGATATTAATGAATATCACCTTTCCGGAGTTGCAGGGAATTCTCCAGATACTGATCTGCAGTGATTTCTCTGCCGTTGATTTCGAGCTGTGGAGTGACGTCTCTGACGGCCCACACAAAATTAGGAAAGAACTGAACAAACTGGGAGACCTCTCCTTCCTCCTCATCATCAGAGGATGAAGATCCACTGGAAGACTTCACTTTTATCAACTCTGTCAGCTCACTCACAAATCTATAGGGCCGGTCGAGGATTGATACAGTAATTCACAAAGCTCACATGGATGACAGTGTCAGGCAAGGTTCAACAGGGGTACAGGGACCTGAACTTAAGGGAAGTGAAAAATCAACAAATACAGTATGTAGGCTATGACAAAATAATGGATTTTCTGTTTAGATTTGAACTGACACAGTAACATCAGTTCTTTGAAAGTCGCAGACATTGCTTTTAGTCAAAACCAGCTCTTCAAGGCAAACTAAAGCTTAGAATGAATCCTGGGAACTGACATCCTGAGAATTCTAAAGTCCTTTCCTGCTGTAGTGTATTAGGATTATGTCTTTGTTAATGTTTTTAAGTGGAACTGAAAGGATGTTTATTTAGTGTCAGAGGGAAGGTTTTAGTGTGACGCCACATACAAAATACAGGAAGTGTGTGTTGTAGACAGGGGATTGGACAGTAGAGGGAGCCACCCATATCTTGGGAAGATTATATATACTGGGTAAAAGCGAAGAAGAGATTGGAACAGACATTATCTTTGGACACTGTTCTCCAGCCCGGCAGGGTCTGTAAACTTATGCTGAAATCTTGTGATATGAATAAAACTTAAGATCAAGGTTCAGTATGAGCGGACTCCTTTGTTTCACAGCAATAATTACCAGCATTGACACGATACGACACTGCCACCTGAGAAAATAATTATTACGTAGCACTGATAAACACATATTTTGGTACTTTTTTTAGGATCCCCATTAGCTGTTGCGAAAGCAGCAGCTACTCTTTCTGGGGTCCACACAAAACATAAAACATGACATATTACAGAACATTAATAGACAAGATCAGCTCAAGGACAGAACTACATACATTTTTAAAATGGTACACGTAGCCTACATATCAATACATACACACAAACTATCTAGGTCAAATAGGGGAGAGGCGTTGTGCCGTGAGGTGTTGCTTTATCTGTTTTTTGAAACAAGGTTTGCTGTTTATTTGAGCAATATGAGATGGAACGGAGTTCCATGCAATCATGGCTCTATATAATACTGTAAGCTTTCTTGAATTTGTTCTGGATTTGGGGACTGTGAAAAGACCCCTGGTGGCATGTCTGGTGGGGTAAGTGTGTGTGTCAGAGCTGTGTGTAAGTTGACTATGCAAACAATTTGGGATTTTCAACACATTGTTTCTTATAAAAGGAAAAAGTGATGCAGTCAGTCTTTCCTCAACTCTTAGCCAAGAGAGACTGGCATGCATAGTATTTATATCAGCCCTCTGAATACAATGAAGAGCAAGACGTGCCCGCTCTGTTCTGGACCAGCTGCAGCTTAACTAGGTCTTTCCTTGCAGCACTCGACCTCACGACCGGACAATAATCAAGATTAGATAAAACTAGAGCCTGCAGGACTTGCTTTGTGGAGTGTGGTGTCAAAAATGCAGAGCATCTCTTTATTACGGACAGACCTCTCCCCATCTTTACAACCATTGAAGCTATATGTTTTGACCATGACAGTTTACAGTCTAAGGCAACACCAAGTAATTGAGTCTCCTCAACTTGTTCAACAGCCACACCATTCATTACCAGATTCAACTGAGGTCTAGAACTTAGGGAATGATTTGTACCAAATACAATGCTCTTAGTTTTAGAGATGTTCAGGACCAGTTTATTACTGGCCACCCCATTCCAAAACAGACTGCAACTCTTTGTTAAGAGTTTCAGTGACTTAATTAGCTGTGGTTGCTGATGCATACAGTGCCTTCAGAAAGTATTCAGACCCCTTGACTTTTTCCACATTTTGATACGTTACCGCCTTATTCTAAAATTGATTAAATTGTTTTTTCCCCTCATCAATCTACACACAATACCCCATAATGACAAAGCAGAAATCTAATTTATAAACAAACAAAAAATTGAAATATCACATTTACATAAGTATTCAGACCATTTACTCAGTACTTTGTTGAAGCGCCTTAGGCAGCGATTACAGCCTTGAGTCTTCTCTGTGGTATGACGCTACAAGCTTGGCACACCTGTATTATTTATGCATAGTCACTTTAACTCTACCCACATGTATATATTACCTCAATTACCTCGACTAGCCGGTGCCCCCGCACATTGACTCTGTACCGGTACCCCCTTGTATATAGCCTCCCTACTGTTATTTTATTTTACTGCTGCTCTTTAATTATTTGCTATTTTTTATTTATCTACTTTTTACTTAACACTTTCATTTGTATTTTTTTTTTTTTTTTAACTGCATTGTTGGTTAAGGGCTGTAAGTAAGCATTTCACTGTAATGTCTACACCTGTTGTATTCGGCGCATGTGGCCAATTTGATCTGAGGTAGAGCCTATCGTCTGTGCACGTGTTTGTTGGGAGGACATTGGCTAGCTTCCCCATCATCCACTGTCTCCCCAGATCCTGTAGTAGTGAACCTTCTCTCCCGGATAACGGTACGGCACGCGTAACAAACGTATGGCACGCGTTATTCAACTCATTCTGTGCCGTACAGCCTCTTTCCACCAGGTGTAGCGCTTCTCTCGCAGATTAAAAACAAGAAATGATCAACGATGAGTGCAATGGTCAGTGTAAAGTTAATTACTCGTGAGTTCGTCAATAGTTAATTCAATCAATTGTACATATTTTCCGCGTAATCACTGCAAGCCATCATGACTCTCAAAAACCGCGACAGCCACAGTTTAATTGTGAAGATTAAGCGCCGCCCTAAAACCCTATTCAAATTCGACACAATCCTTCAAATAGGTATGAGACATTATATAAACTCTTTATAGTGTTTTATTTACATTGTAGAGGTGATAAGTTGGACAAATGACAAGACAAGACAAATATGGCATATTCCTCTCCAGCCAGAGGAAGTAGTTGTTGCTAAACATTACCTCTGAAAAAAGAAAAAAAAAAGATGCCACTTCTGACATGTCCTGTTTGTCTAAACTGTTAGACCCTGATATGTTCCCATCACTGAAGGCAATCACACAGGCCGCGCTGACCATCCCAGTCAGCAGCTCTGAGAGATCTTTCAGTGCATTAAGACGTCTACATACCTGGCTTAGGAGCCCAATGACCCAAGATAGAATTCATCATGATATACATACTAAGATATACTGGTACATACTAACGCTTGGGAAAGAGTGAAGTCATAGACAGGTTTTCACTGAAAGTTTCATTTAGTTTCATTTCATTTCTAATCTTTATGGATGGACTAACATCCTAGTACTGTGTAATAATAAAACTCACAAACATTGTTAATATTTAGTTGGAAAAAGGATTGTTTGCTTTATGTACAGTTATAATAGAATACATTATATTATAATATTATCATAAAAGTCTACTGCTATAATACAATACATTATATTATAATAAAAGTCTACTGCTAAAGTGAGTTTACACAGTTCCAACATAATCCAAAAAATGGCAGCCTAAAATCCCAATCCTGCTGTATTGCAGGTAACTAGAACATTATTTCATGCAAAACATTAATTAGTGGTTTAGGCTGCCACCATTTTGGATTGTTCTGGAACATCAGAGTGACCAGCTCACATTAGTTAGCAGTAATATGACCATCATCAACATGAGGCTATTATTTTTTTTTTTTCTGCCAATCAAATATTGGACATGGTTTATGAAAACATTGCAACAAAAATAATGATACAAATAGTTTTTCAAACAATTTATCTTCATGGAAGTTATTTGAACTGTTCCTGCCATAATATGGACTTGGTCTTCTACCAAATAGGGCTATCTTCTATATACCCCCCCCTTCCTTGTCACAGCACAACTGATTGGCTCAAATGCATTAAGAAGGAAATTCCACAAATTCACTTTTAAGAAGGCACACCTGTTAATTGAAATGCATTCCAGGTGACTACCTCATGAAGCTGGTTGAGAGAATGCCAAGAGTGTGCAAAGCTGTCATCAAAGCAAAGGGTGGCTATTTGAAGATTCTCAAATAAAAAATATATATGTTTTTATTTTTTTGTCACTACATGATTCCATATGTGTTATTTCATAGCTTTGATGTCTTCACTATTATTCTACATTGTAGAAAATAGTTTAAAAAAAAATTAAAACCCTTGAATGAGTAGGTGTGGCCAAACTTTTGACTGGTACTGTATATTTATTATAATATTAACATTAAACAGTGGACACCTAAGCCTTTGCATGCAATGCCCTGATACATTTAGTGCTCAAATCTCTGACAGCTGAACCATTTTACATTTACATTTTAGTCATTTAGCAGACGCTCTTATCCAGAGCGACTTACAGTTAGTGAATACATTTTTTTTTTATACTGGCCCCCCGTGGGAATCGAACCCGCAACCCTGAGGTGGACAATTATTGTTTTAGGAAAGTAGCCTAAAAGAACCCCGCAAAAATAGGCTGTAACGTTCTGTATATGCTACACATCGAGACACAAGGAATAGTGTTTTTGTAATTTGTCATAGGCTGTTTTTAAGGATACGTAAATGTGGCTCATTTGGATGGTGCTGGGCTGTTCCAGGTTGGATCTGAATGCATATGGATGTCTATAACATTTCTTAAATGTTTAGTCAATTAAAGTCTTCACTGTCCGGCGCCAAATTTTCCTAAAGGAAACTCTGAAATGGCATATTATTTTTTATGAAGATTTTTTAAAATATTCACATGAAAATGTGTTGGCAATTAGATGGAAACCTGGCCATAGACACCCTAAAGACTCTGGCAAGTGCTCTAGTCCAGTGTCATTTTGATTTAGCTGCACATCATGCGTTCACCAGCAGCCCCAAACATCTACAATCAGCTACCAGTCAAACAAGCTTGTAAGAATTGGACTTAAACTCCCCCCTCATACTCATCTGGAGGTTGAGCATTTTTAAAATCTCTATCTCTGTAATGTGTCTGTATCTATGTAATTGTATATGTATTTATTACAGACCAATGGAAATAAGTTCCCGACTTTATTGTGCAATCCCGGTCACTTTAAAAAGCTTTGTGTATATATGTATTTCTTTTTTACTGACAAATAATATCAGTCAGTCAATCCAAACTGTGCGGTGGCCAATTCATGAATGGAAAGAGACATCTGTTACAAAACACCAAAACGTTGATTGAAATTTGGAGATTGTCAAGCCAAGCCTTAGATACTGGGTAAGACTACACGGTAGGGAGGGATGTCTTTTCTGTTTGTCCAGATTAACATAGTCTATTTATTGTGGTGTTGAAAACGCAAACCGTGATATTGAAGTGCCCGAAGTCGGTAGGCTTTGTTCATTGGTTGTGTTGTGCATTGGCACAGAAACCTGTTGGTTTAAAATTTGATGCATATATTTTATATAATTATAAATGGCATCAATTTCCCCCTACCTGATCATTGTCTGCAGCCATCTCTGATTGCAGTGTAATGAAAGAGCCAGGGAGAGTGAGCTCGTCTGTGGTGGTCAGCGAACCCTCAACCTTCTGGCCCGTAGCCATGCGTGGCATTGACTGTGCCACAATAGCATGCTTAAGTGACAAAGTCGGTATTCACATTTATAAACAGGGTCACTACAGTTATTTTTATTTGTGGTCGTAAACATTATTTTGAATTAATTCTATGAGGGGTGAAGGTGTTCAATTTATTTTACAGTACAAGGGGAGGGTCATGTGAAAATGTGTTTTACTTTGGGGAGGGGGATGCATTTATTTTTTATGACACCTTGAGTTGGATCAACCCCCCAACCCCCCAGTAAATTTCGATCTGTCCCTAATATAAAATCTGAAAATCATGACAAGAAACTTTTTTTAAAATTTATATTCCTCTAAACAAAGAAAATAAACCCAACATAGATATTGCAAGAATAAATAAAGGTGTGAAAATAATTCAACCTCACAAGGATTGAGCACCAGATGTCTGTTTATATAGCATTAGCCCCAAGTAAAATCCTCCATTTTGCTATCAGTTGTCCATTTCTCATTTGAGAAGCTTGAACTGGGACACAGACAATGTCATGTTTGAATGAGAGACAATATGATATGGGTACCATGCTTTGAATGAAATAACGGTAAAGCTTTTTGCGAGGGATCATCGATGGATAATGAAAGGGGTTCAGTGTAACAAATTTGCATTGACACATTTCTAAGGGGAAGTTGAACTGTACAATGCGCTTCATAAACCAAATTGCTGCTTTTCAGTCGTTGAGGACAGGTATGTGACTTCCTAATCATTATGATCATATATATTTTCTTGAATTAATGTACAGTATGTCAATCTAATATGAAATCTAAAGCCCCCCCCCCCTCATTCTGGGAAGAAAGGGCCAGTATTATTATTCTGTTGATGTACAGCAGACAGTAAATGGTTTGACATTTTTTAAAATTATACAGAGATTCATTGTATTTTTTTGTCCATCCGTTTTCCAATGATTTGATGGAATCTTTTCTTAGTTTTTTCCTTGGTTTGTCTTTTTATTCTTGAGAATTGCCTCCATTCTATTACTGCCCATAGTTGTCTGTTGTAGGAGGATGAAGGTGACCTATAATGCATATTACAAGAAACGGATACTTAAAAAAAAATATATAGCTGTATTCATTTTCCTTTAGACTATGAACTGTTCAATAAATAATAATAATCAAAATGTTGTTTGTGTAGGGTCAGATCCACGACATATTGTTTGGCTGTTCCAGTTACTAATAAACTTAGAAAACTTCCACTAATAAACTTCCGACTTCAACTGTATCTTTATAAAACTTCGTCTCGGGCCTAAAAACACTCGTGCCAATATATCCTCGGACATTATCACTTAAATAAACGTGTTTCATTTTAATTATTTATTGACTAAACACGAGTTTTCCTTTTGTCTACCAACACATAGCGACAGGGGCGCAACTTTCACTGGGGACATAGGGGGACATGTCCCCCCCCCCCCCACATTCTGAAAATGCATTTTTGTCCCCCCCAGTTTTATCATTGGAATGTGATATTAAACGAGGCAACGGTGTGCTTTAGGACCATGCAGACGCCTCCGAGCGGTCAGGTAGGCTGTTTGGAGTGTTTATCCAACAAGAGTACACACTGGATAAATTGTTGTGAAACCAATATGAAGAAAACCAGATTGATATCACTATTCAGGGGCGCAACTTTGGTGTTAGAAGTGGGAGGGTCATATTATATATATATATATATATATATATATATGTATATATATATATATATATATAAACCTCCGAGTAAAAATGTGCGTAAGTTTTTTGCATAGAGCTTTTTATTGGTTGATTCTGATACTTTCCAAGTGGGAAACTCAGAGCTCATCTTTCTACAACGAGTTTCCAAGGGTGTGTTCGTAAACTCACTCTGGAGTGCTGGGCGTTTGTAAATTCAGAGCGTTGTCAGATTGTCCGTTCGTAAAATTCAGAGCGTTTCGCTCTCGGAGTGTTCAGAGCGCACACTTGACGCTCTGGCCGAGGAGTAGGGTTGATCCGAGCGTTCTGACCTCAAAACGGCAGTCAAGCATCCAAGCTAACGTTGGCTAGCTTGCTAGCTACTTCCAGACCTCACTCTGACCGTATACTCGCCCTAGCAAAGCTAGTTGGGCTGTTTTCATGTTATCCAGAGCGTTGGTGAATGTAACTGTGTGTAACGGCTCTCATATGGCTCATCGACAAAGGACACAGCGCTCTTCTCTTTCACGGTTTATTCTGCAAATGCTGCATTACAACACTGTGTAAACTTCAGAACAACTGCAAACCCACCATGCGCTCTCCGTCAGTTTAACAACTATTTGAACGGAACTGTAAACATTTTAGAAAAGTTAAATGTCTATTTATAATAATAATAAGCCATTTAGCAGACGCTTTTATCCAAAGCGACTTACAGTCATGCGTGCATACATTTTTGTGTATGGTTGGTCCCGGGGATCGAACCCACTACCTCGGCGTTACAAGCGCCGTGCTCTACCAGCTGCGCCACAGAGGACCACACATATTTATAATATACATTTGATACATTATTACATTTATAACAACATGGCTACAGAGGAGCGACCAACTCATAATGACTCCGTCTGACGGCCATAACACATCACCACAGCACACGGGCTACACGGGTACAGCAAACATATACTTGGGAGCTCGTACCTGCAAATACATAAATAACATAAAATAGAAAAGGTATTTACACTTCACGAGGTGACTAGCCTCATTAGCAAAGAAAGTACAAGGCGAACGTTAGCTATCCTTTAGCATAACGCAACGTGCACATTTTGTAAATGTCCATAAAATTATAAATACATGACGCAACTCTGTAACACTATCACATAACATGTCAACATCGATAATGATTATAAAACAATATGCTTTTCCAGCCTAACATGCATTAGATATCATTTTGAAAACACTGGGTGCATGGATCACAATACATACTTCCATCAAAGTTTACAACTCTTTGGATGGATGCTGTGTGATCATGCGCACATATATATATATATATATATATATATATATATACACAGGGATGCAGTTACTCAAATAATACAGCAGGTGGCTTCACAACTAAACACACATACATACACATAACCTGGCTGCTTATTTATGACAAAACTCACACAACTAAGGATGTCTATTTCAACCCTGTTACATGTGCTGCTGGCAACAATTTAATAGCGCTTTTTTTTGCCGACATTTACTGGCATCGGTCATATTCAACGGGTGTTTTGTCATAATTAAGCAGCCAGGTTATGTCTATGTACGTATAGTTGTTGTTGCCACCTGCAGTATTATTTGAGTAATTGCATCCCTCTGAGACTGGTTGGAGGTAGTGATAGCGGGTGGAGTCTCTGAGACTGGTTGGAGTAGTGCTAGTGGGTGGAGTCTCTGAGACTGGTTGGAGTAGTGATAGTGGGTGGAGTCTCTGAGACTGGTTGGAGGTAGTGATAGTGGGTGGAGTCTCTGAGACTGGTTGGAGTAGTGCTAGTGGGTGGAGTCTCTGAGACTGGTTGGAGGTAGTGATAGCGGGTGGAGTCTCTGAGACTGGTTGGAGGTAGTAATAGTGGGTGGAGTCTCTGAGACTGGTTGGAAATAGTGATAGTGGGTGGAGTCTCTGAGACTGGTTGGAAATAGTGATAGTGGGTGGAGTCTCTGAGACTGGTTGGAAATAGTGCTAGTGGGTGGAGTCTCTGAGACTGGTTGGAGGTAGTGCTAGTGGGTGGAGTCTCTGAGACGGTTGGAAATAGTGCTAGTGGGTGGAGTCTCTGAGACTGTTTGGAGGTAGTGATAGTGGGTGGAGTCTGTGAGACTGGTTGGAGGTAGTGATAGCGGGTAGAGTCTCTGAGACTGGTTGGAGTAGTGCTAGTGGGTAGAGTCTGTGAGACTGGTTGGAGTAGTGATAGTGGGTGGAGTCTCTGAGACTGGTTGGAGTAGTGATAGTGGGTGGAGTCTCTGAGACTGGTTGGAGGTAGTGATAGTGGGTGGAGTCTCTGAGACTGGTTGGAGTAGTGATAGTGGGAGGAGTCTCTGAGATTGGTTGGAGTAGTGATAGAGGGTGGAGTCTCTGAGACTGGTTGGAGGTAGTGATAGTGGGTGGAGTCTCTGAGACTGGTTGGAGTAGTGATAGTGGGTGGAGTCTCTGAGACTGGTTGGAGTAGTGATAGTGGGTGGAGTCTCTGAGACTGGTTGGAGTAGTGATAGAGGGTGGAGTCTCTGAGACTGGTTGGAGTAGTGATAGTGGGAGGAGTCTCTGAGACTGGTTGGAGTAGTGATAGTGGGTGGAGTCTCTGAGACTGGTTGGAGTAGTGATAGTGGGAGGAGTCTCTGAGACTGGTTGGAGTAGTGATAGAGGTTGGAGTCTCTGAGACTGGTTGGAGGTAGTGATAGTGGGTGGAGTCTCTGAGACTGGTTGGAGTAGTGATAGTGGGTGGAGTCTCTGAGACTGGTTGGAGTAGTGATAGTGGGTGGAGTCTCTGAGACTGGTTGGAGTAGTGATAGTGGGTGGAGTCTCTGAGACTGGTTGGAGTAGTGATAGCGGGAGGAGTCTCTGAGACTGGTTGGAGTAGTGATAGTGGGTGGAGTCTCCGAGACTGGTTGGAGTAGTGATAGAGGGAGGAGTCTCTGAGACTGGTTGGAGTAGTGATAGTGGGAGGAGTCTCTGAGACTGGTTGGAGTAGTGATAGTGGGTGGAGTCTCTGAGACTGGTTGGAGTAGTGATAGAGGGAGGAGTCTCTGAGACTGGTTGGAGTAGTGATAGAGGGAGGAGTCTCTGAGACTGGTTGGAGTAGTGATAGAGGGAGGAGTCTCTGAGACTGGTTGAGGTAGTGATAGAGGGAGGAGTCTCTGAGACTGGTTGGAGTAGTGATAGAGGGAGGAGTCTCTGAGACTGGTTGGAGTAGTGATAGAGGGAGGAGTATGTGAGACTGGTTGAGGTAGTGATAGAGGGTGGAGTCTCTGAGACTGGTTGGAGTAGTGATAGAGGGAGGAGTCTCTGAGACTGGTTGAGGTAGTGATAGAGGGAGGAGTCTCTGAGACTGGTTGGAGGTAGTGATAGAGGGAGGAGTCTCTGAGACTGGTTGAGGTAGTGATAGAGGGAGGAGTATGTGAGACTGAACAAACCATGAACAAAACAAGTTCTTCATTCTCTGGATGGTGATGAACAACAAGAAGGATTCTGCATTCGGTACTCTCACTGGGTTTTAGAGCATCATTATAGTACAAAGATGGCTTCACAGACAGCTGGTAAGTTGAAATTTAACTTCTCACATTTACAGCAACAATAACAGACATTTTCTGAAGTGCTATTGCTTCATAAAATAGCTAATAAAAATAGAACAACAGAGTGCAAAGTGCATATTTTCAAGATGTATAACTTCTTCTACACTGGACTCACAGTTCTTTGTTTGTCATTGTTGCAGAGAGAGAGAGAGAGCGAATTGGTGGAAGTTACGGTAGCTTTAGAAGTATCGGCAAAAAAAAAGAGAACAATCCCAGAACCTGTTCATCACAACCTTTCGCCAAACCAGTAATGAGCTTACGTAAGGTAATATATTCAAATGTTTAGAGAATATCATTTTCTGGTAGGCATTCCCTTGAAGTGGGTTGCATTTTTTGTTTTAACTGCCTTTACATGCACTGGAACGTGCATTCCTTCTCAGCTCAGAGAGTATTGTTTGTCTGTGTCATAGATAAGTGCCACAGCCAAGATTTGACGTGCTTTAGATGCTCAGACGTTCTCTCACAATGTCAATATGTGCTGGGTAGTTTTCTGGGAAACAACTCTTATCAGAAACAGGAATTGAGGTTTCAGTTTCACGTTTGATTAAACGGACAGATGTGTGCTGTACTTTTCTTGACACGGGTCACTTAAACCAACGTTTCGGTCACGAAGGTCTCATCTGACGAAACAGGAACCACACTGAAGGTCACTGAAACTTGACCCTTAATAACGTTGGTTTAAAAGACCCTGAATAACGTTGGTTTAAATTACCCTTAATATATTGTGAAGGCGCTCCACTATGCAGAACGCTCTTTTTTTTCTATTAGTCAGGACTCAGATTATTCCTTCATGTTTCTGGACAACATTCCACAGTCCAAACATTATTTTTAGAAGCAATCTAAGACGTCAAACAGATTATGATCAAGGAAAGATGCAGGACAAGCTCCATTGTATACGTGTTTGACAGGAATGCATTGTGATTAAACCGGTTTCTTCAATGCCAGTCATCCACAGTATGAAATGTTCTTTGAAATTCTTTTGACTTCACTTTTCGCTCTCAAACCGTCAACAGTCATTGTAATGTCCATACTTCGTTCTATTCAACAGTTAGCAAAGGTGAAGGAATACCTCATGTGTAAAACGCTTGAGTTGTTGGCACAAGTAAAGGTAAGGTGAATTAAATACATAGTATTGTCTACCGCTGAGACAAAGTAGACATATAACAGCAGTAGCCAATGATGGGGACTAGACCGCCACAGACTCCTTTCAGCTCACACAGTCACTCTCCCTCTTTCCTTTTAGGGAACTGACACAGAGAAAGATGATTTCACCTTCGATGAGTCTAAATTAATCATCAGAGAACTTGCTGCTAAACTGAGCAGGGTAGTTCCGGTAAGTCCGTCTGATTATGGTGAAGAGAAAGAATGTGACCATATCTTATCTTACATTGGTCATGAGTCATAATCAAATCAAATCAAATCAAATCAAATCAAATCAAATCAAATTTTATTGGTCACATGCGCCGAATACAACAGGTGCAGACATTACAGTGAAATGCTTACTTACAGCCCTTAACCAACAGTGCATTTATTTTAAACAAAAAAGTAAGAATAAAACAACAACAAAAAAGTGTTGAGAAAAAAAGAGCAGAAGTAAAATAAAGTGACAGTAGGGAGGCTATATATACAGTAAAATAAAGTGACAGTAGGGAGGCTATATATACAGGGGGGTAATCAGTTGTACCTGTACCATTCCTCAGATCAGAAACATATCCCTCCTGTGTGAGGATGGATCTTGTCAAGAGGAGCGTCAAGACTTCATACTGCAGTGGGCTGAGGAACTGAACCACTCACCACAGACTGGACAGGTACCAACACCATGGGGCAGTTACCACAAACAGAATAAACGTAGTCCTAGACTAAAAAAATAATATTAGATGGAGATCCAGGATTTAGATTAATCTGTGTTGGGGAAACCGCCCTGATACGCTAGAGGTTCATCTGGCACTGGTTCTAGTGGTTAAGAGCGTTGTGCCAGTAACCGAAAGGTTGCTGGTTCTACTCCCTGAGCCGACTAGGTGAAAAATCTGTTGATGTTCCCTTGAGCAAGGCACTTAACCCTAATTGCTCCTGTAAGTCGCTCTGGATAAAAGCGTCTGCTAAATGACTAAAATGTAATACGCAGTCTAAGTACACGTCATGTGCATACAGTGTTGACAGCCAGTCACTCTGGAGGAAGTAACACATTATTTACTGTTGAGAAATGCAAACAAAGAGGATTGTAATTAAACCACCTGACCTGTTCTTCACTAGACACCAGCTGGGGAAATCACAAGAGACAGGAGAAGTGAGGAACCTCTAGATCAACAGATACCGGCAAAGGAACAGAAACTGGAGGAGGCCAGCAAAACCCTGTCTAACTGGGCCAGGACCCTCGACGGCATGGAACAGGTGACAGGAAGGCCGTAAAACAAAAAAAGAACCACAAAAAGTTTTCTGTAACATTACAATGATACATATTACAAGGAGAGCATCCTACAATATCATCCCATGTCTCTGTGTCTCTGTAGGACTCGGTGTGTCTAGGAGAGGATGTGTTTTCAGTCCTGCAGGATCTGGAGAGACAGTGGAAGAGAGGGAAGCTACCCAACATGCTCCCTGTCATGGACTTCATCATCTGGAGCATGCTGCAGGAACAGCCCCAGGAGGTCAGTTGTAAACAGAGACATATTTCATGTCTCTATGAGTGACATTTAAATAAAATCGAACTGTAGAATAACATGGCTGTTGTTTTTACAGGGTTCCATTGTTGAACTGTAGAATAACATGGCTGTTGTTTTTACAGGGTTCCATTGTTGTACTGTAGAATAACATGGCTGTTGTTTTTACAGGGTTCCATTGTTGAACTGTAGAATAACATGGCTGTTGTTTTTACAGGGTTCCATTGTTGAACTGTAGAATAACATGGCTGTTGTTTTTACAGGGTTCCATTGTTGAACTGTAGAATAACATGGCTGTTGTTTTTACAGGGTTCCATTGTTGTACTGTAGAATAACATGGCTGTTGTTTTTACAGGGTTCCATTGTTGAACTGTAGAATAACATGGCTGTTGTTTTTACAGGGTTCCATTGCAAAGCAGTGGCTCAGAAATAATCAAAGGTCCAGAAGCAGAGGTAACTGTCTGCTACCACTGTGTGTGGTCATTATAGAAGTAAACACTGTGTGTGGTTATTATAGAAGTCAACACTGTGTGTGGTTATTATAGAAGTCAACACTGTGTGTGGTTATAAATAAAAGTCAACACATACATTATTTTAATCAGTTCATTTATCTAATATGTTTTTGTTTTTCCCTTAGTGACACTGAATCACATTCCTGACTCAGGTACGTCAAATTCCACAGTTCACGTCTGTTTTTTTTATAAACATACTTGTTGTAGATCTTCACTGCTAACGTGATCCTAAATGTCTTGTCTGTTTCATTACAGTTTGGAAATGGATTTTGAAAGCATCAGGTCGGTATGGTTCATTTCCAATGCAAATTTTATTCAAATGAGATAACATGCAAAGACTAGTTTCAGTGTTCTGGTATGAACAACAACTCAATTGCTTGCACGAATAACTAGGATGCTCATCAATGCAAAATACGTTATTTATTACCATCATAACAATCTTGTGATAGCTGTGACGAACAACAAGGTTTCTCCTGCCACTGTCTTTCTAATTTCTAACTTAATTTGACCTTTTAATTAAATTGATTTATCTCATTACAGCTAAGATCACACTGGATGAAAAAACAGCCAACCCAAGTCTCCTACTGTCCCCAAACAAGAAAAGAGTGAAAATGGACACCATCATTGAGAGTGTCTACAATCCCTGGGGTCACTATGAAATGACTTCCAAAATGTACAGTGGTTGGTGGTGTGTACTGGGGACAACGGGTTTTAACTCAGGGAGGCATTACTGGGAGGTGGGGGTCAGGGGCAAGGCAGAATGGAGGATAGGGGTGGTTAGAGAGTCAGCACCACGACAAGGCTTTGTTGACCTGAGTCCAAAGAGAGGTTACTGGACTCTGCTTCTGCAGCTTGGACAGCTCATGGCTGTAACTTCACCAGTCACTAAACTGAACCAGTCTGTACCCTCGAGGGTAGGGGTCTACCTGGACGTAGAGGAGGGACAGGTCTCCTTCTACGACGCAGAGAAAAGGCGGCATATTTACACTTTTGATGTCGACTTTGATGTATCAGAAAAGATTTACCCCCTTTTTCACACCATTGAGACAGACAGAGAGCTGGTTATTCTGTAGTTTCATACCTATGTATATTACGTTTACGTCATTTAGCAGACGCTCTTATCCAGAGCGACTTACAAATTGGTGCATTCACCCTATAGCCAGTGGGATAACCACTTCACAATGTTTTTTTTTGTTTTTTGTTGTTGTTTTTTTTTAGGGGGGGGGGGGGGGGGGTAGAAGGATTACTTTATCCTATCCCAGGTATTCCTTAAAGAGGTGGGGTTTCAAATTTCTCCGGAAGGTGGTGAGTGACTCCGCTGTCCTGGCGTCGTGAGGGAGCTTGTTCCACCATTGGGGTGCCAGAGCAGCGAACAGTTTTGACTGGGCTGAGCGGGAACTATGCTTCCGCAGAGGAAGGGGAGCCAGCAGGCCAGAGGTGGATGAACGCAATGCCCTCGTTTGGGTGTAGGGACTGATCAGAGCCTGAAGGTACGGAGGTGCCGTTCCCCTCACAGCTCCATAGGCAAGCACCATGGTCTTGTAACAGATGCGAGCTTCAACTGGAAGCCAGTGGAGTGTGCGGAGGAGCGGGGTGACGTGAGAGAACTTGGGAAGGTTGAACACCAGACGGGCTGCGGCATTCTGGATGAGTTGTAGGGGTTTAATGGCACAGACAGGGAGCCCAGCCAACAGCGAGTTGCAGTAATCCAGACGGGAGATGACAAGTGCCTGGATTAGGACCTGTGCCGCTTCCTGTGTAAGGCAGGGTCGTACTCTCCGAATGTTGTAGAGCATGAACCTGCAGGATCGGGTCACCGCCTTGATGTTAGCGGAGAACGACAGGGTGTTGTCCAGAGTCACGCCAAGGCTCTTCGCACTCTGGGAGGAGGACACAACGGAGTTGTCAACCGTGATGGCGAGATCATGGAACGGGCAGTCCTTCCCCGGGAGGAAGAGCAGCTCCGTCTTGCCAAGGTTCAGCTTGAGGTGGTGATCCGTCATCCATACTGATATGTCTGCCAGACATGCAGAGATGCGATTCACCGCCTGGTTATCAGAAGGGGGAAAGGATAAGATTAGTTGTGTATCGTCAGCGTAGCAATGATAGGAGAGGCCATGTGAGGATATGACAGAGCCAAGTGACTTGGTGTATAGGGAGAATAGGAGAGGGCCTAGAACTGAGCCCTGGGGGACACCAGTGGTGAGAGCACGTGGTGCGGAGACAGCTTCTCGCCACGCCACTTGGTAGGAGCGACCGGTCAGGTAGGACGCAATCCAGGAGTGAGCCGCGCCGGAGATGCCCAGCTCGGAGAGGGTGGAGAGGAGGATCTGATGGTTCACAGTATCAAAGGCAGCAGACAGGTCTAGAAGGACAAGAGCAGAGGAGAGAGAGTTAGCTTTAGCAGTGCGGAGAGCCTCCGTGACACAGAGAAGAGCAGTTTCAGTTGAATGACCAGTCCTGAAACCTGACTGGTTTGGATCAAGAAGGTCATTCTGAGAGAGATAGCAAGAGAGTTGGCTAAAGACGGCACGCTCAATAGTTTTGGAAAGAAAAGAAAGAAGGGATACTGGTCTGTAGTTGTTGACATCAGTGCGATCGAGTGTTGGTTTTTTGAGAAGGGGTGCAACTCTCGCTCTCTTGAAGACGGAAGGGACATGGCCAGCGGTCAAGGATGAGTTGATCAGCGAGGTGAGGTAGGGGAGAAGGTCACCGGAGATGGTCTGGAGAAGAGAGGAGGGGATGGGGTCAAGCGGGCAGGTTGTTGGGCGGCCTGCAGTCACAAGTCACAAGATTTTTTCTGTAGAGAGAGGGGAGAAAGAAGTCAAAGCATAGGGTAGGGCAGTGTCAGCAGGACCAGCAGTGTCATTAGACTTAACAAACGAGGATCGGATGTCATCAACCTTCTTTTCAAAGTGGTTGACGAAGTCATCCACAGAGAGGGAGGGAGGAGGAGGAGGAGGAGGATTCAGCAGGGAGGAGAAGGTGGCAAAGAGTTTCCTAGGGTTAGAGGCAGATGCTTGGAATTTAGAGTGGTAGAAAGTGGCCTTAGCAGCAGAAACAGATGAAGAAAATGTAGAGAGGAGGGAGTGAAAAGATGCCAGGTCGGCAGGGAGTTTAGTTTTCTTCCATTTCCGCTCCGCTGCCCGGAGCTCTGTTCTGTGAGCTCGCAATGAGTCATCAAGCCACGGAGCTGGAGGGGAGGACCGAGCCGGCCGGGAGGATAGGGGACACAGAGAGTCAAAGGATGCAGAAAGGGAGGAGAGGAGGGTTGAGGAGGCAGAATCAGGAGATTGGAGGGAGAAGGTTTGAGCAGAGGGAAGAGATGATAGGATGGAAGAGGAGAGAGTAGTGGGAGAGAGAGAGCGAAGGTTGCGGCGGCGCATTACCATCTGTGTAGGGGCAGAGTGAGTAGTGTTGGAGGAGAGCGAGAGAGAAAAGGATACAAAGTAGTGGTCGGAGACATGGAGGGGAGTTGCAGTGAGATTAGTAGAAGAGCAGCATCCAGTAAAGATGAGGTCAAGCGTATTGCCTGCCTTGTGAGTAGGGGGGGACGGTGAGAGGGTGAGGTCAAAAGAGGAGAGGAGTGGAAAGAAGGAGGCAGAGAGAAATGAGTCAAATGTAGATGTAGGGAGGTTGAAATCCCCCAAAACTGTGAGGGGTGAGCCATCCTCAGGAAAGGAGCTTATCAAGGCGTCAAGCTCATTGATGAACTATCCAAGGGAACCTGGAGGGCGATAGATGACAAGGATATTAAGCTTAAATGGGCTAGTGACTGTGACAGCATGGAATTCAAATGAGGAGATAGTATATGTATTGTATATATGTATATGTAATTAAATGTGCACATTCAGTTGGCTTTAGGCTTACATAGAGCTCACCACCACCCACTTTATTGTACAGGTCTTTCTAGCAACTAAAATCCATTTGTTTTCAGCTCGCATTGAATAAAATGTACATTTAACAGTGAGATTTGTTGTTGATATAGCTTTTTTTTATTTTTATTCCAACTACTCATAATACTTTCTTATGCACATTGAGTGCTATATTAGTTACTGTAGTAAAGAATAACAGGTATTTTGCCTGGAAAAAATAGTACAACTGTATCTTCGTATAGAACAAGAGCTTTATAATACTGCTGCTTTACCATCAGAGGGAGGTGGGGAAACTGTCTGCACTTTGGTCACACTGAAGAGGAACCAGCAGAAACCACGTTCCTCAACTGATTTATTTTATTTCACCTTTATTTAACCAGGTAAGAAGCCATTTGAGAACAAGTTCTCATTTACAACTGCGACCTGGCCAAGATAAAGCAAAGCAGTGCGATAAAAACAACAACAACACAGAGTTACATATGGGGTAAAACAAAACGTAAAGTCAAAAAATACCACAGAAAATATACAGTGTGTGCAAATGTAGCAAGTTATGGAGGTAAGGTAATAAATAGGCTATAGTGCAAAATAATTACAATTTAGTATTAACACTGGAATGATAGATGTGCAAGAGATTATGTGCAAATAGAGATACTGGGGTGCAAATGAGCAAAATAAATAACAATATGGGGATGAGGTAGTTGGGTGATCATGAAGCAAATAATGTATTTCTGCTTGCTTTCAGTTTCACTTTTCAGTCAAAAGACAGAAGCCAGTGAGCTGAGTCCATACTTAGCATTTATAGATACAGTCCAAGTAACCTTAAAAACCTCAACTTCATGATCACAAAAAGATGTATCTGCATGCGTCTATCTCAATGCTGAGTATTTTAGGGCATTGTGGTTTTGCAGTGTCCTCTCTGAACTTCCTGTATAGTTAACCAACTTATTTGGTTGTTTTTAGAAGTGCTGCTTAGGTCGAAGGTCAAATGTAGGACTGCCGGATCCACATGAAGGGAGAAGGGGCACGTTCCAGCGGATCACTTTTGTCGAAGTCCTCACCGCCTTCCAAAGTGGGTGTCATTATGGGAGATAAAAATTGTCCGACATGACCACTGCATGAACTTTACAATGTGATCAAAGGTCATGAAGTTTTGACTGTAGTCGACTGCAAATTTCCACAGTTGCTCTTCACCAACTTCATCCTGCAGCTATCACCTGCATTGTGGGAGGCTCTATTGTCAACTAATCATTAGGGTGTTTTTCTTTGACCCACACAAACGTGATAAAAGACGTGACTGAAACAGGAACCAACTTTTCCGCGCTTCAGTGATTCAGTGGATATGTACAATTGAATGTGATATTTGACCACCATTTGCCTCATGCAGCGCGACACATCACCTTCGTATAGAGTTGATCAGGCTGTTAATTGTGGCCTGTGGAATGTTGTCCAACTCCTCTTCAATGGCTGTGCGAAGTTTCTGGATATTGGCGGGATCTGGAACACGCTGTCGTACACGTTGATCCAGAGCATCCCAAACATGCTCAATGCCAAACCTTCATACCATAACCGCTAACCGCTGCACACAGCCCACATCGTTGTCACCTTAGCTAACATCATAGTCAACATAGCTACTAAAACTAACGCACCCAATGTTTTTAATTGAAGTCAATGTACCAAGAGGAGGACGGAAGCTAGCTGTCCTCCGGCTACACCATGATGCTACCCTACAGAGTGCTGTTGAGGCTACTGTAGACCTTCATTGTAAAACAGTGTGTTGTAGTCAGATATTTGGTGACATGAATATATTTAGTATAGTTTTCTTTAAAAATGAAAACTTTTTAACGTTTCACTATTTAACTTTTTATGAAATTAATTGAGTATGATGGTCCTCCCCTTCCTCCTCTGAGGAGCCTCCTCTGGTGTGAAAACCTCTTGGAGTATTTCTGTTTTGTTTGGGTAATTCCAACAGCAAGTACAGTTCTTGTTTTCACAAGCTTTCTCTGTCTGTCAGTGTGAAGATGCATCTGTCTGTCAGTGTGAAGATGCATGTGTGTCTATTCTTTAAAAAATTTGGATAGCTGAAACTGCAAATCAAACATGTGACACATCACCATTAAAGTTGAAATATCCACCCTATTGGACTATACAACAAGCTATGAAATTCACCATGAATTCAGTTGTTTGCCGTTTTTTTGGCAGCAAATGAGTTCTGCTGTTAATGGCATTGTGCTCATCGGTTTGTATGATCATTTACAGAAAATTGCAATGTTGGTGACGGCCAGAGTTTTGGAAGTTTTGGCAAATCTTTTGGAAAAGTTACTCTTCCCCATGACTGTTGTTCAGAACCATTTGGGAAGCGTAATCTCAGCCTTCAACAGGTAAGAAAAACAACATACAAGTCAATTCACGCAGTGAGTGCGTGTGGGCGCCTGTGTGTGTGCGTGCGTGCATGCGTGACCTTTATTTTGAATCGCTGTTGGCGGGGGACAGTTTTTTTCTTGTTCTGCTTTGGATGGAAACAACTTCCGTTTTTTTTTATGAGCTTCACAACATCCTCTGCAACTCAACCTCAGTTTGAACTTCCTCTTCAACTTGTCTCTGCATCTAATTGAAGAATAGGTCCAGTGTTGACGAACTTCTACCATATTTAATTTTTGCTTGCAGGCAATCACAAGACTACTGCATTTTCTTAAGGTAAATGTAATACTATTACAAAATGATTGATTGAATGGTTTGGTTTTTTGTTGAATTAATCGCGAGTATTGTATTGATATTCTATGTTCAGTATCAAGTCATTGAAACACTACATAATTCTCAATAGTTGTTTTCTGTGTATGGACCCTCTCAGAAAACCACCTTGGAAACAAGCCAGTCTCCATCTCTGGATGATAATAATCTGACATAATCAGATAACTGCCCATAGAAATACATAAGATATTAAAGGTAGGATAGAATTTGAATAGGCTAACCCAGTATGCTATACAACTGTATAATATATTCAGAAACAGAAGCAGTATAGATTGAACAGGCCGATACAGTATAACAAACATTTGCATTGGAACATCTGTTCGCCCATTGGAACATTTTAATAAATAAATATCAAAATAGGAGAAAGATAAAGAGTGGGCGTTGTAAAAAAATGTCTTGTCCGTTTCATTACAGTTTGGAAATGGATTTAGGAAGCATCAGGTTGCATTGTAAAAGGACACATGCAAAGTGCTATCATTCAAAACAGATAAAGAGCGAGACGGGTCGAGGGGAACATGTACAGTGGGGAGAACAAGTATTATGTAGAGGTCTGTAATTTTTATCATAGGTACACTTCAACTGTGAGAGACGGAATCTAAAACAAAAATCCAGAAAATCACATTGTATGATTTTTAAGTAATTAATTTGCATTTTATTGCATGACATAAGTATTTGATCACCTACCAACCAGTAAGAATTCCGGCTCTCACAGACCTGTTAGTTTTTCTTTAAGAAGCCCTCCTGTTCTCCACTCATTACCTGTATTAACTGCACCTGTTTGAACTCGTTACCTGTATAAAATACACTTGTCCACACACTCAATCAAACAGACTCCAACCTCTCCACAATGGCCAAGACCAGAGAGCTGTGTAAGGACATCAGGGATAAAATTGTAGACCTGCACAAGGCTGGGATGGGCTACAGGACAATAGGCAAGCAGCTTGGTGAGAAGGCAACAACTGTTGGCGTAATTATTAGAAAATGGAAGAAGTTCAAGATGACGGTCAATCACCCTCGGTCTGGGGCTCCATGCAAGATCTCACCTCGTGGGGCATCAATGATAGTCTCCTCCCAGAATTACTGGGAGGAGACTGGAGGATTACTGGGAGGAGACTGGATGATTAGTGGGAGGAGACTGGAGGATTACTGGGAGGAGACTGGAGGATTACTGGGAGGAGACTGGAGGATTACTGGGAGGAGACTGGAGGATTACTGGGAGGAGACTGGAGGATTACTGGGAGGAGACTGGATGAGTACTGGGAGGAGACTGGAGGATTACTGGGAGGAGACTGGAGGATTACTGGGAGGAGACTGGATGAGTACTGGGAGGAGACTGGAGGATTACTGGGAGGAGACTGGAGGATTACTGGGAGGAGACTGGAGGATTACTGGGAGGAGACTGGAGGATTACTGGGAGGAGACTGGAGGATTACTGGGAGGAGACTGGAGGATTACTGGGAGGTGACTGGATGATTACTGGGAGGAGACTGGAGGATTACTGGGAGGAGACTGGATGATTACTGGGAGGAGACTGGAGGATTACTGGGAGGAGACTGGAGGATTACTGGGAGGAGACTGGAGGATTACTGGGAGGAGACTGGAGGATTACTGGGAGGAGACTGGAGGATTACTGGGAGGAGACTGGAGGATTACTGGGAGGAGACTGGATGATTACTGGGAGGAGACTGGAGGATTACTGGGAGGACACTGGATGATTACTGGGAGGACACTGGAGGATTACTGGGAGGAGACTGGAGGATTACTGGGAGGAGACTGGAGGATAGGGAGTCTGCACCAAGAAGCGGCTTCATTCATCTGAACACATCAACAGGTTACTGGACGCTTCGGATGCAGGTCCAATGGGCTGAAGGCTCTAATGGCTCCAGCTCTTGATATCAGGACGCCAGAGCATCTCAGGAAGATTGGGGTCTACTGTGACATTGAGGAGGGGCAGCTCTCCTTTTATGATGTTGTAGGACGCAGCCATATCTACATCTTCCATGACACGTTTTCTGAACAGGTTTATCCAGTCTTTTGGCACGGTAGAGACAGACAGAGACCTTGTCATACTGTAATACACAGCTCAATGGAAAAGAAAAGTCACAGAAGTTGTTGAGGATTTCTTAGGTCTCATGACTAAGAACCATAATGGTGAACATCTATTATCCTTACTCCAGTTATACTGTAGCAAAGTGTTCATTTCCAACATGTCTTTCTAAAGCACCATTTTCATTTTACATTTTAGCAGAAGCTCTTATCCAGAGCGACTTACAGTTAGTGAGCGCATACATTTTTTATTATTTTTTCATACTGCCCCCCCCCCCGTGGGAATCAAACCCACAACCCTGGCAGTTGCAAGCGCCATGCTCTACCAACTGAAATACACGGGACACACACCATGATTGATGATGCCAGATGTATCTTTTCTTTTATACAGCATTTATGACTTGGGAAGCTTACTTTGTGAATTTAATGATAATGTGACATAGAGGTTTACTACGATTTCATCAGTTGAGGTAAACAGTAATTCTATTTTAGTATGACAGTTATTTTTGACAGTTATTTTATGACAGTTACCTCAATGAGTTTGAACAGCACTGAGGAACCCCAATAGAAGCCTAAATGTATGTTCCTTTTTTCGTTTAGCACTTGCACATTCTGTTATTCTTTCAAGCATGGATTAAAGTATATTTTAGTATATTTTAGTATATTTTAGTATATTGGCCTCCTTGTTTTTACATATTCATGGTTTGAGTACCTATTTTATTATACTTATATCACTGACACAATTAAAAAAGATTTATTTTTACATTTACTTTATACTGCATTTATATTTTTCATACTTGGACCAAAACATTACTCCCAAAATTTTAACAACACAAATGAAAAACAAGCAAACATGTATTTTATCTGGAACTCTGCCTTCTATGCATAGTAAAAAAAAATATGGAAGAGTGAGACCACCCAACCTGTTGGTCTTTAACCTTGATAGATTTACTTTAACAGATTACCCTTGTTTTTTTTTTTTCTAGAAGAACGCTTGTATTTAAAGTGGCAATGTGTAACTTTTTGGGCAACCCGACCAAATTCACATTGGGAAGGCCGAGCTGAGCCGTTGTTGCTCCTAGACGTTTCCACTTCACAATAACAGCACTTACAGTTGACCGGGGCAGCTCTAGCAGGGCAGAAATTTGACGAACTGACTTGTTGGAAAGGTGGCGTCTTATGACGGTGCCACGTTGAAAGTCACTGAGCTCTTCAGTACGGGCCATTCTACTGCCAATGTTTGTCTATGGAGATTGCATGGCTGTGCACTCAATTGTATATACCTGTCAGCAACGGGTGTGGCTGAAATAGCCGAATATAGCCGAATCCGTAATAGCCGAATCCACAACATTCATTTCTCAGGCAACAGCTCTGGTGGACATTCCTGCAGCCAGCATGCCAATTGCACGCTCCCTCAAAACTTGAGACATCTCTGGCATTGTGTTGTGTGACAGAACTGCACATTTTAGAGTGGCCTTTTATTGTCCCCAGCACAAGGTGCACCTGTGTAATGATCGTGCTGTTTAATCAGCTTCTTGATATGTCAAACCTGTCAGGTGGATGGATTATCTTGGCAAAGGAGAAATGCTCACTAACAGGGATGTATGGAACATTTCTGGGATATTTTATTTCAGCTCATGAAACACGGGACTAACCCTTTACATGTTGCCTTTATATTTTTGTTCAAATTGACCATTTGAAGAATTAAATTCAAGATAATTCATGAGGACATTTATAAAGGCACAGATGATGTCCAAACCAATCAGATATATTTGTCTCTCAGCATCAGTCAGTCTGTCTCACCTTTTCACAGGTAAGACTGTTTAGGATGTAAGACTGTGTTTAGGATGTAAGACTGTGTTTAGGATGTAAGACTGTGTTTAGGATGTAAGACTGTGTTTAGGATGTACGACTGTGTTTAGGATGTAAGACTGTGTTTAGGATGTAAGACTGTGTTTAGGATGTACGACTGTGTTTAGGATGTAAGACTGTGTTTAGGATGTACGACTGTGTTTAGGATGTACGACTGTGTTTAGGATGTACGACTGTGTTTAGGATGTACGACTGTGTTTAGGATGTAAGACTGTGTTTATGAGGTAGACCTGTGCTTATGAGGTGGCCTGACCACGGCCACCACTACGACTTGCTGTTTCAGTCCCTTTGATGGTCTCTGAGAGCACGACGCTCTCCGTCAACGTTTTCGACGAGGCACATTGGTGAATCCATGGTCAAATGGCTTCACAAGATCACTTCACAGTAGCAGCTAATAATATACTAAAACTTAATAGCCTTTACAATTCACTGCAAAATGCATGTTAGGATTAGGGTTCTATGGAAGAGCAGGTCCTGCGTTTACACCACCAGCCCAATTCTGATTATTTTTCCACTAATTGGTCTTTTGACCAATCAGATCAGCTCTTTTGCCAATAACTGGGCAAAAGATCACAATTGGGCTGCCTGTGTAAACACAGCCAACTGATAATTATTTTTCAGATCAATGTCTGTGATCACCACACTTCTTAAAGAATATGCCCATTAATGCCGTTGCTTGGACACTATCAATGCGTAATGTAATGCGTATTGCAGCCGAATCTGGGTTTATGTTAGTTGTGTAAAGGCTGGATTCAATCCGTATCGCTGAAGAGCTGCGCTACAGAGCGATAGAAAGTTGAAGCCAATGTTCCCGCGTTAGCGCAGACTGCATTCGCGGTAAACGTTGGCTCAATCGAAAATTACCATTACCCTAAACTTCCATTCACACCACATAATGGCTGAAATCATCAATACTACCATTGGTTGTTATAGCATTTGGTTTTTTAGCTTAACCTATCATAAGAGTTCATAGGCCTTTATATCCCTGCAGCTCATTGGCTCCTCAATATTGCCAGCCGCTGGCTGAGACGTGAGCCCGCCTGACTTTATTCTCTAAATCTTTTGACTCCATTCTTGAAATATTATTTCCACTATTTTCAAAATATTTCAACTTTATTCAGTAATTTATTCAACTAATCTAAAAAAAATAATCAGTTGGCAATAATACGCTTCTGTAGATTCATCCCATGTGGATCCGTGAGGGGTATATATACAGTACCAGTCAAACGTTTGGACACACCTACTCATTCCAGGGTTTTTCTTTATTTTTACTATTTTCTACATTGTACAATAATAGTAAAGACATCAAAACTATTAAATGACACATATGGAATCATGTAGTAACCAAAAAAGTGTTAAACAAATCAAAATATATTTTATATTTGAGATTCTTCAAAGTAGCCACTCTTTGCCTTGATGACAGCTTTGCACACTCTTGGCATTCTCTCAACCAGCTTCACGAGGAATGCTTTTCCAACAGTCTTGAAGGAGTTCCCACATATGCTGAGCACTTGTTGGCTGCTTTTCCTTCACTCTGCGGTCCAACTCATCCCAAACCATCTCAATTGGGTTGAGGTCGGGTGATTGTGGAGGCCAGGTCATCTGATGCAGCACTCCATCACTCTCCTTGGTTAAATAGTCCTTACACAGCCTGGAGGTGTGTTGGGTCATTGTCCTGTCGCAGCAGTTATCTGGGTACTCATTATATTTAACAAAAAAAAAAACAGCCCTACTGTACATCCACACTATAGCTAAATAACTTAGCATTATTTAATGACGTTTTGCCAGCGAGATTGATCTGTTAGAATATCTCATTTTAATTCAGGAAGATGGACCAGCAAGACTGATAGAGGTTGAAAGGATTTATACCGGAGGAAGGTAGATAGGATGATGATGACTACAGATTAGGGATTGGGGATGCAGGCAGAGGATGATGATGATGAAGCTCTACATCAAGAAGTTAAAAAGTTACCCAACTGAGTCGTCATTCATGATTTGCACTATCTCAATTATCATTCTGTCACTGCATGACAATGCACATTTGTTATAACATACAATTGTTAATAACAATTTGTTATTGTCTTTGAAGCAAAAAACAGGACATGTATTTTGCGGACATGATCCCATATAGCAAGTTGTTCAGTTGTGTTTATTTTCATACCAATACATGAAGCCAAAATTGCACAAGCCTACTGGGTGACTGAATGAAAATATCAGTTTATTTATTTGTTTTATTTATTTATTTCACCTTTATTTAACCAGGTAAGCCAGTTGAGAACAAGTTATCATTTACAACTGCGACCTGGCCAAGATAAAGCAAAGCAGTGCGATAAAAACAACAACACAGAGTTACATGTGGGGTACAACAAAACAAAATGTCAAAAATACAACAGAAAATCTGTATACAGTGTGTGCAAATGTAGTAAGTTATGGAGGTAAGGCAATAAATAGGCCATAGTGCAAAATAATTACAATTTACTATTAACACTGTAGTGATAGATGTGCAGAAGATGATGTGCAAATAGAGACACTGGGGTGCAAATGAGCAAAATAAATAACAATATGGGGATGAGGTAGTTGGGTGGGCTAATTACAGATGGGCTGTGTACAGGTGCAGTGATCAGTAAGGTGCTCTGACAACTGATGCTTAAAGTTAGTGAGGGAGATAAGTGTCTCCAGCTTCAGAGATTTTTGCAGTTCGTTCCAGTCATTTGCAGCAGAGAACTGGAAGGAATGGCGGCCAAAGGAGGTGTTGGCTTTGGGGATGACCAGTGAGATATACCTGCTGGAACGCATACTACGCGCGTTGCTATGGTGACCAATGAGCTAAGATAAGGCGGGGATTTGCCTAGCAGTGATTTATAGATGACCTGGAGCCAGTGGGTTTGGTGACGAATATGTAGTGAGGGCCAGCCAACGAGAGCGTACAGGTCACAATGGTGGGTAGTATATGGGGCTTTGGTGACAAAACGGATGGCACTGTGATAGACTACATCCAATTTGCTGAGTAGAGTGTTGGAAGATATTTTGTAAATGACATCGCCAAAGTCAAGGATCGGTAGGATAGTCAGTTTTACGAGGACATGTTTAGCAGCATGCGTGAAGGAGGCTTTGTTGCGAAATAGGAAGCCGATTCTAGATTTAACTTTGGATTGGAGATGCTTAATGTGAGTCTGGAAGGAGAGTTTACGGTCTAAGCAGACACCTAGGTATTTGTAGTTGTCTACATACTCTAAGTCAGACCCGCCGAGAGTAGTAATGCTAGTCGGGCGGGCGGGTGCAAGCAGCGTTCGATTGAAGAGCATGCATTTAGTTTTACTAGTGTTTAAGAGCAGTTGGAGGCCACGGAAGGAGTGTTGTATGGCACTGAAGCTTGTTTGGAGGTTTGTTAACACAGTGTCCACTGAAGGGCCAGATGTATACAAAATGGTGTCGTCTGCGTAGAGGTGGATCTGAGAGTCACCAGCAGCAAGAGCGACATCATTGATATACACAGAGAATAGAGTCGGCCCGAGAATTGAACCCTGTGGCACCCCCATAGAGACTGCCAGAGGTCCAGACAACAGGCCCTCCAATTTGACACATTGAACTCTATCTGAGAAGTAGTTGGTGAACCAGGCGAGGCAGTCATTTGAGAAACCAAGGCTATTTAGTCTGCCAATAAGAATGCGGTGATTGACAGAGTCAATATAGCCTCCCTACTGTCACTTTATTTTACTTCTGCTCTTTTTTTTCTCAACACTTTTTTTTGTTGTTGTTTTATTTTTACTTTTTTTGTTAAAAATAAATGCACTGTTGGTTAAGGGCTGTAAGTAAGCATTTCACTGTAAAGTCTGCACCTGTTGTATTCGGCGCATGTGACCAATACAATTTGATTTGATTTGAAATCCAAGCAGAGGTTTGTAAGGGAAAAATTGACGTATTTACGTGCTTTGTTTTACTATATATTGATAGTTAACTATATGCTTCACATTGTTAAGAGATTTTCATAACTACCAACACTGTGCTTCTGAGAAAGGATGGTCCCCTCTAGCCCCTGCAGCTGGTCTGGACGTATCGTCAAGGACATGGTATGACTCGGGATAGAGATAGCTTGGGAAAAAAGAACAGATCTGTTATTGATTCCAATCATCTTTGCTTCTGAGAACTAAGCCAAGGGGAGGGGTGGAACCAACCATGATTAAGCATTTTTAGGTCTACTATATAAGACCTCTGTATTTTTTGTATTGTTGGGCTCTCAACTAATCACCTACGGGTGGTTCGTTGACCAGCTCCATTATTGCAATAATTAATCGATATTAATGTATGATTGTTTGAAGAATCTGCAGTCTTGTCTTCCTTTTGATTAGAATTTCCACGACAGGTTCAAACACTCAGGTACCTCTTTCAGTTTCAACATGAGCTAAGATATCTCTTTCAGTTTCAACATGAGCTAAGATATCTCTTTCAGTTTCAACATGAGCTAAGATATCTCTTTCAATTTCAACATGAGCTAAGATATCTCTTTCAGTTTCAACATGAGCTAAGATATCTCTTTCAGTTTCAACATGAGCTAAGATATCTCTTTCAGTTTCAACATGAGCTAAGTTAACATGAGCATTACATTGACTATATGCCTACACAATACTTTCAATGTATAATTTGACCTGCACGAAACCCATTTTATCAGTCCTCAAACACTTTTGTGATCTGCACCAAACAGGTTTTATCATTCCTCAAACACTTTCTGTTCGATTAAGCAAATGCCTGCAGGAATTGCCCGTTCTTCAGAATGCTTTCATTTTGTCCTCAGCCTTCATCACAATGATTCCTTAACCAGGTAAGGTGTAGGATTAAAAATAAATTCAGTTGAATTCACTTTTTTCTAATTGCTTTTTGGTTGAAACTCATCAGGTTTTCAAACATTGTTTTATTTCAGTATGAGACCGGATAAGCAAAGCAGCAGCTAAATTAAACTATTAAACCATTATGCTATTTCAACATGAAAATGGCAGTTTTAATTCAAAATAGTTTTCAATATTTTTGCTTTATTCTCAAAGAAAAAGTTATATAATATTATGTAAATCAATAACTCTCTCTATTTTTTACTTTCAGTTTACCCTGAATCAGCCAATCAGCCAATCAGCCAATCAGCCAATCCAGATTTCATAATGTCAAAATAATAGAGTGAACATGATCTAGAGATGGATTCTGTAACTACCGTGCATCTCACAAGTATGATGGGTGGTGGAGTGCACTGGGAACAAAGGGCTTTACCAAGGGTAGGTATTACTGGGAGGAGACTGGAGGATTACTGGGACGAGACTGGAGGATTACTGGGAGGAGACTGGAGGATTACTGGGAGGAGACTGGAGGATTACTGGGACGAGACTGGAGGATTACTGGGAGGAGACTGGAGGATTACTGGGAGGAGACTGGAGGATTACTGGGAGGAGACTGGAGGATTACTGGGAGGAGACTGGAGGATTACTGGGAGGAGACTGGAGGATTACTGGGAGGAGACTGGAGGATTACTGGGAGGAGACTGGAGGATTACTGGGACGAGACTGGATGATTACTGGGAGGAGACTGGAGGATTACTGGGACGAGACTGGATGATTACTGGGAGGAGACTGGAGGATAGGGAGTCTGCACCAAGAAGCGGCTTCATTCATCTGAACACATCAACAGGTTACTGGACGCTTCGGATGCAGGTCCAATGGGCTGAAGGCTCTAATGGCTCCAGCTCTTGATATCAGGACGCCAGAGCATCTCAGGAAGATTGGGGTCTACTGTGACATTGAGGAGGGGCAGCTCTCCTTTTATGATGTTGTAGGACGCAGCCATATCTACATCTTCCATGACACGTTTTCTGAACAGGTTTATCCGGTCTTTTGGCACGGTAGAGACAGACAGAGACCTTGTCATACTGTAATACACAGCTCAATGGAAAAGAAAAGTCACAGAAGTTGTTGAGGATTTCTTAGGTCTCATGACTAAGAACCATAATGGTGAACATCTATTATCCTTACTCCAGTTATACTGTAGCAAAGTGTTCATTTCCAACTTGTCTTTCTAAAGCACCATTACATTTTACATTTTATCAGAAGCTCTTATCCAGAGCGACTTACAGTTAGTCTTTTTTTTTCATACTGCCCCCCCCCCCCCCCCCCCCCCATTCTGTAATTCGCTATTCCCCCTCCTCCCTGTTCAAGACATGGTATTTATATCATATATGACATAGTATGGCGTGATTTTAATATCCAATCCCTGGCCTTTTTCACATATCTCCCCATATCCTTTTTTCCAGGAACTTTAGTAATGCTTTCCAGATGTTTCAGCAAAGTAGAGTAAAGTTCATCTGTTACACCATTTGCAATGTCAGCACAATCACAGAGCCACGTTTCCTCTAAGACACTACATATTTCCCCCCTTCGAGACTAATTAAGTCTCGAAAACAAAAAGAATAGGATTATGACAAATTTCTTGAGTAACTTTAGCAATAAACCAAAATGTATGGAGAGTAAACACATGTTTATATAGACACATTTTTGTATGTAGTGTAAATACATTGTTATGGAGTGTAAATAAATTGTTATGGAGTGTAAGAGCGAAAAACCTGTCTGGCAGCTTTCATTCCAAATATCCATCAGTCAGTCAAGACAGGAAAATTCTCTCACGGCCCCTCTGCCCTAGGCGACCACCTAAGTACTCCAGATCAATTTATACATCTTTATCAATACATTTTAAGCTATGATGCAATTGAATACATATGAAAACCCCAGCAAACAAGTATACAATCAAAATGTCCACATTCAGGCTGGTCGACCCATCGGACCCTCCTGTGGATTCTCTCTGTCCTTGCCTAGACCCCATATCCCTAAACTTCAACGAAATAAACAAAAACATCTGAGGTCCCCACATGTACCCAACAACAGAAAACATAATTCTTCAAAAATTAATACAGAAAGAATATAACACTGGAATGTAGTCCACTACACTTCATCTCCTCCACAGTGTCGACTTTCAATGCGACGTCGATGATGGAATCTGAACATTTCCACACCTTCCTTGTTCCACTTCCTCCAGTCCATTCATATTGTCCATGTTTGAGTATTTGAGTCCCTCTACATATTCCCCCATATGCTTCTGGAAGAAAATAAAAGACCAAACAGTATCTTTTGCAAAACAACACATTTACATTTACATTTTAGTCATTTAGCAGACGCTCTTATCCAGAGCGACTTACAGGAGCAATTAGGGTTAAGTGCCTTGCTCAAGGGCACATTTACGTCATTTAGCAGACGCTCTTATCCAGAGCGACTACAAGTTGGTGCATTCACCCTATAGCCAGTGGGATAACCACTTTACAACACATGCAAATTAAAACATCAATATCAACTAAAAATATAAGAATTCCAAAAATGATATGAATTCCATTTCCCCCTTTTGATTCATCACAATAATATAATTATCCCTCAATCAGATATTCCAAATTTCCTAGAGTTAATTCAACCCTAGTTTTCATAACATTTTAGTCTGACTTTTTCCAAAAAAATTTTCTTTCTCTAATTTTTTCAAAAACCATTTCACTGATTTATTCACAAAACTCTTTCCCATTTTCTGAGTATATTAAATCGGGTAATTCCCACCTGCTTATGACTTCGTTACACAAGAACTTTGCAACCGACTGAGCATCTTTTAGCTTAGTTGAACATCTTATGCACCACTTGGTATATGAATGTAACCAAAAATAACAGTCACACATTATTTTTCAGACAGATTGTGCACCTGCCTATGACATAGTCAATCTATTCAAGAAAATATCATTCCCAAAAATCCTACTCCTTTGTGATCTTTCTCCTAAACTCCCCTTTTACAACATAAGCTAACCCATAGCTTCCTAAATCATCATGGTTTCTCCAAAACAATAATTGATTGCTACTCTAGGGATGTTTTTTCTTTCATTGTCTTCAAAACACTTGCTTTCGAAAGTCCTTCAATTTCTGGTTCAATCCCTTGGATTGCTTCATCTTTCAATGGAAACTGATTCTTCCAAGGAGGTCTGGCTCCTCAACTTTCACCTCAATTGGGCTGATTTCACAAATCCAATATCAGTACTACTTTGATATCTCAAACATTCTTGAACTTTTTTCAACATCTCCTCTTTCATAGGGTCTGAATCCATCTTCACACTGCAAATAGATTCGTGTGTTATCCGTACAGCTTGTGGCTCTCCTTGCCCTTGAGCCGAAATCATGATTTTGAGAAATCGATGATCTTCACTCCTCCAAATCCTTCTCCTAATTAGTTGATTTGACATAGTGAGATGTGTAACCTCTTCAGGCTGAACACAGATAAAAGCCTTTCTGCTATCCATCATCACTTCCCATAGTCCATTGTTTATTTTCACTTCAATTGTTGGATCTTTTTCCGGTCCTGATGCTACCAGCTGAAACTCCCCTTTCGGATCTTCTGGGCACCTCTAAAATCCTTGCTCCTATAAGGGTTCACCTGTCCTCCAGATGATATTCACTTGCTCCTGTATCTTCCTCTGAAATTCTTTCTTTCCAGAAACTATCTATGGATATGAAACAACTTATACCACTTGTTGTGGCTGGTATAATTGCATTTGACCTTGTTCAGTTGAAGCTGTAGCAGTGATTGTTGATTTGGTTCACAGTGATTCTGCATAACCAAAGCTTCTCTTCTCCTTCTTCTCCACCAGTTGTATTTGATTTAGTTTTCTGAGAGTTTCTTGGTCCTGTTCTTTCTGGTTGTGTTCCTTTTTCCGGTACAGATCCACTTGATGGGCTATATGATCTGTATAGACACCTTTTGTCATGCTCCCAAGTCCAACCACTTCTGCCAGTTTGCTCCTTACCGGTAAGGGCAGTCCCATCTGTAGTTTAGCTTTCAAGATTGACTGCTCAATTTGACTCACATCTGGATCATTTCCGGTAATATTTCTCCACACTTGATGAACTCTTGACACGTAGGCTCTCGGATTTTCTTGTTGTCCTAGTGGGTCAATCAGAATGTTGTCAGGATGCACATTTGTTGGAAACGTATCTCTCAGTGCTCTCCACAGCCGATTTCTACGTGCAGCCAACAATTCAGGTTCGTTCACTGCAGTCCCAACATATCTATGAAGTCCAGCTCTCTGAAAAATTTCTTCCATGCCTGGAATCCCAAGGAGATTAGCCAAAAGTATCTTAATGTCTCCTATGGCAGACTGTGTTCCCACCGTAATTTCTTCCTACTTTGAAATCCAAGGATATGCTCCATCTTGAAGAGTAGGCAGCTTCTCAAGTATATCTGACATATCGGTATTCTGCAAAGGCTTATATTCTAGGTTTTGTCCTCGAATGATCACCGGCATAATTTTCTTACTAGTGCCCTCTTTTCTTGGCCTCAATGTATATTTATTCTCAGATTCTTGGGATTCTTTTCTCAGCAGCTTCTTTTTCTTTATCTTCAGCTTCTGGAGTTGTTCCTCCAGTTTTTTTACTTCTTCTAAACTAGTCACTTTATCCAGGCATGAGACGCATCGGTCTATATCTCTTTCTATTTATTCTGTGCTAGTCATTGTAGGATGAAATCCTCTTGAATATGAAGCACCTTTAGTCTCCAAATCTTCATCGTTGTCTCCATCTTCATTTTCATTAGAACTCGAATCACTTGTATTCTTCTTCTTCCAACTTCCATCACCCCTTCTTTCCGCTCTGGCCAACCTCTGTCTGATGACAGGGTCATATCCACCCATGATCTCTTCTGAATCACTCTGATCATCATCATCGTCATCATCATCATCATAAAGTTCCATCCTCCTGAACCTCGCTCTACCCTTAGTTTCCAGACATCTCGTTTTCTTCCTGCTTTTGGAGTTTGGATTCATCTTTATGGTCGTTTCTGCTTGTCCTCTCTCTATTATTTGTTCATCTTCATCTCTGATGCAATAGTCACCCTCCTGAATGATCACTGGAAGCTGAGGATAAACGTCCTTAAACTTGGCTTCTTTCTCATAAGGTGGGGGTGTTTTTGCTGAATCCATATATGAGAAAGGTGTATTGACTTCTGCCATTAGTTTTTCTTTCACCTTCACCTCTTTTGCCATTTTCTCTGTACCTCTGTCTCTCTTATCTTTTGTATCTTTTATCAGTTTTTGTCCTTCATTTTCAAACAGCTTAAGAACACCCAGCTCTCTTTGTCTTTTTTCTTTACGTAGTTTTCCTTTCTTCCCCTTCTTTTGATCTGCCTTATACGTGGATACAAGCACTTGCATTATCTTGATTTTATTTATATTATTTATTTATTATTATCTTGATGACGTCTGGGTTAAGAGTCCCTTCCACTGGCCATGGTTGTTCAATGTCAGGCCAACGTTTATTCCATTTTTCAGATAATTTTGCTATACCATTAACTAGAGGATTACTATTCTGTACTACATCAAGAGGAGTAATTGCTTTTGTAGTTTTGATGTCCTTTTTCCCCATTGTAATGACTCTGTTATGTGTTCCCCACTTTTTTTTTATTTTTAAATTAATTAAAAATAATTAATTAATCAATTAATCAATCAATTAATCCAATCAATCAATTCAATCAATCAACTAATCAATCAACTAATCCAATCAATCAATCAACCAATTCAATCAATCAATTAATCAATCAATCCAATCAATCAATCAACCAATTCAATCAATCAATTAATCAACTAACTAAATCAATCAAACAATCAATCAATCCAATCAATCAACTAACCAATTCAATCAATCAATTAATCAACTAACTAAATCAATCAAACAATCAATCAATCCAATCAATCAACTAATCAATCAATACATCAACCAATTAAATCAATCAATCAATCAACCAACTAATCCACTAATTCAATCAATCAACCAATCAATCCAATCAATCAACTAATCAATCAATATATCAATTTATTTTGTGAATTTTATTTTACCAAATTATTGATTAGTGGCAGTCTTACCACATCCGATCAGGAAAAGTAAAGGAAAGTAGTCATCTTTAGAGCAATCCAAAAATTAAAAGACCTGTACCAGCAACACTAGAGCACTCACAACCCAATTGCTTAATAAGCACCTAATTACCTTAATTTTACAGAATAATGTCAATGCTGGATTTCCAACACAACTCTAATCCAAACAAGTCATTCACAAAAACTCTAATGTGCAATTATCAATTACATCACTTCATCAGTCTGTTGCCAAGTTCCTGCGAAATGGTCACAACATGAAATATTCTATGTAGACACAATGTATCAATTATATCCTGTAAGGGAAAGTAGGTTTTGTGGATAAGAACAGTACTGGCCTTGATTGGACTGGGTTGTTGTCGCTGATGTCAGCTGATGTCTGTCACGGACAGAAGAGGACCCAAGAGCGCAAGTTCAAATTCAGAGTTCTTTATTGAAGGTTTCAGGCGGTAAGAGGAGTCCCAGGGGTGTCAGGGGTTTTACAGGGTCCTCCTGTGGGTACCTGTGCTCCGGGGGTCACCAAATGTCCGGGGGTGTCCAGTCCAAGTGCTTAGTGTGTGTGTTCCCCAGTGATGGAGCGGCGTATCGGGCTGAGGGTGGTGAAGCGTCTGGGCACGCTCATCTGGTGGTCGGAGACCTGGGGGAACACACACACACCACAGCAATATGAATGGCAGGCAGAAGTACAGATCAGGGCTGGGCAAATATCGTGGTGAGAGACAGAAGGCAGAAACGAGTTACCGGGGGGGCTGAAGATCGGAGAGTAGTCGAGGTCCAGAAGGCAGGTCGGGATAGACGGGGCAGTAGAACAAGGAGGCAGTCAAGA